>JAYESA010000020.1:124848445-125053445 GCA_036927795.1 Iris macrosiphon | reverse complement strand
ATCCTAGATCTTGTCCAATATGGCTAACAGATCCAGTGACCTTCATATAGATAAGTTATGCTTGCATAGCGGCTATCCACATTCAGAAGAGGAGTTACCTGAAGGACTAAATTTATACGGCACTTTTCATGTTTAGAATGGATGCACGATATATATCATAGTATCAAGTAGAATTGATCTGAGGCAGAGACACAAACGTATCACTTGGATTTCATAGATGTTCTTTGCTATTTAGTAGATCTTTATTCATTTTGCTGCATATGACAAGGAAGGCCAAATGGTAAAAAATGGTAAGACGAACTCAGTTATTCATTATTACGACACTCTTGTGCATACACGGATATTTGTTCATTTATATTGCTATATAACTGATCCTAAGACAAAGAGTAGAAAGATAACATAATCAGTCGGTGCACATAACTAATGAACGTGTTTGTTTTATGCCGTAGGCGAGAGACCTTCCCACCAGTGCATTCAATGTACTGATACCCAACCAGATTGCATATAGGGTACAAGGGGAACTCATACGAATTCGGAGATCGCTTAACGCAATGAGGCACCGGACTACACTTGGCATCTTGGAGTGTGGCGCACGAACCTGGAGCTCACATATATGAGACATAATGTATGGGAACATCATCATCCAGATCATTTGAATTAGTTGTAAGCCTAAGGGCATATTCATTGTAGAGAGAGAGAGAGAGAGAGCATGAACGACTTGTAATCTCGGCCTAACGCCACTTGTAATCTTTACTTTATATCAACAAAGAGCTTATTTTGGATTCAATACTTGTGTTTGTTATATGTTTTCGCTATGATGACTCTGCGAACTAGTTATCAACGGTCGTTTCAGTATTTGCTTTCAGGCTCACGCGGTATTGTGTCCCGATGGAAATGATCATCCTGCAGAATCGCTGGTACGGTGATTCGCGCCTAGCAGGGACGGTCGATTCCTGTGGGAGATCGGGGCAATACTATCAAAATATCTCATACAATATATATATGGTACATATTATGCCATCTCAACTCCAAATGGAGGAACAAGTATAATGACATGATAAAATATTAATACTCAATCATAATATCAAACTAAGAAAGATAGAGCATGATATAGAATAGAAAGATGAAATAAGAATCGTAAAACATCCACAAGTCCACACTATGAGTCTAAGCACAAACAACTCTGAAAAAAATACAGTAATGCTACAGTTACAACCAAATGCTTACAACCCTCTTACAACCAGAGTCACTGACAGGTGGGGCCGGGTGGGACCCACCTGTCAAGGTGGGGGAGAGAGGTTGTAAGAGGGTTGTAAGCATTTGGTTGTAAACTTAGCATTATTCAAAAAAATATACATTCCATGAGTCTAAAATAAGACTAATAAAATATCTTGACAGTATAAGTCTAAGCCTTATTTGTCACTGGCACTAGGTTCTCCTGCTCTAGGGGAGTATCCTCAAATGGTTCGCTGTCCTGCAGCCCGTAGTAAGTAAAACACTGTTTCGCAAGCCAATCATCTGGAAAAAAATCCAATCAAGATTGGAGGAAAATTATAAAACTCTGAAAGAAGTTCCAAATACATGGTAGAACATATATGACAAGTAATAGAAAAGAATACAAGATGTACTAGCAACAGAAAATGAAATGAACTATAGTAAACCAGTAATGTACTAAAAAGGAAATAACAGGCAATATGGAATAACTACAAGTAAAGGAAATAAATAAACTAGCTAATGTGCTTTAGAGTATAAGCTTGTTATGTGATCGATTTAGGTTGAACACGAATATAATATGGTAACTCGATTACACGTGTGATATGTAATCGACATATACATGAATACACTTGGGCTTGATCACATAACCAATTTTTACTCCCCCATCCCCAACCAATACTTATGGATCCAATCACGACACGTTACGAACACGAATATAAGCACACTGAACATGAACAGTGCGTGAATATGAAGTACATGATAATAAATACCCGATACACACGATAAAATATATACGAAGGAGTACCCGTTGAATACGGTAGGGGGATAAAATCTTCTGACATAATCCATATAGTACCAGTCCGTGTAGCAATTGTGTTGGAATTAAGTATACAATTCTAGAACAAGTGATATACACACTATCATGAAATAAAAACTAACAGAAAGATCTACTCGCCTGTAGTCCTGAGCAAATGATAGACATCGGTATCTGAGCTGGTGTCATACCCAATTAAATATGAATGGCATATCAAATTGGTGTAATAAAGTGATAAATGAGCTAAATGCACTAAAATATGCGCTTTTAGGTCATTTCTAGCTAAACTAGGTCCATACTAAATTAATTAGTCTATATTGGCCACTAACTAGCTAACACTAGTTTATACTAGCTATACGAGGTTATTACCTTAGAGTATAACTAATAGCTTAACTATTACTAACCATATCTAACATATACTAACTAATACACTAATATATGAATATACCAATGACTGATACTAACTTACACTATATATACTTCTAATTAATTATTAGTTAACTGATATATTAACAATAATTAATACTAATCATACACTAAATTACATATAATACTCTAATTGATATCACTACTACACTAACTTCTAACTAAAAGAACTGTCATCAATATCAAACTTCAAATGATAACTTAGTTAACACTGATACACATCAACCTCAACCAAGCCACTGTAGTGTATTTACATTGATACTCAAGTATAACTCCTTCTTCCTCGCAACTACTGACCTATACTTATTCTAGGTATTAGAGTACCTGAACCCCCCTACATTTCTGTTGAGACCCCATGTTATCACTTACGGTTGTCCTTTAACTTCACTGTACTTCTCCACAGCATCCAGATATCACACTACCTCCACACAAATCCTTGCTTACACTGACACTCATACACTGATACACACATTAGGTTATTGCCCCAACTCCAGTACTCCATACCCTCAGGCTTGCATCCAAATTTCCCTTATATCAGTGCACCAAGTGCTGACCTTGCTGCTGAGCCATGCCCTAAGTACTTCCAGTTGAACATAAACTACACACAAGTGTATTGGTACACAAGTATCAATAGGGAAGCATCACACCAAAGCCAAACTTTACATTCAACCAACATCTCTACTGTACTTGATATACCATATTGGTATACAAAAGCTGATACACACTTGTGTACCCCTTATCTTCTGTCAACTGAACCCCCACCTAGCTGTGTTTCCCTTAATTAAGTGACCTAACATCTGCTATGATGAACACTTGAATGTTCAGCAAGTACTTCTATGTGTTAAGGCTGTTGTCACTGCTTCTAATAATTGGTGTTTGCATTACAGCGCAATGCAAGCTTGCTCACCTCCATAAATACCTATTTACCCGAGTGTATTAGACACACTCATAGACCTACTAATACTCCTACTACTTGGTGCAAGGTCTGCACACAAGCATTCCAATACCTGCACTTTATCTCGATGCACATTGTGCAATACAAACTAATCACACCCGATCCTCCTCTACCAAACAGTCATTGCTTTGCCCAACAGCCCAGGTAATCCTCCCCCCCAATCAATACTTTAATTACTTGGATTATAATACTAGACTTTCCCCTTACCCTTGATACCTGATACACAAGAGTGTATCCTGCAATTGCTGCTCCTTAATGTGAACTTAGCACTGCGGCTATTACATCCTAAATCCTAGACTCCCTTCAGTGTAAACCCCTACTGCTACCTTCTTACCAACGCAACCCAATCCCCCCAGGTGCCAACTGCACACTCGAGCAGACTCCTATACTACCTACCTGCATTCACCAACTAACCCAATGTTCCCTTTGATGTATGATACTACTGCATGCACCCGACCCAAGGCCTTACCCCAATTTCCTACCACAGTCCTGCGTACTTCACCCCAATATCAGACCTCTACTTCTTCTTGCTGTATCAATTCAAAATCACCTCTAACACCCATCAATAACAATAGACTAGTATCATATAAGTATAGGATTGTAACATCATATATATACATTCATAGTCCTACCCTGATCATAGTGAACCCCAAATTTAATACAGATACACTCAATATAGATCATTAAATCAAATACTAGATATGCAATAGATAATACAATATGATACATACTCCATTAAAATGCCAAAACCCTAATATTCTATAATTACCAATCCCACACATCAATTGTATATAATAATAACTATTAGAACTAGTTACAAGAGAAATTAAAGAGAATTTCACAAAAACCCCCCAAAATGAGCTCTGTATCTCACTGTATCGTGCTACGGCATATTCGTATCCAATTGTGGACACGTAGCTAGTATTCCAACCCGATCTAAGTCCAATATGATTATATTAGCGTCATGACACACACTTGATGTGTCAATCTAGTAATTCTCCCGAAATAAATATAAATCACCATGTAAAAATTATTATACACAACCAAAGAGCCTAGAACTTTATCCTATAGGTAGCCCTATGCCCTAGGTATTGAGATATACTTTAAGAACCATTTTAAGATACAACCTGATAATCATACACGTCTGTCAGAAATTATGACACTCAGAATCCTTGCCACGCCAGTAAGCATAGATGCGATGAACGACAGGTTTCGTAAGTAAGGTATGCAACTCTATAATTATGTCATCTAGAATCTTCGCCACACCAACCGGTATGGCTGCGAGAGACTCTAAGTTTCATAACTACAGTATGTACATCCAAGTCAGGTTTCTACGTTCTCGTCATGACAGCTAGTATGGCTGCGATAAACTCTAGGTTCCATAACCAAAGTAGACGTTTTACCTTTCTTACTGTCCTCATCAATATATGCCATCAGATGATACCATAAATTTTAGCCCGTAAAATTCATCTCGATATGAAATCAACTCAACAACGATACCAAGAATCAAATTAACAACTGGTCAACAAGAATCAAACTCAATAATGATACCAAGATTTTAACTTAATAACTGATCAACAAGAATCAAGTTCAATAACAACAAGCGAGCAGACGGAAACACGAAAAAGATTTAAATTAGAAATTATAATAAGATTCTCAAGGGTTCGTCCTAGGAATCTCTCAAGAATTTTGTGATTGAGTATCCTCTCTCATCCTAATATCCTATGTCCTATATTCTATAGCAGGCACGTAGTAGTACAACTAAGACGTCACACAACCACGATATCGCACAACTTGCTAAATCAGGCCTGTATGGGCCACCACAAAAAATGTGTCACGACCCGCACCCGGTATAGGGGCACGAGAGCGTGGGTACGTCCAGCCTACACTGCAGCATCGACGGTAGAATATTGTCTAGGTCATATAACTATCTAATTAATCTCACATGAATATCCAACTCCATAAGGAGACGCAGATATCACAATATAATATGGAATATACTCAATCACATAAGCTAAAGCACGATGTGATATCGAAGCAAGCAAATAAAATACAAGACAAGTCTAAACAATAATAAATAATCTAACCTGCAATCCAAACATCCAATCTCCCAAGTATGCTGGAGACAAGTCCTCTAAGTCATAGTCTGGAAAAAATATCCAGTCAGGATTGGAACGAAATACACCTCTAACAGCAGTTCCATATATATTGACAAAATCTATAGCACAGTGTAAAGAAATATAAGACAAATATGAATAACTGGCAATAAGAAATACTGGGATAAATGAATGCTAGAATAAAGAAATACTGGAACATCATCATCAATATACATCTAGCAATGAAATAGAAATACAAGTATACACAAGAACAATGAACTGGTATGTAAGTGTGTACAAGAACAATAACTAGAACATGTGGAGATGCTAGATCAATATACTAGATATACATGTCAAGAACATCTAACTAAGTATGTAAAATATTAGTATATCATGTGATCGGCTTGGGACTAATAAGACTCATTACATTGATTAGCTATCATCCCTGTGAGGTCAGGCTAACTACATGTAACCGCGATGAGGCATGTAATGGTAAGGCTACACCGACGTAAGGTGTGGGTGAGCTATGATGCATGTAAAGTTTGGGTATGATCACATAAGCTTCTAATATTTTCCTATTTCCCCAGCTAGCACAATGGATTCCAAATTACGACTCCTCGTGACAGGTCTCAATGATGCCAACTCGTGTAAATAACAGTGTCAGAGTCATGTACGCTATACAACAAGAATTATAGAGACAATCAACATAATAGAAATTGTCAGAGAATGTAGTCGCCTGGGGGTCCTGCTGCTGGCAATAACAATGTTTGCTTTCGAATCTTGTCTGAAATCCAACAGTCCTAAAGACAACATTAATACAATACTGCATCAGACATTACTCTAACACACATTTATAATACTCTGAACTCAAGGCTACGCTAGGTATGTGTCACGCCCCAGTCCCAAAATACGTAGGACTAGGAATACGTAACACGCCAGCCGTATGTATACGAACTCCAATATATGGAAACCATATACACAGGTACATTGTACATGAATATCCAATCCACAGTGGTAATATACTGTCATAACAAGTCATACGCAATCTATATCTCATCCACAGCACAAATAATAGATAAATGGAACTTAATAACTGAATATCAAATAAGCAGTCTCAAAGTATGATAGTCGGGTGGAAACAAATCCACTGAAAATCGGCTATACCAAAAATACTAAAGAGAGAAAAGAATAAACTATAATATCATAATAATGTTTCGAAAAGAATAGCAACTAAAATCTCTAAACAGCTGCAATGAATCACATATAATCCGAAGGAAAGACCTCCTCAGACTGATAAGTAGCGTCAGGTCCAGGTCCATACTCCTGCGGATACTCCTGCTCATCTATATCTGGAAAGGTACCAGGTCCTCAGAGGGACGTAACAAGATACATATAAACATGCCAATAAAGTACTAAAATGTAAATATCTAATGGGGTCGCCTAACCGTCTAAGTGAATACAGTTTGAGAACAACTTTCTAACAAGTGGGCTATCTGGCCATAAAATGGGATTGGTATGACTCTCTCGGAGTAGGGGCCTACAAAGCATGTCGTCTTTTGAAAGGCAGAGGCCGCCAAGTAGTATAGGTGTCATCACGACCGCGTATCTTCGGTGGAGCGTACGGGTTACATAAAAAGGAAAGTGCAAAGGAACCCAAATGCGTTACTTGTTATTCTCCCCACCCCATGCTCTAAGCATGTCATGTCCATGAGACGATAAACCTCTAATAACTGCCAGGTCTACTAGCATGCAAAGTTTCTATCGACAGTTATCCCTATCCATCGTACGACCTATACGTACCAGTGGCCAGCCGAGTATGCAAGTCGTATCCTACATGTGACTCACACTCGTGTAAGAATAGTGTCATGGCCAATGAAACATAAAATGCCTCATGAAAATGGGATAATCTCATAAAGTAGGTCCAATGCATATACATAAATAAAAATATAGTACGATGATACCGTCGTTGCACCCAAGTTTCCTTGGATGCGCAATTTATATAACAGTTAAAATAAATATACTAAAATAAGCAGAAATAAACATGCATTCCTCATATGGAATGTAAATACAGTACAATGGCAAGGTATACTTGTCTGGCAAGAAATCTGTAAAGTGTATGCGCCCAAATGTCAAGGACGCAGAATCAGAAACTAATAGCTCCGAACAAAACGAACCCAACGGTATGTCCAAATGTGGATTCCGATGGGCCGAACACAATTTTGCCCAAAAAGTCAACCGTAGGGCCCGCCAATTGGCGACTTGGTCAACTGTCTCAAAATTGCATGAAAATTGGGTCACAGGACTAGCGCGTTACCATGAGTCCAGTGCCATAAGTTTTGTCACAATCTGACAAGCGTGCACAAAATGCGCGCGACTTTCGCAAAAGTTGTGACACGGATTTGTCCGCGGATACGGGCTGATTCCGACTCGCACACGCGTCCGAATCAGTTTCCGCAAACTCTCACGTGTCCGGGTACACTGCGCACACTGTTTGGTATACTTGGTACACGACGGGACGGTCCCGTTGGACGGGGAGCGCTCCGTTTCACAACTTTTGGAAATCTGAGAAAAGTGTGTTTTCGGGGTTTTCCAACGAATTTAATTCTACCTACAGCAGTTAATAATCTAATATTATTTAATATTATTTAACAGAAATTAAACTAGGTCAAGTGGTCTCCGCATACCAAAAAAAATTGGATTCGGATCTATGTGGTGGGAGATACTAATCCGGAAACATAGGTGATCACCGCAGTTTTCTACGATACCCAAAATTGGTATTTTTCTGCCAACTTTGACGCTATTTTTGCCTATGGTTACGCGTTATTCGAGGTCTACTATCACACAGATATTAAAGAGGGTTAAGGGGTGAGCGTACCGGTAAAGACGGGGTGGCGTTTGGTTGAGCGAGGCGACGAAAAACTGCACGGGAACACAGGTACCTAGCTGCTGAATTCTGCAGTGCGCGGGGTGCGCGGGGTCGCGGTCGTCGGGATCGATTTGGGCGGTCTGGACGGCGGTTATGGCTGCGGTGGCGGCGCTCTCTAGGTCTAGATGGGAAGAGAAGAAATTTGGATGATCTAGGGTTAGGGTTTTGGGATAAAATATATGTGAATATATAGCAAAGGGAGAGAGAGGGGGTTATCGGGTTGCTCGCGGGGTTGTATGGCCGGGTTGCTACTAAAGGAAGGGGGTGTGGTTCATAAGTTGCTGCATTGCTAGCAAAAGGGGGCGGGTTGAAGCTGGCTTATTTTGCTAAGGGATTGAATGGGTGACTTACTTGCTGTTGTTGTTAAAAGAAGGGGCGGGTGTTGGGTAGTAGCGGGTAATAGGATCCAATAGTATTAAAACTGTTTTCTTTTCTTTTCTTTTCTAATTTTTTTTATTTCTTTTTCTTTCTTTTTCTTATATACATATATATATATATATATATATATATATATATATATATATATATATATATATATATATATATACTCATAGAAAAATCTAGAATTATATTAATACATACCATGCTAGCAACTGCCCAAAGGGTCTCTTATATGGAATAAATTCGAAAAAATTCCTAATGGTCCCATAAATATCCTAAATTCACAAACACCTAAAATAAAAATTAATAAAAATCTATTTTTCCAAATTAGCCACTAATTACTATAATTAAATTAATAATTAAAAAGGATAAATACGGTTTTTAGGAATAGGGGTTTTACAGTATGATACTGGTCAACTAGGGTCAGTGTGCGTCAAGTTGCACGGGTGTCGTGTCTGTAATTGCTGTGCAATCAGACAG
The DNA here is from genome assembly GCA_036927795.1 of Iris macrosiphon. Taxonomy (NCBI): domain Eukaryota; kingdom Viridiplantae; phylum Streptophyta; class Magnoliopsida; order Asparagales; family Iridaceae; genus Iris; species Iris macrosiphon. The sequence continues at coordinate 125,044,152 of JAYESA010000020.1, read as the reverse complement.
TCAGTGATACGGGTCTTGCCAGTACGTCAGTGTACATATGGCAGTCTGCTATCATACTACATGGTCACAGGTCAATATAGCTACGGGGTATTCGTAATTACGCTCGGGTCACCTAGTGCATATATAATTATTATTAACTAGCATTAATACTTACAATATATATATATATATATATATATATATATATATATATATATATATATACACCAAATTAAATACATATACAATATATGTATACCAATTAATTACATATATAATATATACTAGTTGAACAATATATATATGCATCATATTGAATAATGTACACATACTAAATATATGTACATACTTTACTATACCAATTGAACAATACTCATATACCAATGTAGATTAATTGAGTATTTATACTATATTTATATATGTATATATACACCAATGGTATACCTATTAATCATAAACTCATGGAATACCTATATTATACATGTCAATTACATACCTACCAATCATATACTATACACATACGTTCATGAAATAATGGAAATGTGGGCAGGAACGAACCTGCGCACGGGTACGACGACGATGATGACGATGGTGACGATGATGACGGTAAATGGTGATGATCACGACGATGGCGAAGATTTGACGACCAGGGGTGGCCGGGGCTGTCCAGGTGATGGAGTTGGCCGCCGGGGTGTAGTCCGGCAAGATGGCGAGGATGATGATGGTGACGAGAGGAGACGGGAACAGGGAGGAGCAGAGGGAGGTCTAGCGGGGTCGAGCTCCAAGCGAGGGGATTCATCCAGCGGGAGAGGAGGAAGAAGAAGAGGTTGAAATATGCAGCAGGGGCGGGGACCGCTGCTCAGGCGAGCTCCGGTCGAGTTCAGTTGAACTCCGGTGAAGAAGAAGAAGAAAGGAATCGTGATGGTGATCAATTTCAGAAGGTATCGTCCGAAGGAGCGGTGCAGCAGTGCAGCCGGGAAAGGAGGCCGGGATTCGGCTGGGGAGATTTCGTTCAGGCATACTCGGGTCTCCGGTCGTGCAGTGGGAGAGGGTGGCAGCGTCGTATGGAGGCGTCTCTGGCAGTGGTCATGCTGGAGTCGACGATGGTGGTGATGGGGACTGTGCGGGTGGTCGGCTGTTATGGAGGAGGCCGGCGGGCTGATGGATGGCCGCGATGGTGCAACGAGGGAGGTTGGAGAGGAGTCGGGGAGATGTCAGGCGGTTGGGTTTGCTCTCCAGTGAGGGGAAGGTTGGCTCAGGGAGACGCTGCTCGGGAGGAGATGGGATGAAGAAGATGAACAGGAAAGAGAAGAATAAGTCGGCTGGGAGTTTAGATGTTAGGAAATAGAAGAGAAAGGAAAAATTTTAAGGGAAAAGAATATTTATACAAGTAGGGTGTGGGTGACCTAGAATTGGTTGACTGGTCAACCCCTCTTAGAATTGGGCCTCTCACGTAGGATTTCAAGGGCCATGATTCAAATGGATTCAAACGAATGGCTAGGATTACATCGGTTCAAGGTTTGGAGGGCCAGGGTCTTAAGGAGCTTGGTATTGAATTACACACTCCTAAAAATCATAAAAAAATACCAATGAAGGGAAAATAGGTTTATTCACATATTGTGCCCAATGGGGTGGGCACCTTAATGCACCTTTGCATAAAAATGACCAACAATTGGAAAAATGCACAAAGTTGAATTTACGGTTCAATTAAATAAAAATAAATACAATTGGTGTTCTAAAATTAATTAGAAGTACAAGGGCCAGAATTTAAGTGGGACACAAGTGTCATATATTAAATAGACTTGGAATAGAATATTACCCTAATTTGGGTTGTACGAAATAGGTTAAAATTGCGTCTCCAATTTCGATTGGAACGCACGAGGATACAAAATTGAATTTATATCGAAATAAATAAATATGTCTGCGATGAATATTGTGCGACTAAAATGAAGCACAAGAGAACATAATTATAAGTTACACAAGGTCAGAAAAGAAGACAGGCATGTCTAGGACAAGGTTGTAAAATTTGTTGGAAGGCAATGACTAGGGTAGCGCTCCAAATATCGAAGCAACAATAAGGCGCAGCAATAAAATAAAATTACGGCAATTTAAATATAATTAAATATTATGCAATTATTTATACATTAATTATGAAAAGACGAAAATACCCCTAATCTGAAATATGGGGGTGACAAGTCTACCCTCCTTAAAAGAATTTTATCCTCGAAATTTAAGATCCTCAACAGTCGTATTTATTCATTATTTTATTGTAACATCAAAATTAAATTCATCAAACCATATAATCCTGAAGCAAATCCATATTGTTATTTCACCAACTTTTATGATTCTATAGATATCATATTTCTGAAAAATCCTCAAATTTAAAAAAATTGAATTCCAGTCGTATCATAATCTTCTCAAAATTTGATGCTAATAATTAAATACTCAAAAATTTAATATCCAATCTTCTAATTTTAAATCCAATCAATGCACTTTTATAAAATTTAAAATCTCATCCAAAATGTTTGTATTCAAACACTAACTCATTAATCATCTCTTACTCCTCAAATTTTGAGTAAATCACTAAATACAAAATTTACTATACAATCCTTTAATTTTAAATCCACTCAATGCACATTTATAAAATTTAAAAATCTTATCCCAAAATTTGAATTCAACACTAATCCATTAATCATCTCACTCCTCTAATTTAAATCCAATTGATGCATGTTTATAAAATTTAAATCCTCATTCCAAAATTTAAAATCGAACACTAACCCATTAGTGATCTTAATCCTCAATTTCTTTTTCCACACAAAATCAAATAATGTAATAGTTATGAAATCTTTAAATACCACATTCAATACAAGTTCATAACTTGCAGTCCAATGAATATAATGATAATCTCCTTAAATTTCTCAAATGTTAGTGACATTCAATCATACCACAATCTTCATAAAAATTTATGATTTAATAAATCGTTAATTCTATCAAATTAAATTCTTAACTCTCTTCATTTAAATAAATATTAATCCTCAAAATTTAAGGTACATTATCTCTCTTTGTCAAATCATAACCTCTTTGTTAGTTCTTCACCATGGACAACCCTCAACAATCAAAGTCTAAGAGAATCCTACCTATAGTCATACAACATACAATCTAGAGAAAATATGCATGGTTATGGTCTCCTTTGTTATGGTATTGCAGTCTCTGTCGGGATGTACTACTAGCTATATTCTAGCAAAAGAATCATTGATACATGCTACTGTACTAAGGAATCAAGCAGTCAATCTAACAGACGAAAAAAGGAATAGAAGGAAAGAACAGAATACAACCTTCTAAAACATTACTTGGATATCTTAAACCTCTATCATACACTTAACTCTGGTACATTCATTCACAAATTCCAATCCCTATATACTGATACCCATCTTAACTAGTCGCTAGTCCACAAGATATCCTTGGATACATCCACATGACATACACATATCTATTAATACCAAAATATGATACCAAGAACCTCTAACACAACCATCGGTCAAATGACACATCTAAAGTTTGATACCTCTATCCCTTTAGGTACCACGGTTTCTACTACTAGCACACCTACTGCTAGCATCTCTTTTCTACTACAATTGTTCATACTAGTTGTTCTTATCACTCAAGTGCACACCAAGTGCAACACACCATACTAAGTACTGCTCATTCTAATACAACTCTAGATGGAGACCTAAGTCAGTTTGCAGTACCATCTCAATCATTCTCAAGTCAATAGATCCTCACACATGCACATCTTCTATTCTTATAAATTTTTTTTTACCCATCATAAAATTTTATCCTCAAAATAAAATTATCAAAATTTAACTTCTTGAACAATTTAAAATAAAATGCATATACTTTCCTCAAAAGCCAAATATTCAAATATCGAAATAAAATTTTAATCACTTCCAAAAATCTTTATAGTTTTGACTATGTCTGTTGAATCAAATTTTGAATCCTCAAACATTTTAATAACATAAAATCTCAACTCCTCAAAATTCTTAAATTTTTTAATTTATTTCCACTCTTCAAATTATAAATTTAAATCCACAAGTATATATATAAATACTCACAATCTCTAATCCTCAAGGTGCACACAAATACACCAATTATCTACAACCTCAACTGTGTACTGAAATTTGCACTACCCGGATTACTTGCACTATTACTCCCAATAATTAAAGTTATCATCACACATATTTTCTCCCATGATTTTTAATCTATATTAGCTGATATACCAATCTAATTATCATCACACAAAGTACTTACTGTTACTAGCACAATTCTCAATAATTCCTTGATATAGAACATTAGCACTATTGGTATGGTAACACTAGCTTCATTATTAGATTACCTCATCACACTTATTAGAACTCACGATTATTCGTACTAGTTATAACAGCCATGTTTCACTTCACTCTCAAAGGCAGGCATATTGTTTCATATCTTGATTTATGTATACGTATCTTCCCTTAAATCCTTTACAGACTATTACACTAGTCTGTGATACACTTCGTATCTCCCATGACCAATCTTGATATTTCTCAACCCATGACACACCATTAGAATTTTCTAATACTCATGCTTCCACTTTCATAAACTTTTATTTTTTGATACTTATCACCCACTGTGCATCCTGTACATAATTTCTAGACACATAAATTTCTCAACCCATGACACACCATTGGAATTTTCACCTATTGCCTTCAACATATCGCTTGCCTTAATATCAGGTGATACCTCCATCATTAGTCATATATTGGTATACTCAGATCAAATCACATATCAAGGCCCTGCTTTTATCTGTAATACAAGTCTTACTACTTAGCATAATGCATTCTTATTCTCTCATACTTTCTTATACACTTATGGGTATCCTCCTACTATGGCACACTCATTAACACCTTTTATGTGTATACATTCCTTTACTCTTGACACACCTAAGTATCAACCATCCAGTTGAATATCATGCTCCATAATTCTTTAACACAATTCTTTGATACTTAATTGTTTTCATGGATCACCCAACTACATAAATTATGACTATCCAGGACTGGCATGCTGATTCTGATACTAACTCTTGGAACTATCACTGATACTCTATACTCTTCCTTCTACCTATAGTACCAATATTAACTATAATAACACTTATCATAGAACTATTGCTACAAGGTACTATGCTATGGGTATCTATAGACTAATGCCTACTGCTCACATGTCCAACTAAGAAATACTTACAAACTAACAAATCACACTCAGTCAACACTAATACAAGACACAGACATAATTGCAAGTCACTAATTATCATACTAACAAGAAATTCTCAAAGAAAAGAAGCTCAAAAGGAACTGGATTAAGGACTGAAGGTATTTTACTGCTAGTAAAGAAAAGAAGCGATGGAACAAAGTCATGTAATAACAGAAATAGATAAGTATTGAGATGAGACTTTAAGAACCATTTTAAGATACAACCTGATAATCATACACGTTTGTCAGAAATCATGACACTCAGAATCCTCGCGACGCCAGTAAGCATAGATGCGATGAACGACAGGTTCCGTAACTAAAGTATACAACTCTATAATCATGTCATCTAAAATCTTCGCTACGCCAATCGGTATGGCTGCGAGAGACTCTAAGTTTCATAACTACAGTATGTACATCCAAGTCAGGTTCCTACGTTCTTGTCACGACAGCTAGTATGGCTACGATAAACTCTAGGTTCCATAACCATAGTAGACATTTTACCTTTCTTACTGTCCTCATCAATATATGCCATCAGATGATACCGTAAATGTAACACCCCATTTCGCTCAAGCGGACTGCCGACTCAATCGGCAATAGTGCAACTGTCCTGACCCGCTTTGCCTCAAACAAGAAGCAAAGGATATCCGGACTTGTCCCTACAGGAATCCGGCTTAGGCTTTCAGAGGCTCGCTCAGACGTATCGCTCTACCGAGGCGAATCATCGCTAAGGTGGGTGGCTACGGTGAACTTGTCTTTGCTTAGCCAGCACACATAAAATCTGGAGTATTCATGCTAGTCGCTAGGTGATTTACCCCTGCATGCTAATAAATCTAACGCACCTAGCTAAGGGAATAATCCCAACTTGTATTGCTTGCTAGAACATGGAAATTAAAATACTGCTTATATTCAGACCCTCGCATGCTAAGTCCCTTAACGGTTTCATCTCTCGGCTCACCTTCGGGTCCGAGCAAACGTGCTTGTTTATGTTCCTTAGAAATGCATGCTTGTTTGCTTGAATGTTACCGTGTTTTCATCCAAACCCCGGGAGACTACTACGTAGTCGTTCCATGCCTGAATGAACCTGTAAGTATCCGGGACCGTTAGGTCACCAAGGCATATCCCCGAACCAGGGGAATGCATTAAGCAAGAATAAATACTGAACGTGAATCACTTGAATGATAATCATGCTAAGTATGCATCTGAACGAGGATCGTGTTATGTATTGATGGAATCCCAGCTCGTGGAGCAATATGCTCGTTCAGATTTAAGTTTAAGTTTCATGATTATCATGTCAAGCTATGGAATATGGATAAGACCCTGGCCTGCATTGTCGCGGACAACTTGTGTGCACAAGGTATGTTATATTGAGTTCTGCGGACGGTCACCGGGGCACTGGGACCGATCCGATCCGGATGGGACGTATGTTAGTCGTATGTTACCCGGCAAGTGTTATGCGACGGGGCTCGCCACCCGCGTTGTACGTCACTTCGCCCTGAGACTAAACTGTCCTTTATGGCTATGCCAGCGATATTATGTTCATATAGATAAATTATCCTCGCTTAGCGGCTATCCGCGTGCGAGTCACTGCATCGCATAAATGAACAACTGAACACCTGAACGATCATGTTTAAACGACCCTCGTGTTTGCATATGCTTGCCTCCTGAATGTTATACATGCCTCTGCTCGAATTAACAAGTTGCCTTAATGTTTGCCTTGGACAGGGAAGGAGAAATGGTAAGTTGGTAAGTCTCGCCGTGTTTCCTCTAACATCGCATGGCGCACTGCCCGACACGATAGGCTATCAATGTTTGCATGAAACTGATCCTAAGGCAACTAGAAAGACAACTTAATAGTTGTGCACGAAACCTGTATTACGTGTTTGGATTTGTCGAGCGGGCGAGTAGCTTCCCCACCAGTGCATTCAATGTACTGATAATCTACCAGTTTGTATGCAGGGTACGGGAGAACCTCGTTCGGTGCGGATGCCTCCAACGTGCGTGCTAAGGCCAGGAGTTCCCTCTGAAGCCTTGCAACGGTGCGTCCGGAACTGAAGCACATATACAAGACATAAGTTGTGAACATCGCCTGACCATCGCCTGTACATTTATTCCACAGTTGTAGCCACTTGGCACGCTTTTACTGTTTTAGAGAGAGAGGCTTGAGCGACTTGTAATCTCGGCTATACGTCGCCTGTAACACAAGTTTATATCAATAAAAGAGCTTGCTTTACTTCAACTTGTGTTTCAATACTTCCGCTATATTTGTCGACTCAGTGAACCTGTTACCGATCGCCTATGCGTTCATGACTCCGCTGCACTCGGACAATCTGTGCGACTCTGTGGCTTAGAACTCTTGCCGCCAGCCAATGAACCATGGCCTTGCATGGGCGTGGCTCACGCTCGTGCGGCATCACGCCCGGATGGGTTAAGCGATCGTTCCGCGGGAGCGCTGGCCAGGGTGATTCCCGCCTAGCGGGAACGGCCGATTGCCTGCGGGAGATCGGGGCGTGACAGAATGGTATCAGAGCCTGGCTTCTACGCCTTTGGACTTCAATTCGACATCTCTGTTTCGAAAGCTCGTTCGTGGGTTATGTGCACGCTCTCTCTCAATGCCTCGATGGGATGTTCCAACAATAAGTCTAAATACTTTCAAAATGCGTTTTGAATGAATATTATGCTTGCTTGTCTGGTTGTATGCTGCGAGTGGCCTTTGTGCCAACCTGTGCGAACCCTTGAGAGTATCGCTAGTAGCTTGTCCGATTTTTACTAACTTTAAGTTTGGTTGAATGCTTCTATTCGAGGGACGCCTTGAACTAGTGCACCATCCAAGACTTAAGAAAAGGTGAAACTCGAGTGCTGAGACTTCGCTATCACTAAGCTGGTTGACGTGTTCACGCTAGAAGTGCAATTCGAAAGTGCGTACGATCCAGTCTAAGCGATATGCTGATTTCGAAGCTTATGCAAGTGAATATCCAAATGAACAAGTACAACGACATGTCTAGAATTGCCTCAAACCTAGATTACTGCTTATCCTTAGTAAGTCTCGAGGACGAGACTTTTTCTAAGTTGGGTAGGATGTAACACCCCGTTCCGCTCAAGCGGACTGCCGACTCAATCGGCAATAGTGCAACTGTCCCGACCCGCTTTGCCTCAAACAAGAAGCAAAGGATATCCAGACTTGTCCCTATAGGAATCCGACTTAGGCTTTCAGAGGCTCGCTCAGACGTATCGCTCTACCAAGGCGAATCATCGCTAAGGTGGGTGGCTACTGTGAACTTGTCTTTGCTTAGCCAGCACACATAAAATCTGGAGTATTCATGCTAGTCGCTAGGTGATTCACCCCTGTATGCTAATAAATCCAACGCACCTAGCTAAGGGAATAATCCCAACTTGTATTGCTTGCTAGAACATGGAAATTGAAATACTGCTTATATTCAGACCCTCGCATGCTAAGTCCCTTAACGGTTTCATCTCTCGGCTTACCTTCGGGTCCAAGCAAACGTGCCTGTTTATGTTCCTTAGAAACGCATGCTTGTCTGCTTGAATGTTACCGTGTTTTCATCCAAACCCCGGAAGACTACTACGTAGTCGTTCCGTGCCTGAATAAACCTGTAAGTATCCGGGACCGTTAGGTCACCAAGGCATATCCCCGAACCAGGGGAATGCATTAAGCAAGAATAAATACTGAACGTGAATCACTTGAATGATAATCATGCTAAGTATGCATCTGAACGAGGATCGTGTTATGTACTGATGGAATCCCAGCTCGTGGAGCAATATGCTCGTTCAGATTTAAGTTTAAGTTTCATGATTATCATGTCAAGCTATGGAATATGGATAAGACCCTGACCTGCATTATCGCGGACAACTTGTGTGCACAAGGTATGTTATGTTGAGTTCCGCGGACGGTCATCGGGGCACTGGGACCGATCCGATCCGGACGGGACGTATGTTAGTCGTATGTTACCCGGCAAGTGTTATGCGACGGGGCTCGCCACCCGCGTTGTACGTCACTTCGCCCTGAGACTAAACTGTCATTTATGGCTATGCCAGCGACATTATGTTCATATAGATAAATTATCCTCGCTTAGCGGCTATCCGCGTGCGATTCACTACATCGCATAAATGAACAACTGAACACCTGAACGATCATGTTTAAACGACCCTCGTGTTTGCATATGCTTGCCTCCTGAATGTTATACATGCCTCTGCTCGAATTAACAAGTTGCCTTAATGTTTGCCTTGGACAGGAAAGGAGAAATGGTAAGTTGGTAAGTCTCGCCGTGTTTCCTGTAACATCGCACGGCGCACTGCCCGACACGATAGGCTATCAATGTTTGCATGAAACTGGTCCTAAGGCAACTAGAAAGACAACTTAATAGTTGTGCACGGAACCTGTATTACGTGTTTGGATTTGTCGAGCGGGCGAGTAGCTTCCCCACCAGTGCATTCAATGTACTGATAATCCACCAGTTTGTATGCAGGGTGCGGGAGAACCTCGTTCGGTGCGGATGCCTCTAACGTGCGTGCTAAGGCCAGAAGTTCCCTCTGAAGCCTTGCAACGGTGCGTCCGAAACTGAAGCACATATACAAGACATAAGTTGTGAACATCGCCTGACCATCGCCTGTACATTCATTCCACAGTTGTAGCCACTTGGCACGCTTTTACTTTTTCAGAGAGAGAGGCTTGAGCGACTTGTAATCTCGGCTATACGCCGCCTGTAACACAAGTTTATATCAATAAAAGAGCTTGCTTTACTTCAACTTGTATTTCAATGCTTCCGCTATATTTGTCGACTCAGTGAACCTGTTACCGATCGTCTATGCGTTCATGACTCCGCTGCACTCGGACAATCTGTGCGACTCTGTGGCTTAGAACTCTTGCCGCCAGCCAATGAACCATGGCCTTGCATGGGCGTGGCTCACGCTCGTGCGGCATCACGCCCGGATGGGTTAAGCGATCGTTCCGCGGGAGCGCTGGCGAGGGTGATTCCCGCCTAGCCGGAACGGCCAATTACCTGCGGGAGATCGGGGCGTGACAGAAATTTTAGCCCATAAAATTCATCTCAATATGAAATCAACTCAACAACGATACCAAGAATCAAATTAACAACTGGTCAACAAGAATCAAACTCAACAATGATACCAAGATTTTAATTTAATAACTGATCAACAAGAATCAAGTTCAATAACAAAAAGCGAGAGCGGACGAAAATAAGGAAAAAATTTAAATTGGAAATTAAAATAAGATTCTCAAGGGGTCGTCCCAGGAATATCTCAAGAATTTTGTGATTGAGTATCCTCTCTCATCTTAATATCCTATGTCCTATATTCTATAGCAGGCACACAGTAGTACAACTAAGACGTCGCACTACCACGACATCGTACAACTTGCAAAATCATATCTGCATGGGCCACCACTAAAAACGTGTCATGACCCATACCCGGTATAGGGGCATGAGAGCGTGGGTACGTCCAGCCTATGCCACAGTATCGGTGGTAGAATGTTGTCTAGGTCATGTAACTATCTAATCAATCTCACATGAATATCCAACTCCATAAGGAGACGCAGATATCATAATATAATATGGAATATACTCAATCACATAAGCTAAAGTACGATGAGATATCGAAGCAAGCAAATAAAATATAAGACAAGTCTAAACAACAATAAATAATCTAACCTGCAATCCAAACATCCAATCTCCCAAGTATGCTGGAGTTAAGTCCTTTAAGTCATAGTCTGGAAAAAATATCCAGTCAGGATTGGAACGAAATGCACCTCTAACAGCAGTTCCACATATATTGACAAAATCTATAGCACAGTGTAAAGAAATATAAGACAGATATGGATAACTGGCAATAAAAAATACTGGGATAAAGGAATGTTGGAATAAAGAAATACTAAAACATCATCATCAATATACATCTAGCAATGAAATAGAAATACAAGTATACACAAGAACAATGAACTGGTATGTAAGTATGTACAAGAACAATAACTAGAACATGTGGAGATGCTAGATCAATATACTAGAGATACATGTCAAGAACATCTAACTAAGTGTGTGAAATATCAGTGTATCATGTGATCGGCTTGGGACTAATAAGACTCGTTACATTGATTAGCGATCATCCCTGTGAGGTCAGGCTAACCACATGTAACAGCGATGAGGCATGTAATGGTAAGGCTGCACCAACGTGAGGTATGGGTGAGCTATGATGCATGTAAAGTTTGGGTATGATCACATAAGCTACTAATATTTCCCCATTTCTCCAGCTAGCACGATGGATTCCAAATCATGACTCCTCGTGACAGGTCTCATGATGCCAACTCGTATAAATAACAGTGTCAGAGTCATGTACGCTATACAACAAGAATTATAGAGACAATCAACATAATAGAAACTGTCAGAGAATTTACTCGCCTGGGGGTCCTGCTGCTGGCAATAACAATGTCTATTTCTGAATCTTGTCTGAAATCCAACAGTCCTAAAAATAGCATTAATATAATATTGCATCAGATATTACTCTAACACACATTTATAATACTCTGAACTCAAGGCTATGCTAGGTATGATACTGGTCAACTAGGGTCAGTGTGCGTCAAGTTGCACGGGTGTCGTGTCTGTAATTGCTGTGCAATCAGACAGTCAGTGATACGGGTCTTGCCAGTACGTCAGTGTACATATGGCAGTCTGCTATCATACTACATGGTCACAGGTCAAGATAGCTACGGGGTATTCGTAATTACGCTTGGGTCACCTAGTACATATATAATTATTATTAACTAGCATTAATACTTATAATATATATATATATATATATATACACCAAATTAAATACATATAAAATATATGTATACCAATTAATTACATATATAATATATAATAGTTGAACAATATATATATACATCACATTGAATAATGTACACATACTAAATATATGTACATACTTTACTATACCAATTGAACAATACTCATATACCAATATAGATTAATTGAGTATTTATACTATATTTATATATGTATATATACACCAATGGTATACCTATTAATCATAAACTCATGGAATACCTATACTATACATGTCAATTATATACCTACCAATCATATACTACACACATACGTTCATGAACTGATGGAAATGCGGGCAGGAACGAACCTGCGTACGGGTACGACGACGATGATGATGATGATGGTGACGATGATGACGGTGAATGGTGATGATCACGACGATGGCGATGATTTGACGACCAGGGGTGGCCGGGGCTGTCCAGGTGATGGAGTTGGCCGCCGGGGTATAGTTCGGCATGATGGCGAGGATGGTGATGGTGACGAGAGGAGACGGGAATAAGGAGGAGCAGAGGGAGGTCCGACGGGGTCAAGCTCCAGGCGAGGGGATTCATCCAGCGGGAGAGGAGGAAGAAGAAGAGGTTGGGATGTGCAGCAGGGTCGGGGAACGCTGCTCAGGCGAGCTCCGATCGAGTTCAGTTGAACTTCGATAAAGAAAAAGAAGAAGGGAGTCGTGATGGTGATCGGTTTCAGCGGGGTATCGTCCGGAGGAGCGGTGCAGCAGTGCAGCCGGAGAAGAAGGTCGGGATCCGGCTGGGGAGATGTCGTTCAGGCATACTCGGGTCTCTGGTCGTGCAGTGGGAGAGGGTGGCAGCGTCGTGTGGAGGTGTCTCCGGCAGTGGTCATGCTGGAGTCGACGATGGTGGTGATGGGGACTGTGTGGGTGGTCGGCTGTTGTAGAGGCCGGCGGGCTGATGGATAGCCGTGGTGGTGCAGCGAGGGAGGTTGGAGAGGAGTCAGGGAGATGTCAGGCGGCTGGGGTGGCTCTCCGGTGAGAGGTAGGCCGGCTAAGGGAGACGCTGCTCGGGAGGAGATGGGATGAAGAAGATGAACAGGAAGCAAAAGAAGAATAAGTCGGCTGGGAGTTTAGATGTTAGGGAATAGAAGAGAAAGGAAAAATTTTAAGGAAAAAGAATATTTATACAAGTAGGGTGTGGGTGATCTAGAATTGGTTGACTGGTCAACCCCTCTTAGAATTGGGCCTCTCACGTAGGATTTCAAGGGCCATGATTTAAATGGATTCAAACGAATGGCTAGGATTACATCAGTTCAAAGTTTGGAGGGCCAGGGTCTTAAGGAGCTTGGTATTGAATTACACACTCCTAAAAATCATAAAAAAATACCAATGAAGGGGAAATAGGTTTATTCACGTATTATGCCCAATGAGGTGGGCACCTTAATGCACCTTTGCATAAAAATGACCAACAATTGGAAAAATACACAAAGTTGAATTTATGGTTAATTAAATAAAAATAAATGCAATTGGTGTTCTAAAATTAATTAAAAGTACAAGGGCCAGAATTTAAGTGGGACAAAAGTGTCATAAATGAAATAGACTTGGAATAGAATATTACCCTAATTTGGGTTGCACGAAATAGGTCAAAATTGTGTCTCCAATTTTGATTAGAACGCGCGAGGATACAAAATTAAATTTATATCGAAATAAATAAACGCGTCTCCGACGAATATTGTGCGACTAAAATGAAGCACAAGAGAACATAATTATAAGTTACACAAGGTCAGAAAAGAAGGCAGGCATGTCTAGGACAAGGTTGTAGAATTTGTTGGAAGGCAATGGCTAGGGTAGCGCTCCAAATATCGAAGCAACGGTAAGGCACAACAATAAAATAAAATTACGACAATTTAAATATAATTAAATATTATACAATTACTTATACATTAATTATGAAAAGATAAAAATACCCCCAATTTGAAATGTGGGGGTGACATAAATATATATAGCATGCTAATTAAATATAATCTCTAAAAATAAAATAACTATGCCAAATTACTAAATTACCCCTATTTGAAAAAGTGAGGGTGACAATCCTACCCACCTTAGAAAAATTTTGCCATCGAAATTTAAGGAAGAAACTAACTACCAAAAACAATCATAATAAGCAAAAAATAATTATACCTCATGGCTCAAATAGATAAGGATATCGCTCACGTATCTCGGCCTTTGGCTCCCAGGTAGACTCCTGTGGAGAGTGATGCCTCCACACGATGCGTACCAAAGGAATTGTCTGGTTCCGCAGCACCTTCTTCCAGCGATCCAGAATTTTCACAGGCTGCTTCAGGTAGCTGAGAGTCGGACCCACCTCGATCTCTGAATGATCCAATACATGGCTAGGATCTGCCACGTACTGTCTCAGCTGTGACACGTGGAACACGTTGTGCACTCCCTCTACTAAAGGCGGCAAGTCTAGTCTGAAGGCTACTATACCGACCCTCTCAAGAATACCGAAGGGTCAGATGTACCATGGACTATGCTTCGTACCTCTACCAAAGCGAATCGTGCCCTGTGTCAGAGAAATCCTCAATAATACCAGATCGACCACCTAGCACAAAGTACAGCCTTAGCACTCTATCTAAAATAAGGCAAACACAAGAAATACAACAAAACCTATACCTCAAACTCCAAAGGTCTCTGATGGCTATTGGCCCAATGCCGCTGTCTGTCCTGCGCCACCCGAAGTCTATCCTTGATAAGCTTTACCTTCTCAGCCGCATCCACGACCATCTTCAGTCCCAATAAGGCTCTCTCACCAACATTATCCCACGACAACGGAGTATGACATCTTCGTCCATACAATGCCTCAAATGGTGATATTTCAATACTAGCATGGTAGGTGCTGTTATATGCAAACTCTAATAGGTGAAGGTGATCCTTCCAAGAGCCTCCAAAATCTAAAACACGGGTACGTAGCAAATCCTCGAGAGTCTGGATAGTCCTCTCCGACTGTCCGTCTGTTTGAGGGTGATATGAGGTGTTAAACTTGAGTTGGGTGCCAAGCTAGCCTGCAAACTTCTCCAGAAGTGAGATATGAAGCAGCTATCCCGATCTAAGACTATGCTCACAGGAGCTCCATCCAATATGACTATTTATCGAACATACATCTCTGTGAGCTTCTCCATAGACGTACCCACTTTAAATGGCAAAAAGTGAGCCAATTTGGTCAACATGTCAACGATGACCCAAATTGCGTCTTTATCTCCTGGAGAACACGAAAGTCCTGAAATAAAATACATTGTCACATGCTCCCACTTTCACTCTAGAATGGGTAAAGGCTGAAGCAATCCACCTGGCCTATGCCTCTCCGCCTTTACCTGCTGATGTACCAAGCATCTAGATACGAATCTCGTTACCTCCTACTTCATACCATACTACCAAACATGCTATCTCATGTCTCTATACATCTTGTAGGCACCTGGATGCATAGAGTACTGGGATCGATGCGTCTCCTAAAGAACCTCCTCGTACAATGCTCCACTCGGCACACATAATCTGATACCATGTCGCAATGATCCATCATATGCAATACTGAAGTCCTCTGCCAATCCTATTCGGACCTACGCTTTGATGCTCCTCAGAGACTTATCCTCGAACTGTGCGTCTCTGATCCGGTCTATCAACTCTGACTATACCTGAAGTCCCCATATCTGTGCTGCAACTCCAGGAACTAGCACCTCAATACTCAAGCTATCAAGGTCGGCCAATAAATGTATGTCCCTCGTCAAGTACATAGCCACTAGATACCTGCTCAAGGCATCAACGACTACGTTGGCCTTCCCAGTATGGTACTGCAAAGAAATATCGAAGTCCTTCATCAACTCCATCCATCGTCGCTGCCTTATGTTGAGCTTTTTCTGTCTAAACACATACTTTAAGCTTTTATGGTCTGTAAGGATCTCCACACGCTCACCATACAAGTAGTATTTCTACAGATTTAGAGCAAAGATGACTGCTGCCAACTCCATGTCTGGGTAGGTTAATTTCTCTCATGAGGGCATAATTGCCTGGAAGTATAGGCAATCACCTTCCTATTTTGCTACAACACACATCCCAAACCCTTACCTGAAGCATCACTATATACGAAAAATTCTTCTGTCCCCGATGGCAACATCAACACTGGAGTTGTAGTCAACCTCTTCTTTAGCTCCTCAAATGCGGCCTAACACTCCTCAGTCCAGACAAAATCTACGTCCTTCCTGGTCAGCCTAGTCATCGGCTCTGCAATCTTGGAGAAATCCTGAACAAATCTCCGATAATAGCCTACCAATCCAAGAAAGCTTCTGATCTCTGCCACTGAACTCGGGGTAGACCATGACTCAACCACTAATATCTTCTTCAGGTCCACTGAAATCTCGTCTTCTGTAACCACATGTCCGAGGAATTCAAAATTATCAAGGAAGAATTTATACTTTGAAAGTTTGCCAAACAGCTTCTCCTTCCTGAGGGTCTCTAGAGCTATCATCAAGTGCTTCTCATTCTCCTTCGGGGTCTTCGAATATATCAATATATCATTAATGAATACCACCATAAACTGATCCAAGTACTGATGAAATACCTTAATCATCATGTTCATGAATACCGTTGGGGCATTGGTCAACCCAAACGGTATCACCAAAAACTTAAACTGCCCATACCGAGTACTGAAAGCTGTCTTCAGAATGTCTTTCTTCTTTACTTTCACCTAGTGGTACCCCGACCTCAAGTCTATCTTCGAGAATACTTTCGCTCCACTCAATTGATCAAATATATCGTCAATCCGTGGCAACGGGTATTTATTCTTGATGGTGAGGTTGTTAAGAGCCCTATAGTCGATACACAAACGTATCGATCCATCCTTCTTTGGTTCAAATAATACCAGAGCACCCCACACTGATGAACTGGAGTGGATGAAGCCCTTGTCCTGCAACTCATCCACCGGCTTCTTTAGTTTGCTAGTTCGCCGTTGTTCACCCTATAGACATGCTGTAATATTGGCTTTGCGCCTGGCACCAAGTCTATAGAGAGCTCCACATCTCTGTTTGGCGATAACCCCGATAAATCCTCTAGAAAGACATCCATAAACTCTGCAATCAACAGATGTGGCGGCTTCTGCTCTTCCACCATAGCTCCACAGAAGTCTCCCTCGCTCTACTCTGCTTCTCCTCTAACAAACTCAAACTTTGGCTCTTCTGACGTCTGAAATAAAACTTTGCATCCACGATAATCGATACTAGCATGGTGCCTACTCAACTAACCCATCATGACTACTATGTCATAGCTAGGAAGTGGCATTACGATTAGATACACGCTCAACTCTCGGTCTCCCAAAGAAACTCTTTGATACTTGCAAATATCACTAACCAGGATAATGCCACCACCGGTCGTGATCTTGTAAGTCCTTACTAACGATTTAGTCTCAAGATGATGCTTCAAAGCAAAAGATACAGATATAAAGCTATGTCAAGCAATGGAATCAAATAAATCATAAGCTAAAAAAGAATCAAGATAGACTGAACTTGAGATAACATCACCAACTGGCTCCTCCTCTTCGATGGTCAAGGAGAAAGATCGCCCCTGTTGTGCACCTCTCAGCTGGTGCTGGTACTGTGCAAACCTCTGCTGCTTGGTCAGCAATGAAAGTCCTTTTTGTTGTCCCGTTGGTGGTCTCGCGGGTGCTCTCTATGCATGGGCCCCGCCCTGAGCTGGATAAGCCGGAGCCCTAGGACAAGCCCTCAACTTGTGGTCTTCTGATCCGAAGAACAAACACTGGCCCAATCTTTTCCTGCACGCATCTCATCCATGTCCCGGCTTATTGCAGAATGGGTAAGGAATAGCCGGCTGAGCAGGGCTCTGAATCTAGTGTGCCTGTTGTACTGGTGCTCTAGCTGGTGCAGGAAATTGCTGCATCGGCTGTTGGAAATATCTCTGATGCTGCTATTAAAAATAAGGCCGCTTTGCTGGGCCCAACCTACTGCTAGCTCCTGAAGGATCCCTTATACTCTTGGACACAAGCTCCAAATCATCCTCCGCCTGTTGTGCCTGTGCTAAGATCTCTTCAAATATAGTGGTACAATATTTGCTAATATAGGATTTGATCTCCCTATTCAGACCCTTTCTGAACTTTCGGGCCTTCCCCCCAGGGATTCTGTCCATCCATAAAGTGACCTATTCTGTAGTACTCTATTGTGTACTTGTCCACTTTCATAATTCCTTGGACGAGGTACTGAAACTGGCTCTCTAAAGAAGTCAGAGTCATATCTGAAAAGAATTTCTTCTTGAAAAGCTCCTTAAAAGCTTTCCAAGTAAGTCCAGTGATGAGATCCTCAGGTCTATCCTGAACCATGTCAAAGCAATGTAATACATCATGCTCCCTACTGGTCCACTTGTAGTCTCTCTGGAATCTGCGTCAGCCGCCGGTTCCTCTCTATGTCTTCGATCCAGTCATCCGTATAAATAATTCCCTCAATGCCCTTAAAGTCCTTGGGCCCTATCCTCTTAAAGTCAATGATGGTCCCCAGCCTCGGCTGCTGCGGGGCCAGCGAAGGTGGAGCCACATATGGCTAGACTAAGGCAACTCTCTCGACTGCGAGGAGTGCATGCTGGTAGGCATTCTCAATGCCCTATCTTATGACCTTAGACTGGCTCTGCTGGGCCTCCGCTTGGGTCCTCTGTGCCTTCACTATCTGCTGATAGAGTACAAACACCTGTTGAATTGACTGCTGGTGGTGGTGGTGGTAGCTCCTCTGAAGTTGTAGGCACCATCCTCTGTAAAGCTGTGGGTATCATCCTCTAGACTGGAGGTGGAGCACCCCCGAATGTTGCTGCAGAAATGCCCATCTGGATCGGTAAAGCGGCCCTCTGAGCTTGAGCTGATAGAGCAGTGTGTGCTGGTGCTCTCCTATGAGTTGACGAAGTGACCGACCTCGCTGACACTACGCCTGAACGCTGGGATCGCATCTTCGGCGGCATTCTGAAGATATATTGAAACAAAGGAATCAATATAGAGTAAGATATGAAATCATCAAAGAATGACAGAATTATTCAAAGTAAACAAGCATTCAGATTGATAAGGATAGCTAAAGGAATAAGTTAGATGTGTTCCTAACTGTAATTGAGTATACTCTCAGCCTATATCCTATATCCTAAAGCAGGTTCATAGCAGTACTCTAAGTCTGAGCACCACTACGAAATTGTACTAATAGCGACCTCTTGACCTGCATAGGCCACCACTAAAAATGTGTCATGACCCGCACCTAGAATGAGGGTACGAGTACGTGAATAATGCCTAGCCTACGCCACTGTATCGACGGTAGAATATTGTTTCGGTCCACAATACTATCTAAACAACTCATACAATATAATATATATATATATGGTACATGTCATGCCATCTCAACTCTAAATGGAGGAACAAGTATAATGACATGATAAAATATCAATACTCAATCACAATATCAAACTAAGGAAGATAGAGCACGATATAGAATAGAAAGATGAAATAAGAATCACAAAATATCCACAAGTCCATACTATGAGTCTAAAAGTACAAACAACTCCCAAAATAATAATATACATGCCATGAGTCTAAAATAAGACTAATACAATATCTAAACAATATAAGTCTAAGCCTCCTCAGTCGGTAGCACTAGGTTCTCCTACTCTAGGGGAGTATCCTCTAATAGTTCACCGTCCTATGGCCCATAGTAAGTGGGACATTGTTCCTCAAGCTAATCATCTGGAAAAAAATCCAATCAGGATTAGAGCGAAGTACAAAACTCTAGAAGTAGTTCCAAATATATGGTAGAACATATATGACAAGTAATAGAAAATGATATAAGATGTACTAGCAACAGAAAATGAAATGAACTATAGTAAACTGGTAATGTACTAAAAAGAAAATAACAGACAATATGAAATAACTACAAGTAAAGAAAATAGATAAACTAGCTAATATGCTTTAGAGTACAATCTCGTTATATGATAAGTTTAGGTTGAACACAAATATTTTATGGTAACTCTATTACACATGTGATATGTAATCAACATATATACGAATACACTTGGGCTCGATCACATAACCAACTCCTACTCCCCCATCCCCAACCAATACTTATGAATCTAATCACGATACGTTACAAACACGAATATAAGCACACTGAACACGAGCAGTGCATGAACACGAAGTACATGATAATCAATATCCGACACATACGATAAAATATATGCGAAGGAGTACCTGCTGAATATGGTAGGGGATAACATATCCTGACATGATCTATATAGTACCAATCTGTGTAGCCATTGTGTCAGAATCAAGTATACAGTTCTAGAACAAGTGATATATACACTATCATAAAATAAAAACTAACAGAGAGATGTACTCGCATGTGGTCCTGAGCAAATGATATACCTCCATATCTGAGCTGGTGTCACACCCGCATAAATATGAATGGCATATCAAATTGGTGTAATAAAGTGATAAATGAGCTAAATGCACTAAAACATGCTCTTCTAGGTCATTTCTAGCTAAACTAGGTCCATACTAAATTAATTAGTCTATATTGGCCACTAACAAGCTACAATAGTTTATAATAGCTATACTAGATCATTACCTTAGAGTATAACTAATATCTTAACTATTACTAACCATATCTAACATATACTAACTAATACACTAATATACGAACATACCAATGACTGATACTAACTTACACTATATATAGTTCTAATTAATTATTAGTTAACTAATACATTAACAAAAACTAATACTAATCATACACTAAATTACATATAATACTCTAATTGAAATCACTACTACACTAACTTCTAACTGAACTAACTCTCATCAATATCAAACTTCTAATGATAACTTACTTAAAATTGATACACATCAACCTCAACCAAGCCACTGCAGTATGTTTACACTGATACTCGAGTATAAGTCCTCCTCCTTCCTTGCTGCTACTGACCTGGTACTTATTCTAGGTATTAGAGTACATGAACCCCCCTATATTATTGCTGCTACCCTATGTTATCGCTTAATGTTGTCCTTTACTTCACCGTACTTCTCCACAGCATCCTGATATCACACTACCTCCACACAAATCCTTGCTTGCATTGACACTCATTCACTGATACACACACTAGGTTCTTACCCCTACTCCACTGCTCCATACTCTCAGGCTTACATCCAGATTTCCCTCATATCAGTGCACCAAGTTCTTACCTTACTACTGAGCCATGCCCTAAGTACTGCCAATTGAACATCAACTACACACAAGTGTATTGGTAGACAAGTATCAATAGGGAAGCATCACAATAGGGAAGCATCACACTAAAGCCTAACTTTACATTCAACCAACATCTCTACTGCACTTGATATACCATATTGGTATACAAAAACAAATACACACTTGTGTACCCCTCATCTTCTGTCAACTGAACTCCCACCTGGCTGTGTGTCCCTTAATTCAGTGACCTAACATCTGCTATGATGCACACTTGTATGTTCAACAAGTACTGCTATGTGCTAAGGCTGTTGTCACTGCTTCTAATAATTGGTGTTTGCATTGCAGTGCAATGCAAGCCTGCTCACCCCCTCAAATACCCCTTTACCCGAGTGTATTAGACACACTCTCTAACCTACTAATACTCCTACTGCCTGGTGCAAGGTCTACACACAAGCATTCCAATACCTGCACTTTATCTCAGTGCACATATCCCCCTCTATAATCAGTCACTGCTTTGCCCAACATGCCAGATAATTCTTCCCCCCTAATCAATACTCCAATTATTTGGATTATAATGCCAGACTTTCCCCTTTCCCTTGATACATGATACACAAGAGTGTATCATGTAATTGCTGCTCCTTAATGTGAACTTAGCACTGCGGCTTTTATATCCTAAATCCCAGACTCCCCTTCAGTGTAAACCCCTACTGCTACCTTCTACCAACGCAACCAGATCCCCCCCAGGTGCCAACTGCACACTCGAGCAGACTCCTATACTACCTACCTGCATTCACCAACTAACCCAATGTTCCCTTTGATGTATGATACTATTGCCTGTACCCGACCTAAGGCCTTACCCTAATTTTCTACCAAAGTCCTGCATACTTTACCACAATATCAAACCTCCACTTCTCATTACTGTAGCAATTCAATATCACCTCTAACACCCATCAATAACAATAGACTTGTATCATATAAGTATAGGTTTATTACAGCATATATATACATTAACAGTCCTACCCTGATCATAGTGAACCCCAAATTTAATACATACACACTCAATATAGATCATTAAATCAAATACTAGATATGCAATAGATAATATACTATGATACATACTCTGTTGAAATGCCAAAACCCCAATATTCTATAATTACCAATCCCACACATCAATTGCATGTAATAATAACTATTAGAATTAGTTACAATAGGAATTAAAGAAAATTTCACAAAAACCTCCAAAATAAGCTCTGTATCTCGCAATATCGTGATACGGCCTACTCATATATAGTTGTGGACACATAACTAGTATCCTAACCCCGATCTAAGTCCAATATGACTATATTAGCGTCTTAACATGCACTTGATGTGTCAATCTCATAATTCTCCCAAAATGAACACAGATCACCATGTAAAAATTATAATGCACAACCAAAGAGCCTAGAACTTCATCCTATAGGTAGCCCTATGTCCTGGGAGAATTTCTAATAGTCAAATGCATGATTTGGAACCTACAATGAAGGCAAATTCAGAATTATACCTATTGGAAGATGGATTTCCAATAAATTATTTCTACGGACATGATCCGAACATAATCTACTTGCCAAATCTCCTTCTTCTAGTGCTCCTTGAAACTCCAAGCTCCAATGCTCCTTGAGTGATGCGAATGGGAGAGAATGTGAATGAATTAAGAGAGATTGATAGAGGAATAAAGTGAATTAGGGATCTAGAAATTTGGGGATCTAGAAATGAGTGCAAATGAAGAGGGGGAGAGAGAGAGAGAGAGAGAGAGAGAGAGAGAGAGAGAGAATAGCCCCTCTATAGTGGCCGGCCCCTTTCTCCCTCTCCAAGTCACCACCAAATTTTTAAGTTGCCCTACATAAAGAATTATGGAAAATAATTAAGGATGACTATTTTGAAAAGTTTTTACACTAATGCATATTAATATATTCCTCCTAATTAATTATTAGAAATGGGTCTAATAGGCATAGTCTATGTTGGGCTCAATAAGTTGTCATGACAAGTCTAATTGCGTTCACTAGTGTCAAGTGTAAATAATAGGCTAGCCTACTAACTATAAATAATTAATACAAAACACAAATAAATATATATAGCACTCTAATTAAATATAATCTCTAAAAATAAAATAACTATGCCAAATTACTAAATTATCCCTATTTGGAAAAGTGAGGGTGACAAAGACTGTTCTGAGTGGTGTATTATGTAATGACCTGCTCCGCTCAACCTTGAGGGCCGATTCAAATGACACAAGTATAGCGAACCGACCTACCTTGCTCAGCGAGATGACTCATTCGATGCAAAGGCATTCAAACTTTGGACTTTCAAATAGAGTTCAGGCTTAGACTTTTCAGAGGTACACTCGGAGTCTCGCTCGGCCAATACGATTTATCGCTATGGTAGATGGCTCCAGTGAACCTCTTTACATAGTTGCACACTTAATAAAATGGATGATACATGCTAGTTTCTAAACGATAACCTTTGTATGCTAATAAAAAGAGAGATGAACGCACATAGCTAAGGGAATAATCCTGGTTTATCATGCATATAGAATATGGAAACTCTGCCCTGCTAGTGCGTTACTTAGAATATTGATCTAATAGAGTAAGTTTCATATGTTGTTCCACAAAGTAGATATTATTTACAATATTGATGTACTGCATCGCACGGAATATAACACGGAGTTAGGGTAGAATTATATTACATACATAGACGAGGAAGACCATCAAAGTAGTCATTCCGAGTTAGGAGAAGAAAAGAAGAGAAATTATTTAGGATATATTGATCACCGAGGCAGTCTTCGATCAGGGAGCTGCGTAGAGAAGAATCAACCAAGCATAAGTCCTTGGATAAGAGAAATCGAGCATAAAGTTCTCGGCTAGGATTGGAAGTGGTGGAGTAGTTGCATAGTCACGGACAACTGGTTACGCACCAGGAAGAGTCCTCGAACGATCTCCGAGGCATCAGAATCGTGTCGGCCCGGAAGGACTGTGCTAGCTGAAGTTCTATTGCGATAACTAGCGGAAGTACTAACAAGTGAGTGCGGGACGTCCAACAAGGTTTGCTATCGACCTGGAAAGATAGCCAACTCGTCGGATGGTTCAGGATGTGCAAACCCCCTGATTTTTCTGGATTTTTAAAAATCATTTTTTTATATTTCTGGAATTTTTCTGTAAATAAAACTAAGGTATTTTATCATTAAATTTTTTTTAAATAATGTTAAATAATATTAAAATATTATGAAAATAATATTTTTGGTGTAAAATAAAAAACTAGACATAGGGTAATTTTTCAAAAATTTATTGGACCCCGAAAATATTTTTAAAGCCCTAAAAACCAAGTTTATAATAAACCAAAATAAACCCTGAATTAAAACGGTTCAGTTGAACCAAACCAACCCGAACTGTGCTAAACTAAACCGGACCGAACCCAACTCTTAACGGGTCGGGTCGGATCCGAATTGAACCCGACCCGTTAACCCGATCGGAACCCGACCCGGACCCGTTAACCCGATCGGAACCCTAATCCTAATTCCTTTCCCTCAGCCGAGTTGCCCCTATTTAACCCCCTTGACCGCCCAGCTCCGCCTGAACCCTAACCCCCTCGACCGACGACCCGCTGCCCTAGCCCCGGCCGCCCTCTCCTCACCGTCTCCCCGACCCACAGCCCTCGACGACCAGAACCTCTCTCCACCGTCTCCTCCCGACAAGCCCTCTCCCCGTCGTCATCTCCTCCGCCTTCAACCCAGCTTCGCTCCGCCATCTCCCCCAGTGCCGCTGCCACCGCCTTCCCTCTCTCCACCGCCTCCTCCACGACGACCTAGCCACCGCAGCCTCCAACGATCTTCCCCGACCCCTCCGTCTCCTCCGCTTGAGACTCACCCCATAGTGCCTCAGGAAGCCCCAGCTACCACCATAGCCTCGCCTCTCAGCCACTGTCCTGCCCCCACCCGAGCAGCCGCCGTGCCCACCATCGGCGCCGGACAGCTTCGCCTCAGCCGCCTCCGACAGCGCCTCAGCCAAGCCGCCTCCGCCTCCCTCAGCTCCGGCCAGCTCCGGCGAACTCGAGCAGAAACCCTAACCCTAGCTACAGTAACCCGGACACAGCACAGTGTCGTGTCGCATTGCCTCGCGGACACGGGAAAACCCAGTCTGCTTAGCCCTGTTCAGGTACCCTTTTCTCTCTCCTCGCTGCCCCGTTTTTTGTTCCGTCTGTTGTGACGCGAACCCTACGTGACCCTCTCGATGCCCGTGTAACCCTCTCGGTATGTCACATCCTGTGGCGATCGCGAACTGCGATCCAAAAATAGGAAAATTAATACCCTATTTTCTCCCAGAACAGAGTGCATCCCGCCAAATGGGATAACTTGATCGCGTGCGGTCTTCACCGAAAGGTGCGCACCGTTGATACGGACGTGCGGGATTTCGCAGAAGTTAATTTGGATGTGTGTGCACACCGGAATCAACGCGTATCCGCCGATAACGCCCCATATCTGCCTGTTTTGGATCTCGTTGTAACTTTTTGTACACACGTCGGATCGAGACGAAACTTGCACCATCGGACTCATAGCAAAACGTTGGTCCTGTGACCTAAGTTTGGTTTGATTCTAAGAACGTTGACAAAATCACATATCGTGGGCCCCACAACTCCAATTGACGGGCGATTTTGTGATCGGCTCATCGGAATCCAATTCTGAAAGTTTTGTTGGATTCGTATCATCGTTCTGGACTTGTTGACACTAAGTTTGGCAAATTTGGAGACCATTATTTCTGACATATTTTTTGGTACGAAGCAGGCCACATGTGGACCCCGCTCTGGCCAGGAACTATCATTTTTGCCCCTGTGTCCAAATTGGACTCAAGGACAGGTATTTCTAGCTATTTGATATTTTCTAAATCTGATGGTGATGTTTATTTCAGCAATCGAAGGAGTACCTGCAAATCCCACTGAGACCAGAGCTACAGTTGGAGTCAGAACCCCAGGCAAGTGTACCTTGCCAAACTTGCAGTTTTGTTACTTATTTCCTTGGCTTATTTATATATTGTTGTACATGCTTAACCTAGGACCGTGTGACATTACTTAGCGTTCGATTAATAGTCGGGTGCCAACACCGTACGCGGAGTTGTGTAACGTCATCTAGAGATGGATATCGAGACCCTTTACATTCTCGTGCTTGCATTATCAAGTACGTCATAACCCAAGACACCTGACACTATTCATGAGAAAGAATCTTCCTGAGACATTCATGGTGATTCTGTATAGGTTACAGGTTTTATGACATATTCTTTTGCTTAGATATTATATGACTTGATGCATTAGTTATGATCCTGCGTGGCATGGATATGAGACGTTGTGGACATGAGACGTATAATTATATTGGGTGGGGAGAGACACACAGGCTACAGGTTGATTATATTATGCCGGCGTCTTAATCTCTCTCTGAGCTAGATAAACCACATGATATCACTACTACCGGCTCCCCGACACAGAGCTTATAGTGGTCTCAGCCTGAGTTCTAGTGATGCTCTCATCTTGCATATCACTTAGCTGGTTATATAGTTTACCCTATTTTGATTTATTTATTGCTATACTGCATTTATCTTGGCTTGAGTTATTTTGTACCTTTCTATGTCCCCTGAGGACCTGGATCCGGATTATGTCCCCAAGATTAGCAGACGAGATCGATCCCGAGGTATACGGGACAGGAGCATTAGTAGGAGCAGGAACGGGAGCAGGCATTGGAGCAGTACCAGATCCAGTAGACGAGTGACCACCGAGGATATCTTCTGAGTATATGCTTTATCCATACTCAGTATTTGCTGTTATTTCTGTATCTTGACTATTGTATCAGACTCATTATCGGGTTATTTTTCGAGTTATTATTTTATTGTGACTGATCTTGCTTATTGATTCTGATATTGTTGTATTCATATCTGTGGATGAGATTAGTATATTTAGACCCCTATTATTGTATTACAGCTTAAGTACGCTCCGATGGATCCATTAAATTGGGTTTGCCCATCGGTGTGTGCTGCTGGCCATTGCCACGTGTCTAGTCCCTCGATATTTTGGGACTGGGACGTGACAGGATGCCCAGTAAGGCTCACAATCGAGCTGGAATGACAGTCGTTTCATCCCAGATTTATGTCCAATATGGCTAACATATCCAATGACCTTCATATAGATAAGTCATGAATTCATAGCGACGATCCGCATTTGGAAGAGGAGTAACATGGAGGAGTGTAATGCAAGCCACTTTGCATATTTAGAATGGATGCACGGTATATGACATAGTTCGAGTAAAACATGTATGAGGCAGAGACACAATCGTAACACTTGAATTGCATAGATATTCTTCACTACTTAGTAGATTATTGATTATATTATTACGTATGACAAGAAAGGCCGAATGGTAAGAAAGGGTAAGACGAACTCAGCTAATTATAGTATGACACTTTTGATTCATACACAGGTATTACTTTTATTATATTGCCATAAAACTGATCCTAAGGCAAAGACTAGACAGACAACATAATCAGTCGGTGCACATAACTAATGAACATGCTTGTTTTATGGCATGGGCGAGATGCCTCCCGACTAGTGGATTCAATGTACTGATATCCAACCAAATTGTATGCAGGGTGCAGGGAGAACTCGTACGAATTTGTAGATTGCTTAACGCATTGAGGCGTTGGACCACACTTGGTGCCTTGGACCTTGGCGCACGGACCTGGAGCTCACATATATGAGACGTAATGTATGGGAACAACATCATCCATAGTGTTTGATTCGGTTGTAAGCCTAAGGGCATATTTATTGTAATGAGGGGGGAGAGAGAGAGAGAGAGAGAGAGAGAGAGAGAGAGAGAGAGAGAGCACGAGCGACTTATAATCTCGGCCTAGCGTCGCTTGTAATCTTTACTTCATATCAATAAAAAGCTTATTTTGGATTCAATACTTATGTTTATTCTATGTTTTCGCTATGACGACTCTGTGAACTAGTTATCAACGGCCGTTTCAGTATTTTTCTTGCGCGGGCGCAACTCCAGGCTTGTGCGGCATCACGACTTGATGGGAACAATTATTCCGTAAGAGCGTTGGTACGGTGATTATCGTCCAATGAGAGCGATCGATCTTGTGGGAGATCGGGGCGTGATAGGATGTACCACTTTATTATGTAGCAATCCCGTGTCGCAGTATCGATAGTAATAGCAGTACTTCGAATTATTTACATCGACTGCCTCAACAGGGTGCTTGACGTCGGGGAACCAAAGTTTGTTTCCCTTCATTAGCACGTCAAAGATTACCATGTCATCATCATCTTAGAAGGAATAAGTTTCCTTCGGTTTTGGAGCCTTTGTGGGCTTTTGCTCGGGCTTCTTGGTTATGTTGGCGACAAGAGCCTGCTTTCCCTTGCCATCCCAAAAGCTATTGCCGTTGTTGTTAATGTTGTTGTAAGGACGTTTTTTCCTATCATCAGCGGCGGTGATATGTATTTCCAAGAGACAGGGGTCATTTACTTTTTTCTCAGCACCGACATCATTTATGATGAACATCGTCAAGTCTTTAAACTGGGAGTCGTCCATCCAGAGTCTGACTGTGGGAAGGATATTTCTACGGCAGGTGTCCATTAGCATGGACTCAAGGTTACCGGGCACAACTCTAGCATCGCTTGCATGTACCACTAGATGTATTCCCGTACAGACTCTTTCTCCCGTTGTGTGATGTCCATTAAAAAGGACATTGCCATGTCATTTCCTCCGTCGTCGAACCGAGCAAGAAAAAGACATTTGAGATCGTCAAATAACGAAATGTAGTTGTCTTGGAGGCTGCAGAACTAATCGAAATATATTCCAGAAAACATCTCGACAAAGAGCTTGGTTAAGAGAGCATTGTTGTGAGGCAAATGTCCCATTATTGTCTCGAAGTAACTCATGAATTGACGGGGAGATGTCTTTCCATCAAATAAAGTCAAGTTAAAGGGCTTGTACTTGGGCGGGTATGGTACGTCTCTCCACTTGAGGGGATACGGTTGTCGAATCCCGAGCTCACATAATGAGTCCCAATTGCCTATTTAGTCTAGGTTGGGCTCGGAGTTCTCATACCTCCTGCATTGCTTTCCGGGCTTCATCAACTGCGGAAGAGGCAGATGATCTGGGCAGGGGATGATTGCCACCAGTAGGTGGAGCGGTTGCATTTGAATTCTCGTTTGTCACGGGTCCAGGCTTGTTTGACCAGAGGCCCTTGCTGGTTGTGAGGCTATATTTACCTTGATCTCCAGTATTGTCTGGGTCAAGGCCTGCACGCGCTCATGGCTTGCATCATGGGCTCTAGGGTTTCGATATGCTGTCAATAGTTGGGCCCCTCGTGATCGTCCTATGCCATGTATGCTATTCTGACATGAAAAGAAATGGATGGGACAGTAGATCTCATACTTTCTGTCTCAGACTTTTGCCGTGAATAGTTATCCGGGAAAGTTGGTAGTGCCGCATCCTCTTCGGACTCAAAGGGAACACTACCCCAGTGTAGGAAGCTGCGTATTCTTGACGAGGGTGGCTACCCCCAGGGATCTCAGCATCTGTTCGTTTGGAATCATCGTCTTCTCAGAACACCGGATTGTCATAAAGGTCCAAGGGATTACAACCCCCAGCTTGTGTAGCTACCTGGGGTCCTACGGAAGAATTAATTACCCCCAGTAGTTGACAGCTTCTTCTTTGAGCAGGTGCCCAGGAAAACACCTTCCGCTGGTTCCGCTACCTATCCTCTTGGGACCCGTCTTCTTGACTCGCTGGCCGAGATCGACGGACTGGAGGTGCTGGACTTCTGACCTCCCCTTATGGAGGGGGCCTTCTGAGCAGAATAATATAAGGTGAGGGGCAGCTCCTCTTCCTCTGGTGGTTGCATACGTTCTCCGGGTTACAGTCGGGTTGGGTGCCTTTGGTTATAGCCGCTAGAATATCGACTACCTATTTGTGGGTACTACTACTTTGTTACAGCAGCAGTTGATGATAATTTTGGTACAGTGATGCCCAGGGGAGGACACTTCATATGTCGTAGTTGATTCCCTCATTTTAAGCTTGTGATTGATCACATTGTGCAGGTCAAGTGAGGGCTGATTCACCTTTGCACCCTTCTTATGAGCCCGGGTAAACCGAGGACATGGGAGTGTAGGAGTTGACTTTGCTTCCTGACCTGGGATTCGTACAAGAACTTTCTCCAGGTTGCTAATGGAAGAATCTTTAGACTGACCTTATCCAATTTCCACTGCGGGCTGGATGCATGGGTCGGTCTTGTACAACTTTTCGTCAGGGGCACGCATTACAGTTAGTGGCGCCTGCTGACGGTCGGTCGAATGAGTAATTGTTTGAGCTTGGCGAGCTCGTATTTCCCAAGACTTCTTCGTCCTAGCATGTGCCAGTGTGTAGTATGAAGAGTTTAAGTTTACATCTTCGCCTTTCTCAGTATGGCGCATGGAGTCAGCGCTGTGTGAGATTCGGTCGAAGACGGAACTTTTGTTGCTATCCTGGCCGCATGTGGCCATATAGTTGCGGCTGCTGACCGATGTCGTATAGTCCTCCTTATGGGATTTTGATGTGGCCGCATAAAACGTGTCTTAGCGGTCGAACTTTTGGTATCATAGTATTTTCCTCTGCCAGAGCTTAAGTATTGAGCATTTTCCTTATCAGAAGAGGCTGTCGCATAAGTGGGGTTAGCTCGTATGGACGCATGATGTGCGTTCCCCGTGACAGGGAGCAAGATGGGGAGCACATGCTCCTTAGTTAGGTGAGGGAAAGCGGCCTTTGCAACCCCATGTCCTGCGGGTCTTCTTAGGCTTTGCCAGCCTTGGAGAAGCGCCACCCTCAGAGAGCATTTCCTCAAAGGGTTGCTAGTTAAAGCGTACAACCAGCATCCTCTGGGTCGAACCCAGCTTCGATGCGTCGGACTGCGTCACGACCTTCTCATCATAGGAGAATGAAGTCCGCAGCAGAGTCGCCATCTTGTTTGCCATTGAAGTAAGTTTGAGAAACCTTCGTTTAATAACAAAAAAAGAGTATGAAGAAATCCTAGAGAGAAAATCTAAGTACAATATTTTTGATCTGGATAATGTGACGATGGAGATCGAGTACTACACCGACTCTTTTACTCCGTTGACTGTCTGACGAGGGAATAAGGATGCTATCTTCCCTCCTCTTTCTTGAGCTTTGTGTGCATGTATGTAGCTCGTCTAGAGGGGTATGGTCTCTGAAGCAGAAAAAACTAGCCAGCCCTTGGAACGTCCAAGTTACTCCTATTTATAGCCATCATATTGGTGGGCTATAAGTGACGCATCTGCTTCTGTTTGGTTGTCACAGGGGGCTACTTTAACATAATATGGTTATAACTATAGGCGCATACTATGGACAGACTGTCACATGTATATCCTTAACATGATGTAGTTGAGTTCAGGCTGAGCTGCCATATGGACGTTTGTTGCGATTTGCTATTGCTGAAGATCTGGACGGTTCTCGTCTTTTGTTTGCATGACTTGGTCAGCTTGACACGTGGCCCATATTTAGTTGGAGAGAATCACTTCAGTTGCAATAGAAAGATTTTGTCTCAGGGAACCTTGCCATGTTGGACGCATGGACTCTGGGATGCATAGGACGCATGAAACACATGGAGTCTGGAACACATAGGGCCAGAGACGCATGGAACGTGTGGAGTCTGGAACGCATGGGACCAGAGACGCATAGAACTCATGGAGTCTGAAACGCATTGGGCAGAGACACATGGAACACATGGGGCTAGAGACGCATGTGGCCTCGTTACTCGTACACGTGGCGCTACACGCCTGTCAGGAGTAAAGTTCATGCTGACGTGAGGTTTTATCGTTTAGCATGCTCATATCTTTCGAGGCATTTAGAAAGTCCTTTTTGTCAGGATTCAGTATCAGACATAATCTTTGTGTCAGGCCTTTATATGGCCAGTATTGGGGCTCAGGGATGCTTGAGGGAGTAGTGGCACATGACACTATTGGCGCATGCGGACACTAGTTACTTAGTGGCGCATGGGAACACTAGTTATTTAGTGGCGTATGGCACTGATGGCACACGGGAACACTAGTTATGAAGCGGTCGGCGCATGACACTAGATCATTATAGCGCCGGGGGCTTGATCACACCGGCTCATGGCCTTTGATTACTGTTGGCGCATGGTAGCTGTTTTTTTGGGCCGCATGGTCATTCTGCGGCCTGATTTTTTTTGAGTCGATCTTGGGACGCATGTTTGTTGGGCACATGGATCTAGATTTTGCATGCTTCTACACAAACGTTCTTATGTCAAATTCTATTCATTTATTGCTAATATACACCCTGCGATCGATTTTGTGAACTTTTTGCAAGAAAAGGAAGGTGAAACAACTTTTATTTTATTTGGTTACCGAATTTTTTATTAATTATAAATAATAAATTTGGCATATATATATATATATATATATATATATATATATATATATATATTTGTCAAACAAATACAAATAATAATAATAATTTTATTATATTACATGTTAAACCAAATACTTGAATGTAATTGACATTACATTGCATGGTTTAATTACATGTTCCAATAAAACATGGTAATGTAATTGTAATTCCATTACGTTACAAACTCAATTACATTACAAACTCAATTCCATTACGATTACATTACAGTGAACCAAACACAACCTAAATGTCATTTATGCATAATAACAAATTTTATATTAATTATAACAAATTTTATATTGATTATAACAAATTTTATGACTAAATAATTTTATATTAATTTGTAACTAGATAAATTTTGAACAAATTTTATACAAGGGATAAAAAAAAAAAAAAAACTTATATTAACTTTTGGGCTAATTAGCATTTAGATTGTAGACTTTATAACAACTTAGAGTTTAAGTCCTGATATGTCCAATTAGAATGTTTGGATCCTGGATTTTTATTTTTTGTTTTTTCCATTATACCATCGTTTTCATGTATTTGTCGTTGCCCTTTTGAAGTCATGTACAAAGTGTATTGGGAAAAAGAAAATCGAAAATAAAATTCAAGATCAAAACTTTTTAATTGGACATTTGGCTTAAACTCTAAGCAGGTGTATTTTTTTTTAAAATAGATACCAAAATTTGTTACAAAACTTTTACTATGAAAATCCGATCGGACTATTTGGCGGAGAGGTACATGCAGAATTATAAATAGTGCAGGAGATCGAGATAAAATATATACATTATACATTACTAGTCTACGTGCACGTGCTTTACACGTATTTCAATTAGAACATGGTAAGACCATCCACCATCTTTCTCAGGTAACTATTTCTTGTGTGCACTTTTTTTTTACAGTGCCAAGAGATTCGGGGTACAAACTTTGTTCTTTTGTTCATTTTCTATTTAGAATAATAACCATTGAAAATGGTAATGTTAGAAGAATTTATTGCAATTGGAACATTGAGAGTTGTATGGAAAGAGAAGATTGCAAGGACTCATTTAAACATAAATGACATGCAATTGACATAATAACATCATGTTTTCTCTCAATATTGTAGTCATCTCTTTCAAATTACATCTCTCTCTCTCTCTCTTGATTTCAATGACTATTTTAATTCATATATGTTAAGCAATGGTATATTTGGTATACTTTTTTTTAAAGATGAAGTCCAATTTTTGGTATTAATATCTCATGAACCGAAATGAGAACCGCGTGCCAGATCGTGCTGATGTGGCCTTCCTATCCTCCTGCTAGCACGGATCCAGACCGAGCCAATGGGGATCCGTCATGCCAGCGCGGTCCCTAGCTCGGTCCGCAAGAAATTGCTCATTATATGGAGAACAAATCTGCTGTTTTTTTGCTATTATGTCCAATCATGTCCTATCACTGTTACGTATGGTCCGAACAGAATTTGAAAGTATATATAGAAATGGTTGGCCATATGTAATAAAGTGTAGACAGAATTGGACATCATAACAGCAGATTTGGTCTGCATTATAGAGTAGGCTATGAACATATCAATAGTGTTGCACGTGCAGCTCATGCGCTCTAAACCTGTTCGTTCTCTCTCTCTCTCTCTCTCTCTCTCTCTCTCTCATATATCGCGCAATCTTGAGTTTCGTTGGTCCCCAAAATTCCCCAAATCGTCATTTTTAGGGTTTTCGAGTCTCTGAATCTTCCAAGTAATTTCTCTAATTTCCGTTCCGTTTGTTTCCTTAAAACCCTAGACGTTGAATTATTAAATAATTAAGTTAGAAACCCTAATTTTTTTTTTATCCTTCTCTAGATCTGCTGGATTCTCGTTACTTCCTCTTAAAGTCTAAAGAAAATATTTTCTTTACTCAGGTTTTTCTTCTTTTTTCTCAAGTCCTGTCTTTATTCTAGATCTACAAGTCTTTAGAATCATGTTGCTTTTGCTACAGATTTTATAAATCTGCAAATTTCTTTCGAAAGTTAAGAGATTTACTCATATCTGGATAATCCTGTTCATATTATTTGTTAGTTATAGCCTATGTTGTACGGACATAAACGGGCACGGTGACACGGAGTCTGCATCTCCGTCTTTTGGCGTGTCCTAGTGTATTTGGACAGTCTGTATCGTGTCCAACACGGAAACGGCAAATACTTTGGAGTGACGGGTGCCAGTGTTCTATTTTGTTTAGTTTTCTTTAAGAGTGCACCTGAACTAACAACTAATCATGGGGGTTTTAGTTGGTGCTAAATCAGAAAGGGACTAGCTGGTAGACGAGCGTACTAGTTTCTTTCTTTCCTGAAATTAGTTAAATCTTTTGTTAAATTCACTGGAATTCCATACTAAGTCTTGAAGACTGTCCACGGAAGTGGTGAAAAATAGCAAGCAAACTTGCTAATGCTAGGGGCATGCACTACCAACAATATTGACGTGGAATATAAAGCAACTGAGTTGCTAAGATATTCAAGGATATGAAAACAATGGAAACTTTAGAATGAACTTCTTGTCGGGGTGATGAAGATCACCGTTACTCAAAACGAGATTCGACTATTCTCGTTGATCCTCTCTCAGGAACCAACAAGTTCGGTAGAACTTTTGAAACACTCCTTGTCACCTCACTGAAACAATCCTTGTGACTTCATTGGACGTCCGACAGAGCACAAACAAAGCACACAGTTGTTGCTGTTGTTGCACTCTTTTATGTTATGTCTTATGTCTTGCGCTGAGTGCAAAAACAAAGATTGCAAAAACAAAAACTGTTTATACGGGAGCCACCCCCTAGCAACCATAACTTCCTACTAAGAATGTGGGTAGAAAACCAGGGAGTTAATCCCCATAACTTTGATGGTTACCAACAGTAACTCCCCATAAATAATGCAGTTATAAACTCAGTGTAGTCAAAGGCGCACCTCAGGCGCGCCTTGCTCCTAGGCGCAGGGGCAGCGCCTCAGGGCACTCCAAGCGGGATGCAATTCTTAAGGTGCACCTAAGGCGCGCCTAGGTGCGCCTTTTCCGAGATCCTTGGAATAGCTAAGCACCTTGAAAATCTTGTGAAAAAAACAACATGTTTAAACTGTTTTTTAACTGTTATACTATTTTTAGACTATTTTTTGAACTGATGTACTTTTTTTTACTGTTTTCTCTCTCACTCACACAATTCAAAGTGATTGCAACCTAGACATGGGGGAATTTGAAGCACACATGTTTATCAATGTAGAAATCCGATGTGAATATATATATATATATATATATATATATATATATATATATATATAATTTTTGCATCTCGTGTCGCTCGGGCGCGCGCCTTAAGTGCACCTTGCACCTCGGGCTATTTGGACCCTTTGTGCCTCGAGTGCGCCTTGCGCCTTTGACTACCTTGTATAAACTGAACCGTCCCAGTAGTAGCAAAACTGCGACAACAGAGAAGCAGTCCTGCAGAATTCTGCGGACCTACATAAACGCCGCTTCTGTAACTCGTGCGAATTACATAGCGTCGAACCTAGGGTGCTACGGAACATCGCGGAGTTGTGTATCTGGCGAACGTGCGGACCCACATAAATGCAACAACCTGCAAGCAAGTGCATTGCGTACGTGACGTCATCGTGAAGCCACGAAGAAACATGAGCACACGGAGCAACCGTGACAAAAACCGCAAGCAACCATGTCGCGCGAAAAACAACATCTTTGGGCTTGTGCAAAGTGTACCACTTTGTGCCCCTTCGCTCGAGCTCGAGTTGTTAAGTCCCTTTGGGGTTTTAGTTGGTGCCGAATCAGAAAGGGACTAGCTGGTAGACGAGCGTACTTTTTTCTTTCTTTCCTGAAATTAGTTAAATCTTTTTTTAAATTCACTAGAATTCCATACTAAGTCTTGAAGACTGTCCACGGAAGTAGTGAAAAATAGCAAGAATACTTGCTAATGCTAGGGGCATGCACTACCAACAATATTGACGTGGAATATAAAGCAACCGAGTTGCTAAGATATTCAAGGATATGAAAACAATGGAAACTTTAGAATGAACTTCTTGTCGGGGTGATGAAGATCACCGTTGCTCAAAACGAGATTCGACTTTTCTCGTTGATCCGCTCTCAGGAACCAACAAGTTCGGTAGAACTTTTGAAGCACTCCTTGTCACCTCACTGAAACAATCCTTGTGACTTTATTGGACGTCCGACAGAGCACAAACAAAGCACACAGTTGTTGCTGTTGTTGCACTCTTTTATGTTCTCTTATGTCTTGCGCTGAGTGCAAAAACAAAGATTGCAAAAAAAAAAACTGTTTATAGGGGAGCCACCCCCTAGCAACCATAACTTCCTACTAAGAATGTGGGTAGAAAACCATGGAGTTAATCCCCATAACTTTGATGGTTACCAAGAGTAACTCTCCATAAATATTGCCTTTATAAACTGAACCGTCCCAGTAGTAGCAAAACTGCGACAATAGAGAAGTCCTGCAGAATTCTGCGGAACTACATAAACGCCGCTTTTGTAACTCGTGCGAATTACAGAACGTTGAAACCACGGAGCTACGAAACATCGCGGAGCTGTGTATCTGGCGAACGTGCGGACCCACAGAAATGCAACAACCCGCAAGCAAGTGCATTGGGTACGTGACGTCACCGTTAATCCACGAAGAAACATGAGCACACGGAGCAACCGTGACAAAAATCGCAAGCAACCATGTTGCGCGAAAAACAATATCTTTGCGCTCGTGCAAAGTGTACCACTTTGTGCCCCTTCGCTCGAGCTCGAGTTGTTAGGTCCCTTCGGGGCTACTTCCAAAGGAAATACTTCTTGAAATTGGTAAAAAAATAATTGTTTCTTGTGGGATTTGAACCTTGTCCACTAGTGAAAACTTTCTACCCATCAACCACTTGATCAAACTCAAACTGAACCGTCCCAGTAGCAGCAAAACCTCAATAACAGGGAAGCAGTCTTGCGAAATTATACGGAACCGTATAAACGCCTCATAATTGTGAACCAAGTAACGTCGCATGTCGCTTTTGTAATCTGGGAACCACATAACTGCAGAATGTTCGAGGAAACCGCGAACCCATGAAGCTGTCGAACACCGTGGAACTGTGGAAAGACGTGGATCTTCCGATCTTGCGATCCTACAAACCCGCAGAACTACGGAGCAACCGTGACAACCCGCAAGAAAACGCGTTGCTTCCGTGACGTCATTATGCTCATAGAGCAACAGTAGCACGCGGAGCAACCGGTGCAAAACCGCAAGCAACCACGCCGTGCGGAACATACCATCTTTGTGCTTGTGCGAGGTGCAAAGTGCGTCACTTTGCACCCTCCGCCGAGTTCGAGTCGCTAGGCCCCTTTGGGACTAGTTTCAATGGGAATCCTTCTTGAAATTGGTTACAAAACTAATGTTTCTTGTGGGATTTAAACCTTGCCCATTGGAGAAAACCTCCTACCAATCAACCAACTTGATCCAACTCACCTCATGTGTCCAAGTCAATGAATGATAGTTCAGATATTGAAAACACACACTTGGGGTTTTCCACATCATGGAGTGGTGGGACCGGGTCACTAGTGAGCAATTTCAAATAAGATGCAGCATATAAAATGTCATTTTTATTGCCATTCAAGTGTTTGTAGGTGTATCTTTGAATACATGTGCATAGTTTTATGTTGGTTTCTCTTTTGCTATACTTAATTTTTTTCCTGTATCGCTGCAGTTATGTGTACTTAGCTTTATTTTCATGTTGACAAATGGTGGGATAGGTTTGATCGTCAGAGATGGCTCGCATTTATGTTGGTAATCTGGAAGCACGAGTCTCTGAGCGGGATCTTGAGGATGAGTTTCGAACTTTCGGAGTAATAAGAAGGTAAAGATCTAACCTTTTTTTTCCTACCACTAATTTATGCAAATTCATAAGTTTGTTTAATTGCCTATTTTGTGTATATTGGTGATGAAGTAGACTAGTTTAATAGTGTTATTGGCATGACAAATTGCAATTTTCTTGGAAGTATTTATATTCACAAGAGGAGATTTTCTCCTCTGCATTTGTTGAAAGTATCTTTACATAGTACAGTGAGCTTTTAATTATATTTTAAAATAATATGGTAATAAATGCATGGAGCTTATTTCCATGATATATTGTTGTCTCATACCATAAGGTTTTGTACATTATCTTTATGCAGCATTTGGGTGGCTAGAAAACCACCGGGCTATGCTTTTATTGATTTTGATGACCGAAGGGACGCTCAAGATGCAATTCACGAACTTGATGGTATGTTGGAAACACAGAATGCTTGTTTGTGATTATTAATTCAAGTTTGCGAGTATTAACTCAATGACGGTAGACCTAAACTCGTAACTTCATATCAAAGATTTAAACATACAGTACAGACATTGATTGAACGCTGGAGGGGATAAATGTTAAATGATAGGAAGTGAGCTGAAAGAGGCATGGTGTGAAGAAGTGTAGACTGGATTAGTTTGTGTATAAATTATATCTTGGAAGTTGATAGAATTTGATTCTCCTATTACTCTCATGTATGATTCTGTCAGTTATTTTACATTTAACCAGTCATTTAATTGAATTTGTTACCTTTTGAGCAGATAGATTGCTTCACTGGTGAGCGTATTGTTTATCTATTACCACTACTTTGACTGGAGACTAATTTACTAGCCAACTTGTAAAAGTCGGTGCCTCCCGTCAGAAACTCCAATTAGTAGTGTTTTAAGAAGGATGTCTACTCTGTTATTATAGCTAATATAGACTGAGGGATAGCTCACCAGCTAACATGCTAGACGCATATTGTTTGGAATAATTTGGTGCAGGTAAGAATGGATGGAGAGTTGAGCTTTCACATAACTCAAGAGGTGGTGGCGGTCGCGGTGGTGGTGGTGGCGGTCGCGGTCGCGAACATTCTGGAGGTTCAGATTTGAAGTGTTATGAGTGTGGTGAACCCGGCCACTTTGCTCGTGAGTGTCGTATGCGAGTTGGTTCTGGAGGACTAGGCAGTGGACGTCGTCGCAGCCGAACTCCTCCCAGATACCGCAGGAGTCCAAGCTATGGTAGAAGGTAATTTTCCTATATAACCTGTCATTTTTATGTTCTGAACATTTTATTCTCTTGCTAGCCACAGCTGATAAATTTGTCTTAATCTTCGAGAGTTTAAAGAAGACATTAATGTCCAGTATTTCCTATACCATGTTTAGGAGTTGATTAATGAAACGACGAGCTAGCATTCAAAATCACTTGATCAAATCTTAACCATGATTGTATATCTTGGGCTTGGGTTATCTTCTATTGTTATAGATTTGTGAAGCCTATAATGAGAAAACACATGAATGGGCTTTATTAGCTCATGCAGTTAGTTCAGAATTGAAGTCCCATGTAAGAAATCTATTCAGAGGCCCCATGTGAGAAAGCTATTCAGAGAGGGAGAGTTTGTAAGAACATATGAATCATGCTACTTGAGTTGCTGACTGATGCTCTTGAGTCAGGACTTTTGTTCTCTTGAGTCAGGACTTTTGTTCTCTTGAGTTGACAAGTCATGTTTCTCGAGTGAGAGACTCAGTCTCTTGATAAGCCTTTGAGTTAAAAAAATCATGCTTGATAAGCTTATGGACCTACCTTCTATTGAGTTGGTATAGCCTATCACTGTTGTAAAAATCAGGATTAGTCAGCACCCAGTGCCCGCCTGGCAACCGTCCAACTATACATGTTATTTGGGATTTATGTGCAATTTTTAGCGGTTCTTTTTTGTAGACTGTCTACAATTAGGCGGTGCCTAGGCTGGGCTAGGCGTCCGGTGCCCGCTGCCCGCCCGACGACCGTCTAGTAACTTTTACAACCTTGTAGCCTATAAGTTATAAAGAACTAATACATAAAAAGAAGAAGATAAATGTGAAAATAAGAGCGAACAGAACTTTTCGTTGGATTGTCGACAACTCATGCTTGTTCAGTTGGTGACCCGAGCTCTTGAGGATCACTCACTTGAGTGTTCACTCATGCTTTTTTGAGTTGACAACTCATGCTTGATAGGTTTTATGACTGTGAATAAAGTGACAACTAATAACGGATATGTTTGATGACTCATCTCTTTTATACATAACTCACGAGCCATACAAACTCAGAGAATGTGAGTCTTAGTATAGGCTTATCAAGTATGAGTCATCAAACATGTTAAGCATAAGATTCAACTCGAGAGAGCATAAGTCATCACTCAAGAACATGAATCACAAACTCAAGAAGCATGAGATGCTAACTCAAGAGAACACGAGTCATCACTCAAGAAGCATGACTTGTCAACTCAAAAGAGCATGGGTTAAATGCTTTCTTCTAGTATGGGCTCCATGAGCTCTTAGGGCCCATTCACATGTATTCTCATTATGAGCCTCACGAAGCCCATAACTATAAAAGAGAGCATAACTATTCTGATATTAATGGTTAGGATTTGATTTTGAGTGCCAGCTTCTTGATAATCTCCTAAATAGGCTACAAGAAATATGGAGCATTACAAAAACTTTACAAGTTCTGCGAAATTTAAGAGTCTTATCTTGATTTAGAGATTCATTTAGTTTTAATTGCCACGAGGTATATGATGCAAGCCTATATAGATGTGGGTTTATGCCTCATTAGAATGGCATACAAAAAAGAACAGTCTTGTGACATTGGTTGCTCCTCTCTTTGAGCTTCCTGTTATTTCTTCACTCTGATATCATTTTCTCATGCGTAATTAGCCTCAGTTTGCAGCAAATGATATTGTAGTCCTTACAATGTGTGTGAAATCCTAGTATGGGAAATTGCATTATTGCCTATTTGGTTACTTTGAAGCAGAATTCCAGGATAATGCAGTGTTTATCAAACCAAAAAAAAAACAAAGCCTTTAGATTATGCAATGTTTATACCTTTGGATTTTAATAGTGGAAATCTTCACTTCTCATATTTTAATTGAAAAATAGAGAAATATACCTTTTTTTTAGAAAAGTATATATATGATGGTTACCAATGGTGCAGACTGTGGCTACCGAGTCCATGTATCTGCTCAAAGAGGACCTTGCCTTCATAATAGAAGATAGAAAGCGAATGTTGAGAGAGAATAATTGTTTTGAACTTTTAGTTACTAACTTATTGTGCCTAATTTGTCATAGAGAAATAAGTAGAAGAAATCAACATTCATAAGCAAACTGCCCCTTTTGTCAGAATCTAAATAGCTAATTGCTGAAGCTTAAACCTATCAGGAGGATATATCTAAAAATGATATTATTTTTATAAAAAAGTTAGCATACCAAGAAAGCACACACTATGTGGCCGTGTCTGACGCGTATCGGACACTCCACGAACACATCAGACACTCAAAATACACTAGGACACACCAAAGTAGGTGCCTTGCCCCTGTCGCCGTGTCCTTACTGTGTCATGTCATATCGTATCCATGAAACATAGTAGCATACACATTAGAATAGGGGATAATTCATGTTTATGTGGAATCAGTGGCAATAAAAGAAAGAAACCTAGTTGCAAAAGCTTAATCCTCCGTATAGATATATGTACTAAAATGAATTAATGTTTAATAAAGAAACATTAGAATAGGGTTCCATACAAAGTTAATTTTTTTGTGGAACCAATGGTAACAAACATTGTTATATTCTTATATAACAGAGCAAACCCTAGATTTTCAGACTCTGGAGATTTCATAACATGTTATGCTATGAACATACTAATACCAGTCTTCAGTTGCTCCATAATAGGCATCCCTTTTTCATGAGGCTCCTAATACAAGTAGCGGAGAGGGTCAAGGTGTATGCAGCCTTATCCCCATTTTATTGAGTGGCTGTTTCTGAAGAAGGGTTCTTTTAGTGGCATGAGGGTTGGGGTGAAGATATATGTGGACTCACCTTCATTTTATGGAGAGACTGCTTCACCTGAATGGCTGAATGAACCCACATTGTCGAGGATACTAGTGAAAAGCCGTACCATAGATCAAATCAATGCCGTTCTTACTAATATGCTTTACAAAACTTATCTACTGATTATCTCTTTTAACTGTCTAACTTTACTACCTTAGTTATACAAGAATTTTGATGGTTTGAATTCTTTTGGCCAATCCATCAGAGATGCAGTGGGCTCGGGCATATGTTTGTTACTTATCAGTCTTTTGTTGAAAAAGACTGGTCGTCGACTGCTTTATTTGATGCCCTAGCGAATTGTTTTTAAGTGAGTGCAGACTTTATGTTTGCCAAAATGTGTACTCCATTAGGTGATAAACTATTTGTAACATAATCTTGGTGTATTAACCAAGCTACTGAACGCCTTTTCACCTTTTCTAGATTTCGTATATCTATTAGCAAACAGACACGCTTCTATATAATGTACTCCATCCCAGATCTTAATGCCTCATTCTTGGCTTCTGCGCTTAGTTCTTTCATTACTATTTACTCCAGTCAAACTATGGACTGGTTATCGACCACTTAAAGGCATTAAGATCCAATCGTATATTTGCCTGATCTAGAGACCAGCCTTCTGCTATTTTATCTTTTTCTTAGTTTTTGAGACCCTTGATATCCTTTATTTCTGAAACACGTCTGGTGCCATTCTTTTTGGGATTTACTCTTGCTTTGTTCACTTTCCAATCTGGCACTTTCTGCATTTAAGATTGGCATATGGAAGTGAAATTGATGGATTACTTGTAAAATGTTATCTGAATATGGGCTGGCGTCTCATGGCTGCATAAACTGTTTTATGCTTCATATAAGCTGGCTCTAATTTTATGCTTCTATTCTGTTTGTCTATGTGATTGCCTTTGAGCAGGAGTTACAGTCCTCGGGACCGCTCTCCAAGACGTAGTGTTTCACCTGCTCGTGGTCGTAGTTATAGCAAATCACCTTCTTATAAGCGTGGCCGCGAGCAGTCACCTTATAACAATGGGTAAGCTCTTCTCTACTGTCTCTGCAGCAATTCACAAGTCGTACCTGACATGTTCTTGAATGTTTGTTGATTTTATTGTCCAGGAACGGTGCTGTGAAAGCTAGGGAGCGAAGCAGGACTTGAGCTTTGGTTATGGTGGCTTGGTGACAAATGTGTGCTGCGTTTCTGCTAGTTCCTAGCCTCCTTTTGGCTCTTCTGGACAAT
The DNA here is from genome assembly GCA_036927795.1 of Iris macrosiphon. Taxonomy (NCBI): domain Eukaryota; kingdom Viridiplantae; phylum Streptophyta; class Magnoliopsida; order Asparagales; family Iridaceae; genus Iris; species Iris macrosiphon. Next base: position 125,000,209 of record JAYESA010000020.1, on the reverse strand, counting down.
TTTTTTAAAAAGCGCGACACTCTACATTCTGCTTGGATTTTGGATACAAGGTTATTTCAACTTTATTTGTACCTGTTGCTTGTCCTTAATTACCTTAACATATTAGTACTAGTATCTTAGTAGGAAAGGAATATAAGCACTAAGTGACAATTTCTTTTGTGTCGAGGAGGTTTCCGCCCGCTTTTAACATGCTACACAACTTTGCTGCCTCGGCATACATTGATTTCGTCCTCCACACCTGCCATCTTTCTTTCTACTCACACGAGACGCATCTACGTGCTTCTACACATCCGCGATGGTTCTTCTCCCATACCCTCTGCTTAAGAGGGCAAAGAATGTTCCGCCTCAAAGTTAGCAGGTAAAATCCCAGGCCATATCCTGAAGCATTGAGGCATGCGAGTCTTAACTTTTTACAGGTCCCACCGAACTTGCCGATTAGCTACTGCTTCCGTCTGAAATCGTCAACAGTGTCCTTCGATAGACAACTTTGCTGCCTCGACATACATTGATTTCATCCTTCACACCTGCCACCTTTCTTTCTACTCACATGAGACGCATCTCTGTTCTTCTACACCTCATCTGCGATGGTTCTTCTCCCTTACCCTCTGCTTAAGAGGGTAAAGAATGTTCCGCCTCAAAGTTAGCAGGTAAAATCCCAGGCCATATCCTGAAGCATTGAGACTGAGTCTTTAACTTTTTAAAGTTACAGGTCCCACCGAAATCTTGTCCTCGATAGATTCTGCTTCTTCACGAAAATCTTTGCAGTTATTATGAAAATTTGATTTTGGCGAAGTTTGAAGCCTTCTACTGGTTATTTAGGCATTGTGACTGTTGACCAATAGTACTGTGGTTGTCTGCCAAACACTATTGGCCTATTTACCTGCTGCATCTCAGGGAAACCAAATTGAAGGTTGGAATTCAAAGAGCATCTTCATTTTGGTTGGACTTGTGGTCATTTTGTTGCCATCCAATGTTTCATAGATTACAGGGAGTGGTTGCTGCTGTTGGTTTAGTATCACTCACAGGATGATGAAATATTTCTTCTCAAGATTTTCTTTTGTAGCATATTTATCATAATAAGGTGAAATTTACCATAGTTTTTGTGGTTGGTCTTGTCCTGAAAAATATTGTGTATACAGAGCTCACATATGTGGATTTATTCTTTGGTCTTGTTGATGTGGGGATTAAAGGAAATCGTTTGTACAACTGATGTCCAATGTCCATTTTTTTTTGTTTCAAAAGGAAATTTACACTTTGGAAATGAGTTTAACTTGAAACTTCTTTGAACTTTACAATGTAGTATGTATGTATGATAGCAAAAAATCACTGTTGTATACGAAAATTTCAACAATAGCAGAATGTGGTCTTTGGATTGCTGATGCATCGATTCAGCAGATGATCCATGTGCTTTAGATTCCTAGAGGGAAGGGACAATGCAATCAATGTCAATAAAAACATTGTTTATAGAATGAACAAAGAATTTTTTATAGAGAATCGAAGTTTAATAAATTTACGTAGATTTTTTTTTTTTTGGGATTAATTTGTAAGAAGTGTATAAAATGACCTTTTAAAAAAAAAAATCCAAAGTGTAGGAAGGACGTTATATATATATGGGTAGGATATTGTAGCAAGTAATTTCAAGCACACATTATATATATATATATATAATGTGTGCTTGAGAATACTTGGTACAATATCTTGTCCATATATATATATATATCTATATATGAAAGGAAGGATTCACATCCTCATCAATTATGCATCCCTAAGCATTTCCATGTTTTTAACCATTGGATTCTATTTAAGTCATCTAATCTTAACCGTTGTTTTGAACCATTCAAAGCAACGGTTAATATTAGATGAATTAAACAAGATCTAACGGTTGATAACATGGGGATGCTTGGGATGCAAAAAATCAGGGATGTAGATCACTCAATATATGCAGAATATTGTACCAAGTAATTTTATCACACATTTTTTGAAATGCGTGGTCATAAATCATTCAATAAAGTTGATGTTACGTTAGCATACTTTATAACCATACATTTTAAAAAAAAGTGTGGCTAAGATTATTTGGTGTAATAAATAGTACAATAAACCTTGGTGCAATATCTCGTCCCATATATGAGGGGATGTTACACCATTTAATCTCAACGTATAAGCCATGTGATTATGTGGTTATAAAGTATGATGACATGATAGCAACTTTTGGGATATATGTCATAATGATATTATCATGTTTTTATAATTATATGATCACATGATTAAATGGTACAATAAGTCTTGGTGCGTATTAAGCCAACAAAAGCCAAATGATCCACAGACAGCTTACAACGGGGCTGATGCACCTCCCCCAAAGTACTTTAATATCTTCCTCTATGCATGCCTCTACCCGAAACGTGGAGTTGCTTAACTTCTCAAAAAGACGAGGATTGCGTTCTCGCCATGTATGCCACACTGTGCACAGTAACCGGATTCTAGCTTTCATAAACCCTCAAGCACACTATAACCATGAGTTAAGGGTTCACCTAGTTGCGCGTACCATAAATCACATTGAAAAAACAAATGATTCTCGCTTTCATCCAGTCTAGAATAGAGTACACACTGCCTTTAATAAAGATGCAATTGGAATTTAGTTGCAATCCCTTTCAGCCATATAAAATCTAAGCTGTGGCCGCTTATTCAGAATGTTCTTGAATCCCACCGAATTAATTGTTATCATTCGATGCATGCATACATCCATTTCGTCCAAAGTGAATCTCCTGCTAAAAACCGCCAAGCTTGCTTGATCGACAAGGCTTCATTCAACTGTGTCGTATGCCTCTACTAGTGATAATAAAACCACACGGTTGGCCTTTGATTAGTACAAAAAAAGATCGGTGTAATACATTCCTCCACCCTTTGCACCCACCACTCGTCAAACTCCATCTCTCCCATAAAATGGCATAGGAATAAACGATTGTATGTCTTACAGAGATCAAGTTTGATACAAGCCTTATCTCCTCCTGATTTGTTGAAGTCTCTGACGAGTTCATACGCAAGAAACTAATTTTCTGAAATTTTGTTAGAAAAGTTGTTGGGCCCTGGGGATTTATTATGCTCCACAAACTTAACGATACACTCAACACCTCTTGTAGAGTAATAGGTTGTCGAAGGGTATCATTACCTACCGCCGTCACAACCTTCTTGCACACCATTTTAGGAAACTCCAACTTATAGTTGTTGATATGGTATGTTGGGTGTCATATTTAAGTATAGTATAAGCACATGGGAATATCCTGAGAACATATTTGGGATGCCAGAATATGTCATAGGATATTCCATTATGAGATTATTGTCATAATGATTGAAATCATTGTATTAATGACTGTAAGGCTATATAATGCCAATGAGACAATCAATAAAATTATCAACTAATTTCAACATGGTATCAAAGCCAAGTTTCCACAAACCCTGGCCGTCACCAAGCTTCCACAAACCCACAGGAGGATTTCCTAGATCTCCTCCACCGAACTCTTCCACGCCCCCCTTTTTTTTCCCTCCTCTCCTCTTCTCCGCCCTTCGCAGGCCGCCGTTGATGAAGTGGCGACGTTGATGAAGTTGTTGACGATGTCGGCTGGTGTGAACACGACACGAACGTCGCCGGAGTTGAAGCTTCCCTCCATCGATCTGAAATTAGATGGACCAGCCACCTATCTGAGTTGGTCACGACGGGTGAGAAGAACCCTCGCAGGAAAAAACATGGAGGGGTTCCTGACGGGCGAGACGACAGAGCCAGACGAGGGCTCGACAGGACACGATGAGTGGAAGTCCACTCATATGGTGATCTACATCTGGCTTCTCAACTCCTTAGTCCAGTCTATTGCCGCCACAGTAGACGGTATTGAGATGGTGAAAGATGTGTGGGAGAAGTTGAGAAGGACCTATGATGGTGTGGGGAACAACTTACGGATCTTCCAGATAAAGGGGGAGATTGATGACACCGTACAGGGAGAGAAGACGGTGCAGGAGTATGCCACGGAGTTGGAGCGTCTGTGGTTGGATTATGATCACTCCTCAGATCGGGCGACCTGCGGGGACCCTAAGTGTAAGGAGAGACAGGTGTGTCTGCAGGAAAGGACGATGAAGTTCCTCAAAGGGCTGATTGTAGCTTTCGCACAGAGGACGGCCCTACTTCTAGCCCAACCAAAGATCCCTAGCCTTGAGGAGGCTATCTCAGCCATGATCCAGGAGGAGACACGCATCAGGCTGCAAGCCGGGACAGGTGGTCCCCCCGAAGCAAAGTCAGCACTAGCGATCACCAGCTCAGGTAACACAGGATCTAAGGGAGAGCACTGGCAGCATAACCGGCAGTGCTACAACTGTGGGAAGATGGATCATCATCGGTATGCTTGTACCAAACCACCTAGGGAGGAAGATTCAGGTGGTGGACGAGGACCGTTCGGCGGACGAGGATATAATGGAGGACGTGGTCGTGGTCGAGGGGATAGACGAGGCGGCCGAGGAGGTTATCGGGCAAACCTCCTGATATCAGAAGGGAACGGAGAAGCTGATGACACCTTTACTGTGGAGGACCGGGCACTGGGAGACATGAGGAGTAGAACAGAGGAGGCGTCCACCTCATTCTTTGTTAGGGGCAACGCTGCCATGTATGCCCATCCATCAGAAGGTACTGACGAATCACTTGCCCTTGCGTCTATCTCTTCCCTTAAATCATCAGACTGGATTATCGACTCGGGAGCATCTCGACATGTGACGGGGAATGCTAGTGAGCTTTCTTCCTACACTCACCTAGCATCAGCAGACAGCATTCAGACAGCTGATGGCACTTTTCAGCCAGTGGTCGGTAAGGGTACTGTTAATTGTACAGGTTCAGTAAGATTATCCAATGTTTTACATGTTCCATCCTTTCCAGTCAGTCTCTTGTCCATTAGTTCTATAATCCTCCAACTTAAATGCATTGTTTCTTTTGATATTCCTAAGGTGACCTTCCAGAAGAAAGGGACAGGACGAAGACTTGGGACTGGCACTTGGCATGAGGGACTGTGGTACCTAGATCGAGAAGGACTGGACTCAGCATTGGTATCTATGGCAGAGAAGACTGGCATGGAAGGACTGCAGCAGAGGACTGAGGATACCTTGATACTCCATCATCGGAGGATGGGACATTCTTCCTTTGATACTCTAAGTAAGTTGTATCCAGAGATTTATGCAAAAACAAATAAAGAGAAATTAGTATGTGGTGCGTGCGAGTTAGAAAAACTTACTAGGAGCTCATATGTTGGCACGGGTCATAGGAGCACTTTTGCTTTTGAGGTAGTACATTCTGATGTCTGGGGTCCATGTGCTACTAACACTATTAATGGTTATAAGTACTTTGTTTCTTTCATTGAGTGTGCCTCTCGTGTTACCTGGTTATATTTGATGAAAAATAAGAGTTATGTACCTGCTTGTTTTCGGGATTTCCATAAGCATGTCCAGATTCAGTACAAAGCAGTTGTGAAGGTACTGAGGTCTGACAATGGAACAGAGTATACCAACAGAACGCTTGCAGAATACTTGTCAGCACACGGAATACAGCATCAGACCACCTGTGCATACACACCAGCACAAAATGGAGTTGCAGAAAGGAAAAACAGACACCTTCTGGAGGTCGCAAGAAGTATGATGATCGACATGAATGTCCCACAGAGTCTGTGGGGGCATGCAGTGTTGACAGCAGCTCAACTCATCAACAGGATGCCCTCGAAGGTCCTCGGATGGAAGTCCCCATGTGAGGTATTGCAAGGCAATAATAGTGGAATACTCCCACTGAAGGTGTTTGGGTGTGTGTGTTTTGTGAAGGACAACAGGCCATCAGTTGGGAAACTTGACCCTAGAGCGGTCAAATGCATCTTCGTAGGCTACTCGGCGACCCAAAAGGGGTATGTGTGCTGGAATCCAGTAGAGAAGAAGAAGTTTGTCAGTATGGATGTCCACTTTCGGGAGCATGAGCCATACTACCGCCAGGATGGAACTTCACACAACACGCCTAATACTGCCAGTATTAGGCGAGAGGGAGAGATGGAGAACTTTGTGGTAACCGATTTAGAAGTTTGGCATGGAGGCACGGAGAAGGGACAAGAAGGTGAAGGTGTTAGGCCTACGGCTCAGGGAGAGTTACTTACCTACATCAGGAGAGAGAAGCAAACTGCAGGACCAGTACCGACAGTGCCAATGCCAAGTCCCTTGCCTGCGTTCGTCCCAACTCCTGAGGCACCGACACCAACCCCCCTTCAGGTGATACCCCCTCATTCACAAGATATTATTCCTCCTACTACTACTCCTCCCACACCACTATCTGTACGGAGGACTACTCGCAGCAATGCAGGAAATCTTCCAAACAGATATGGTTGGGATATTGCTCAGTTTATTTCTTATGACTATATCCCTTCTTCTCATGAAGCATTTATAGCATCTTTGGATAGTATTATTGTACCTAACAATTGGCAGGTTGCCAAGAACGATCCAAAGTGGAAAGCGGCAATGCACGAGGAGTTGGGAGCTCTGGAGAAGAACCACACTTGGGAGCTTGTGAGACTGCCAGAGGGGAAGAGAGCAGTTGGATGCAAGTGGGTTTTTACCGTGAAGCAGAACCCAGATGGACAGGTTGATCGCTACAAAGATCGACTAGTAGCCAAAGGATACAGTCAGACGTACGGCATCGACTATGACGAGACCTTTGCACCAGTTGCAAAGATGAGCACTGTCAGGACTCTGATTTCTCTGGCAGCGAATGGTAGATGGAAGCTACACCAACTGGATGTGAAGAATGTGTTTCTTCACGAAGATCTAGTGGAGGAGGTGTACATGGAGATACCACCAGGATTTGGCACCAATCAGACAGTAGGCAAGGTCTGCAGGTTGAAGAAGTCCCTCTATGGACTGAAGCAGTCTCCTCGAGCGTGGTTTGACAAATTCAGAAGGGCGATGATAGGGATGGGATATCAGCAGATCAATGCTGATCATACTGTGTTCTTCCGTCGGAGTGGAGGCCACATCACCATGCTTGCGGTGTATGTGGACGATATGATTATCACAGGAGATGATGAGCAGGAGATCGCCCAACTCAAAGGAAAGCTTGGCAAGGAATTCGAGGTGAAGGATCTCGGCCTTCTTCGGTACTTCCTTGGGATTGAGATTGCTCGAGAAGCAGAGGGGATTGTTCTCTCTCAAAGGAAGTATGCACTGGACCTTCTCACAGAAACTGGGATGTTGGGGTGCAAACCTGCAGCGACACCAATAGATCAGAGGTTCAAGATTGATGCTGAGGCTGGAGAACCAGTTGATCGGGACAGATACCAGAGACTGGTTGGCAAGTTGATCTATTTGAGCCACACACGTCCTGATATCTGCTTTGCAGTAAGTGTGGTGAGCCGCTATATGCATGACCCACGGAAGGGTCATATGGATGCAGTGTACCAGATTCTGAGGTACCTGAAAGGTGCTCCCGGGAAGGGACTAATATTCAGGAAGAACAATCACGTGAGCATCGAGGGCTACTGTGATTCTGACTGGGCTAGTTGTGCTGATGACAGGAGGTCTACCTCGGGATATTGCATATTTGTAGGAGGTAACTTGGTCTCCTGGAGGAGTAAGAAGCAGTCTGTGGTGGCCAGATCGACAGCTGAAGCAGAGTACAGAGCTATGGCCTTGGGAGTTGCAGAGCTGCTATGGTTGAAGAATATGCTGGTGGAGCTGAAGCTGGATCAAGGAGCCAAGATGAAGCTGTGGTGTGACAATCAGTCAGCTATTAGTATCGCCAACAATCCAGTACAGCATGACAGGACCAAACACATCGAGATTGATAGATTCTTCATCAAAGAGAAGTTGGATAGAGGATTACTGGAGCTTGGCCATGTTCCAACCAGGGATCAAGTAGCAGATGGACTAACCAAGGGACTCGCCTCAGTGATCATGATTAGAGGATGGGACAAGATGGACTTAGTGAATATCTTTCACCCATCTTGAGGGAGAGTGTTGATATGGTATGTTGGGTGTCATATTTAAGTATAGTATAAGCACATGGGAATATCCTGAGAACATATTTGGGATGCCAGAATATGTCACAGGATATTCCATTATGAGATTATTGTCATAATGATTAAGATCATTGTATTAATGACTGTAAGGCTATATAATGCCAATGAGACAATCAATAAAATTATCAACTAATTTCAACAATAGTCTTGTTGATTATAAAGCTCCCCCATTGAAACTGATCCTCTTTCGAAATATGATTCCGATGTTGCCGAGCTTTGATGACACCATACAAAAATTTAGTGTATTTATCACCTTCGTTCAACCAGTCGCACTTTGTCTTTTGTCGGATTTGAATTGTCTTCAAAATACTGATGTATAGAGATTTCTCCTCTGAGCACTTCTTCTTGCAATAGGAAATCAGTGTTATCAGGATGTGGTTGAGCCATACGCTGGGTTGCTTCCAATTCACTTTCTTTTTCTCTAAGGGAAGGCTTGGGCTGCCTGTAATTCCATCCTTCCAAAGAAAATTTGACACCTTTCAACAGCCCGTATAATCGAAATTGAGCCGAACCCTCTCTTGACCGATCCAGACCCCCACATCCAAGTACCCCGGGCTAAGATGCCAAGCATTGTTGTATTTGAAAGGAAGATTTTTGGCTAAGATGCCAAGCATTGTTGTATTTGAAAGGAAGATTTTTAGTAAAGGAAGGAGGAACAATGCGAACCAGAAGATTTTTAGTAAAGGAAGGAGGAGCAACTCTAATCTTGGACTCCAGAATAATGCCAATGGAACACTGATATTTGAAAATATGATCTTTGATTGAATTCCATCTACCCATCGAGTTTGTATCACAGACGTTCCAAGATAATATTGACATAATAATATTCGGAGGGTCGCCTTGTATTCTTCGGACTCACCCGTAGAGGGACGAGTAATCCATCTTTTCGAAACTGTCTGCCAAATTGGAAAATCTCCATCCCTGCGTCCTCTTGGCGAAGTAGCATTTTCTAGTCTGTAAACAAATTAGTATCGAGGAAATTGTATTAAAAATTAATGGAGCATGATATTCAATTTGATGATTGATTACTTGGGTGTCTCAAGAGTAAAGAAATGCATATGCATAAAGGGTATTAATGAGATACCATGGGTTGAGAAATATCAAGATTGGTCATGGAAGGTATAAAGTGTATTACAGATTAGTGTATCAGTCCGTAAAAGATTTGAGAGAAAATACGTATACATCAATAAAGATATGGAACCATATGCCTGCCTTTGAGAGTGAAGTAAAACATGTGTTATAGAAAGTGCAAGTGATCATGAGTTCTAGTGAGTGTGATGAGGTGATCTAATAATGAAGCTAGTGTTACTATACCAAGAGTACTAAAATGTTCTATATCAAGGATTAGTTGAGCAATGTGCTAGTAACAGTAAGTACCTCGTGTGATGATAGTAGATTGACGTATTAGTTAATATAGATAGAAAATTATTGGAAGCAATAGTGCAAGTAATCCAGGCAGTGCAATATTCAGTACACAGTTGAGGAGTGTAGACAATTGGTGTATTTGTGTGTACCTTGAGTGTTAGAGACTGTGAGTATATGTATACTTAGATAGTTGTGGATTTAAATTTATAATTTGAAGATTAAAAATAAATTTCAATTTTAAGAATTTTGAGAAGTTGAGATTTTATGTTATTAAAATTTTTGAGGATTCAAATTCCATTCAATAAACATAGTCAAAGCTATAAGGATTTTTGGAAGTGACTAAAATTTATTTCAATATTTGAATATTTGACCTTTGAGAAAAGTATATGCATTTTATTTTAAATTGTTCGAGAAGTTAAATTTTGAAAATTTTATTTTGAGGATAAAATTTTATGGTGGGTAAGAAATGTATATCGGTATATGAGTAGATGATGTACATGTGTAAGGATCAGTTGGCTTGAGTATGCTTGAGATGGCACTGCAAACTGACTTGGGTGTCCATCTAGAGTTGTATTAGGAGGAGTAGTACTTAGTATGGTGTGTTGCACTTGGCGTGCACTTGAGTGATAAGAACAACTAGTATAAACAATTACAGTAGGTAAGAGAGCTATCAGTGGTTGTGCTTGTAGTAGAAACAGTGGTACCTAAAGGGATAGATGTATCAAACTTTGGATGCATCATTAAACTATGGTTGTGTTAGTAGGTTCAGTTCTTTTCTTCTGTTCATTTTCGTCTGTTTGATTGGTTGATTGATTGATTTCTTGGTACCGTTGTTGGTATCAATGATTCTCTTGCTAGAATGTAGCTAGTAGTACATCCCGACAGAGACTGCAATACCATGACAAAAGTGACCATAAGCGTGTATGTTTTCTCTAGATTGCATGTTGTGTGACTGTAGGTAGGATTTTCTTAGACCTTGATTGTTGGGGGTTTGACCGTAGTAAAGATTTATGAAGAGGATATGACTTGACAAAGAGAGACAAGGTGCTTTAAATTTCGAGGATAAACATTAATTTAAATAAAGAGTTGAGAACTTAATATGGCAGAATTGACAATTTTGTTAAATCATTAATTTTTATAAAGATTAAAATATGATTGAATTTGTCATTAAAATTTGAGAAATTTAAGAAGATTATCATTATATTTATTTGACTGCAAGATAAATTTAAATTTATATTTGAAGGTGGTATTTGAAGATTTCATAATTATTACATTGTTGAGTATTGTGTGGAAAAAGAATCGAGGAATAAGATCACAAATGGATTGGTGTTTGAACTCAAATTTTTGGGATATGATTTTAGATTTTATAAATGGGCATTGATTGGATTTAAATTAGAGGATTAAATATTAAATTTTTTGAGTATTTAGTTATTAACTTAAAATTTTGGAGCAGATTGTGATAAGAATGTAATTTGATTTTATATTTGAAGATTTTCAGGAATATGATATTTATAGAATTTTGAGAAATATTATGAAATAACAATATGGATTATTTCATGATTATATGATTTGATGAATTTAATTTTGATGGTAATAAATAAATAAATAAAACAATTGAGGATTTTAAATTTTGAGGACGAATTTTTTTTAAGGTGGGTAGACTTGTAACCTCCATATCCTGAAATTCTAGCTTAAATGTTATTTTTAGGTTAATTTGGGGCTAGTGAGATTTTTCCATAAATTTTAGTTAATTAAAAACTAGTAACACTAATTTTCTAGGACTTGTAAGAATTTATTTTAGGGTTAAACATAATTAAAAATATCCCAAACTTTTATTTTAGATTCTAAATAGTCAAATATATTTTCTAGAATTTTTTGAGAATTTTTTGATTATTTTAAGCATTTATTCTGAGTTAATTAGGGAAAGCTAAATTAAAAACTATTTTCTGAAAATAAAAACCCAAAAAGTAATTATTTATGCCCAGTTAGCCAACAGGGGCCTACCCGTCAGCCTCCCACAGCCAACTGGGCAGGGCCCGCCTGTCAGCGACCGCGGGGTGGGTGTGGGTGCAGCTGAGCCGACCGCGAGCCAAGCCGAGCCGCGTCCTAGTCCGAGTCGGACTGAGCTGAGCCGAGCCGCATCGAACCCTGACCGTTCGATCTAAGCGGGCAGCGTCGGATGGCTGCCACGTGACACTCCTTTGAGCTGCGGCTTCCCTCTCTCCCCTATATATATAATAGTTAGGTTATTAATTTCTAGGGTTTTCTTTGAGCCAAATTTGGGAGAATTGCCATCTAGGGTTCCTTTATCTTCCAGAAGCCATTGCGCATAGTTTCGGACTCCAAATGAGGCCCAGTTTCTTGCATTAGAACAATATTGAGGTTAGATTTCTGAATATATAAATTGGTTTACTAAATTATGAGTATTAAATTCTGAAAAATTCGTAGAGCACAACATGTATGAAAATAGACGCGTCTCGATGTTTTCGCGATTTCGGGAGAACCAGGAATCAGAATTATAAACCGTTTAAAGTTTCAGAAAGCTAATATAGATATAATTGACATATATTTTTACTAGAATTTAATTCAAAAATATTTACATACTTTTAATTCTGTAGAACTTGTAGGTTAGAATTTAACCATCGGTGCAAAATTCAAAATTTGTATGTGCTATAATTCCCAAACGAATTTGAATTCGGACGAGCCGTAAATTCCAGCATATTTTTGATGCTGAAATCTACAAGAAATCATGCATGAAAGTCGAGTTTGTATCGGCTGACTTTTTGGTCAACAGATCGCCTCGATTTGCGTGCCATGAGTCTCGAGTTGATAAAATTCAGTTCCTTTGGACAAAATTTAGGAATTAACCTAAAAATCAGAATAATAAGATTAAAATAGGATTTTAGAGTAATTATTCCAAAATTAAATAAATTAAAATAAATTATCTTTTGACATGGTAAATTTGTAATACATAGGCTATTTGGACTGTGACTTGGACTCTGATTCATACCTGCTAAGGACCACAGGTGAGTACATTCTCTGATAATTTTCGTTATTTAATAATTGCTATAATCCAAGTATTTAGAAATATTACATCTGATTCTTGACACTGTGTTACACGGACTAGTATATATATTGGATCTTTAGTCATGAGATGTTACATTGGTTATCGTATTGACATTGTACACGACATTGATATTAGACATTGTACATGATATATTGGACATTGATCATGTATCGTGACGTGTCATGGTTGGATCCACAGTACTAGTTGGGGGCGGAGAAATTGCTAGTGAGAGATGTGATCAAATACCTATCGTACAAGTGTAAAATATTGTTAGTGTTAATCATACACCTCACGTATGATTAGCCAGGCCATGTAGCTATCGTACAAGTTCCCAAGCCGATCACATTTTGAAACTACGATTTCAAACACTTAGAATAGTTACAGTTCTCTATTTTAGTTCATATACTACATCACTCGTATATGATATTGTACCTCTTTTCTTTCATTTCATAATACACTGACTGTACCATATTGCCTATATTGCCTGTCTCTTTATTTTGCCATTGCATTTATTTATTGTCTTCTCTCACTATATAGCATCATCTATTTATTGTTTTATAGTCCTTATCAATTAACTGGAACTGTTATTTGAGATATACTTTGCTCCAATCTCGACTGGATATATTTTTCAGACTGTGACATAGAGGACTTGTTTTCGGCATACTTGGAGACTTGGATGTTATTGATTGTAGGTTAGATTATTTTGTCGTTTAGACTTGTCTTGTATTTCATTTGTTTTCTTCGATATCTCATCGTGCTCTAGTTTATGTGATTGAGTATTCCATATTATATTGATATCTGTGTCTCCTTATGGAGTTGGATATTCGTGAGAGAATGATTATATAGTATTATGACCTAGACAACGTTCTACCGCCGATGCTGCGGCGTAGGCTGGACGTACCTACGCTCTCGTGCCCCAAAATTCGGGTGCGGGCCGTGACACATTTTTAGTGGTGGCCCATGCAGGTCAGACTTCGCAAGTTGTGCGATATCCTGGTAGTACAACGTCTTAGTTGTACTACTGCGTGCCTGCGATAGGATACATGACATAGGATACTAGGATGAGAGAGGATACTCAATCACAATTATTTGAGAGATTTCTGGGACGACCCTTGAGAATCTTATTATAATTTCCAATTTCAATCTTTTCTCTTATTTTCGTCCATTCTCACTTGTTATTGAATTAATTCTTGTTGATCAGTGTTAAATTAAAATCCTGGTGTTATTGTTGAGTTTGATTTCTTATCGAGATAAACTTTACGGGCTAAAATTTACGGTATCATCTGATGACATATATTGATGAGGACAGTGAGAAAGGTAAAACGTCTGTTTGGTTATGGAGCCTAGAATTTATCGCAGCCATATTAGCTGGCGTGTCAAAAACGTAGGTACCTGACTTCAGATGTAAATATCTTAGTTATGAAATTTAGAATTTCTCACAGCTATACTAGTTGGCACATCGAGGATTCTAGACGACATGATTCTATAGTTGCATACCTAAGTTATGGAATCTATCGTTCATTGCAGCTATGCTTACTGGCGTGGCGAGGATTCAGAGTGTCATGATTTGACAGACGTGTATGATTATCAGGTTATATCTTAAATTTATTCTTAAAGTATCATCTCAATACTTATCCACTTCTGTTATTCCAGGACTTTGTTCCATCGCTTCTTTTTGTTTGCTAGCAGTAGAAATACCTTCAATTCCTCAGTCCAGTTCCTTCTTGAGCTTCTTTCCATTAGGGTTCTTTGTTAGTGTGATAATGGGTGACTTGCAATTAGGTGTCTTGAGTTTAAGTGTTGACTGCTGAGAATATGACTTGTGAGTTTGTAAGTGTTTCTTGGTTGGACAAGTGAGCAGTAGGCATCAATCTAGAGTTAACCCATAGCGTAGTACCTTGTAACAATAGTTCTATAATAGGTGCCATTGTAGTTAGTATTGGTACTATAAGTAGAAGGAGGAGTAAAGAGTATCATATAGTTCCAGAGTAAGTATCAGAGTCATCATGCCAGTCCTGGATAGTCATAAATTTATGTAATTGGATGATCTATGTAAACAATTAAGTATCGAGGAAATTGTATTAAAAATTAATGGAGCATGATATTCAATTTGATGATTGATTACTTGGGTGTCTCAAGAGTAAAGAAATATATATGAATAAAGGATTTTAATGAGATACCATGGGTTGAGAAATATCAAGATTGGTCATGCAAGGTATAAAGTGTATCACAGATTAGTGTATCAGTCCGTAAAAGATTTGAGAAAAAATACGTATACATCAAAAAAGATATATAACCATATGCCTGCCTTTGAGAGTGAAGTAAAACATGTGTTATAGAAAGTGCAAGTGATCATGAGTTCTAGTGAGTGTGATGAGGTGATCTAATAATGAAGCTAGTGTTACTATACCAAGAGTGCTAAAATGTTCTATATCAAGGATTAGTTGAGAAATGTGCTAGTAACAGTAAGAACCTCGTGTGATGATAGTAGATTGGTGTATTAGTTAATATAGATAGAAAATTATTGGAAGCAATAGTGCAAGTAATCCAGGCAGTGCAATATTTAGTACACAGTTGAGGAGTGTAGACAATTGGTGTATTTGTGTGTACCTTGAGTGTTAGAGACTGTGAGTATATGTATACTTAGATAGTTGTGGATTTAAATTTATAATTTGAAGATTAAAAATAAATTTTAATTTTAAGAATTTTGAGGAGTTGAGATTTTATGTTATTAAAATTTTTGAGGATTCAAATTCAATTCAATAAACATAGTCAAAGCTATAAGGATTTTTGGAAGTGACTAAAATTTTATTTCAATATTTGAATATTTGACCTTTGAGGAAAGTATATGCATTTTATTTTAAATTGTTCGAGAAGTTAAATTTTAAGAATTTTATTTTGAGGATAAAATTTTATGGTGGGTAAGAAATATATATCAGTATATGAGTAGATGATATACATGTGTAAGGATCAGTTGGCTTGAGTATGCTTGAGATGGCACTGCAAACTGATTTGGGTGTCCATCTAGAGTTGTATTAGGAGGAGTAGTACTTAGTATGGTGTGTTGCACTTGGCGTGCACTTGAGTGATAAGAACAGCTAGTATAAACAATTACAGTAGGTAAGAGAGCTATCAGTGGTTGTGCTTGTAGTAGAAACAGTGGTACCTAAAGGGATAGATGTATCAAACTTTGGATGCATCATTAAACTATGGTTGTGTTAGTAGGTTCAGTTCTTTTCTTCTGTTCATTTTCGTCTGTTTGATTGATTTCTTGGTACCGTTGTTGGTATCAATGATTCTCTTGCTAGAATGTAGCTAGTAGTACATCCCGATAGAGACTGTAATACCATGACAAAAGTGACCATAAGCGTGTATGTTTTCCCTAGATTGCATGTTGTGTGACTATAGGTAGGATTTTCTTAGACCTTGATTGTTGGGGGTTTGACCGTAGTAAAGATTTATGAAGAGGATATGACTTGACAAAGAGAGACAAGGTGCTTTAAATTTCGAGGATAAACATTAATTTAAATAAAGAGTTGAGAACTTAATATGGCAGAATTGGCAATTTTGTTAAATCATTGATTTTTATAAAGGTTAAAATATGATTGAATTTGTCATTAAAATTTGAGGAATTTAAGAAGATTATCATTATATTTATTTGACTGCAAGATAAATTTAAATTTATATTTGAAGGTGGTATTTGAAGATTTCATTATTATTACATTGTTGAGTATTGTGTGGAAAAAGAATCGAGGAATAAGATCACAAATAGATTGGTGTTTGAACTCAAATTTTTGGGATATGATTTTAGATTTTATAAATGGGCATTGATTGGATTTAAATTAGAGGATTGAATATTAAATTTCTTGAGTCAGCTCATTAGCCACGGCCATCCTGAGTGACAAAATCTGGATTTTAATGGGGAGAACTGCTTCGTTCCCGTAAACCAGTGAGAATGGGGTACAACCTGTCGGTGCTCGTACCGTTGTGCGGTATGCCCAGAGACATTCTTCCAGCTTCTCATTCCAATCCCTCTTGTTCGAAGAGACGAACTTTTTCAAGAGCTTGATAATGGTTTTGTTGAAAGCTTTCGCCAAACCATTAGCAGCAGGATTATATGCCGTAGAGGCCACATTTTGTATTCGATTTTTATCGCAAAATTGATGAAATGATTGGATGATGAACTGAGGCCCATTGTCGTGAATTATCCTCCGGGGTATTCCGAAGTGATAAATGACGTGATGCTTGATGAAGCTGATTACATTAGATGCCTTCACCTCAGCAAGAGGGATCGCCTCTGCCCATTTGGAGAAATAATCTATGATGGCCAGTATGAACCGGTGACCTCTGGAAGAAGACGTGTGAATAGGACCAATGATATCTATACCCCATGCTTCGAAAGGCCAGGACGCAACCGTAGGATGTAGATATTTAGGAGGTTGATGGATAAAGTCTGCATGGACCTGACAGGCTCTGCATTGTCTTGCATACTTTATTGCATCTGTGATCATAGTAGGCCAGTAATAGCCCATTCTCCTGATACGATCCTGTAGCTTAGGACCGGGTTGATGCGCTCCGCATATGCCGTCGTGAGCTTCACGGATAATCCGATGTGCTTCATCACCAGAGATACATCATAATAATAGTCCGTCATAAGATCGACGATATAGACATTGTGAAGATGCGTCGAAGTAGAAGCGCAATAATCATCTTTTGATGGATACTGCTTCTTTAGGGTCCTCCGGCAAGATTCCGTATGCTACGAAATCTATAAAGGGACTTCTCCAGTCTCTCCTGGGAGGATCTGTGTTCACAGCGTAGCTGTGTTCTATGTGAAAGTTATTTTTCACACAGAATAAATCTCTGTTAAGAAGGATCACTGAATTCTGCCTTCTTATAGGGGTAGCTAAATCTGCAGCTAGACTGGCTAGGGCATAAGCTTCCAGATTCTGAGATCGAGGTACGTGCTCTAGGAAGAATCCTTTGAATGTCATGGCTATCTGACCGTTGCTCGATGATAGGGGATGAGGTCTGGATTCTGGACTTCATATATTCCTCTGACTTGATTGACGATCAGCAGAGAATCACCGAAAGCTTCCAGAGATTCGACGTCCAATTCTTTAGCGACTTGGAGCCCGATTAGTAGAGCGTTATATTCTGCCACATTGTTAGAACAGGTCTCGCTAAGAGAATATGCTCAGTAGATGACGAGCTTATCAGGGGTAACCAGGACAATTCCTACTCCCGAAACCACGTTTCCCCTGGGACCAGTCCTGGAGGCACCATCGAAGAACAGTTGCCATGCATCACTTTCCATTACGGAATTACATTCTGCAACTTCGTCGGGAATGTCCTCGTACAGTTTGGAGGCCCCCGGGATCGGATGAGCAGCTAGGAAGTCAGCCAATGCTTGGCCTTTGACGGACTTTTGAGGGACGTACACCATGTCATACGGTGTTAATAACATCGCCCAAGTCGCGAGTCGGAAATTAAGAACACTTGGCTTTTTCATCAGTACCCGAAGAGGATTGATCCTGGAGATGATGTGAATGGTTTTGCCTGTGATATAGTGCCGCATTTTCTGGATAGCGAACATCAGAGCCAAGCATTCTTTCTCCAATGGGTTATACCGGTGTTCAGCTCCGACTATCATCCTGCTGATGTAGTAGATAGCCTGTTCATGACCCATATCATTCTTCTGTGCAAGAAGACCTCCCAGAGAATGATCCATCGCTCGAACATACAGCACGTATGGTCTTCCTATGACTGGAGGCACCAGAACTGGCGGGCTAGTGAGGTAGCGTTTGATATCGTTAAACGCTTGCTGACACACTTTGTCCCATACGAAGGATACACCTTTCTTCATGAGACGAGAGAAGGGCTGACATCTCCCAGAGAGGTTGGATATGAATCTCCGAATATAAGCCAGATGACCTTGAAATCCCCTGAGTTCTCTCAGATTATGGGGCGGTCGCATTTCTAAGATGGCCTTGACTTTATCAGGGTCCACTTGAATGCCTTTGGCGGTAATGACAAATCCCAGGAATTTGTCACTAGATACACCCAGAAAGGACTTTGTAGGATTCATTTTGAGTTGATGTTGGCGCATCAATTCAAACACTGTCTTCAAGTCTTGGATGTGATTATCCTTGAGACGGCTTTTGACAGCTACATCGTCCATGTAACACTCCACTATCTTGCGTAAATACTCATGGAATATGTTACTCATAACCCGTTGGTACGTAGCTCCGACATTCTTCAATCCGAAGGGCATGACCGTATAGCAATATAACCCCAATGGTGTCCGGAAGGTAGTATGCTTCTCGTCCTCAGGATGCATCTTGATTTGGTTGTATCCTAAAAATCCGTCCATGAAAGACATACGTTCAAAACCGCATGTATTGTCAATCATGACGTCTGTGATGGGAAGAGGAAACTCATCCTTGGGGCAGGCTGCATTCAGATCTCGGTAATCGATGCAGACACATACTTTTCCATTTTTCTTCATGACTGGGACAACATTGGCGACCCAGTCGGGATGTTGTTCTTCCCGGATGAAACCGCAGGCTATCAACTTCTTGACTTCAGCTTCAATGTCATCCATCATATCTGGGCAGAACCGGCGTTGGTGCTGCTTCACAGGCTTTGAACCAGGCAATATATTGAGCTTATGAGTAGCCACCTTTGGATCAAGGCCGGGCATGTCCTCATAATTCCATGCAAAGATGTCGATATATTCTTTTATCAGCTGGATAATTTCTTCCCTTTCTGCTTCGGAAAGGTTATTACTGATAAATATCGGCTTTGGCGAAAGTTTATCCCCAACGTTAATCTGGATAACTTCATTTTCAGTGGGAGGTTCTCTCTGCTTGAAGCGGAATTCCCATTGTGTATCCATTTGTTGAGCCCAAGAGTCTTTCTCGAATGGTTCGGATTCTTGCTCGTCTTTTTCGAAAGGATCTGCCACTACCGTATTTACCGATAATGTTCGTTCGAGAGCATCGGATGAGTCGGAGGACGAGGAGCCATTCTGAAAAGAGAAAAAGATATCCTCGTTTGACTGAGAAGTTGCAAGGAAGGTGGTATACCCTAACCCGAAACTGGTTCATTGATAGTAGGGATCTCCGTGCAGCGGTATTCGTCTGCCTTTCCCGTAGTTGAGACCTGGTTTCAGCTTCAAGTCATAACCCATACTTTGTATGATCTTCCGAGCTTGTGGGCTGTATCTGTAAACTTAAATTTTGCCAGCATCGTCATCGAAAGAATCTTCTTGTACAGTCGGTTCGTTGCGCATGCGGCCGAAGACTATTGAATGCTGACTGCTGCGAGTAGGCGGGACAATGAAGATAGAATCCTCATGCGGTCCATATATCGTGGTGACATTGGATGATGACGCTACTTTCCACATGTACGGATGATAGGAGTCTATAGCTTCCAAGAATTTTTGCGCTATAGGTTCTATATCGTCATGGGGAGAGGATTCCTGATTTGGAATTTGAGCGTCAATATACTGGAAAAGAGGATGTTTATTATCATCTGAAACTTCGTTCCCGGTTGCATTTACATCAATCGGCTGCCTGTTGCGCCGAAGGTTGATGACCAATGGTGGAGGCTTCTGGTTCAAAGTGATCACTAGAGGATCACCCCATTTTCCTGACCTGGTTTTGTTCAGGTGGATAGCCATAGGCTCTATAGCTTTTGGACGAGTAGTCCGTCCTTTCACCTTGATTGACAGAGGTTGCTTGACAGAGGGTTCTTCTGGCTCCCGGTGGGATTCCTTCTCTGCTTCGGCTGACACCTCTTCTGTGTAGTCTTGAGAGTACAACACGGCATCAGAGTAGTAGGATTCTACTCCTCTAAACTGGTTCAGGTCAGCAAACTCTGTTTGTACTGTTCCTTGGGCATCTACATATTTAAAGCATTAATGTAGAGTCGAAGGAATGATGTTGTGGTCGTGGATCTAAGGTCTTCCCAGCAGAATGTTGTAGTACACCTCTGAATCAATGACATAACATGTAGCCACTGATCTAAGGTTGCCAATCTGGATCCTCAGACAAATTTTCCCCAATGGCTTACTCTTCCCGGCATTGAAACCCACGATTGTAGTGGTGGTGTAAGCCAATTCGCTGGTAGGAATCCTCAGTGGTCTGAGCAGACTATGAGGAATGATGCTGATTGATGATCTCGGATCTATGTGAATCCGGTCGACCTTCATGGAATCGACGTACCCGGTGTAATAGAGGGGTCTGTCATGCTTTTTATATTTTAACAACATGTCATCTTATGTGAAAGTGATGTTTGGGACCACCTCCATCACACTGTGGCATTGAGGGCATGTCACTGGTTCTTCGTCAGGGGACTTGAGCTGGGTCAAGTATGAGTCCGCCTGCATTAACGCTTCACTCAGGGCTTGACGAGTGTCTTGGGAGAGCCTGAGTAGTTCGAAGATGGACAACCTGGCTGGTGTATTAGCTAGTTGGGCCAGGATGTCAAAGTTGTAGGGCTTCTCTAAACCTTTGTTTTGAATGTTCTTTACAGGTTTATCGAAGCGCACTTCTTTTTGCTTCCCCTTGTCCGCCGAAGTTGGTCTCGAAGGACCGGTCTCTAGTGTGGCGGGCTCTGGTTCTGAAGGCTTGGTAGCTGAAGCGTCCGTCGGTGCATCTTCCTGACTTGCTCCATAGTCCTTGAGGTAAGCTTTTCCTGAACGGGTTCCAGTAGCCAATACCTCGTTTTCTGATGCCGAGTGTACCATAATCATATGACACGGCTTGTGCTTTGAGTTCTTCTTGGGCTTAGCCTTAGCAGCTTGAGTCTCTTTCTCGATCTCCGGCACCAGATCTGGGTGAACCCATATGATCTCTTCTCGCTGGTAGTTAGGGGTAGCAGGTCATGATTTTGACCCCTAGTTGGAGGGAGATTAACGATGTTCATCGTTGTTTGGGACATAGGTGTAACGCCATCCGGGACTTCTTGAGGAGGCAGATTGCCAAATTGCAGAGAGACCATGTTGGCTGTGACCGTCTTCTCGCTGTTGTACAGAGTGATGGCCTTAGCATCGACCAGCTCGTAGATCTTCCTCTTCAGTACATAGCACGCCTTCGTGGGGTGGTGTATATATCTATGGAAGATGCAGTACTTAGGGTTATTACTACTGCCGACTTCATTGGGCCGCTTCTCCTCCGGAAGGGTAATCTTGCCGCTTTTGATGAGACACTCGAATATGCTTGGAATATCGTCGTCGTCGAAAGAGTATACTTCAATGGGCCTGGAAGTCCCAGATTTCGTCTGCGTGGTCGCCGCGGTCTTTTGCCTAGACGTATTGATTGTTAGAGCTTCTTTTCATTTGGAAACACAAGGATGGTCGCTGTTAGGGGATGACCTTTTGCCTCTGTCGGAGGCAGAGATCATGATGCCATTATCACGCACCTTCCGACTGTTGTCCTCGGCGGCTACCGCTGAGATGATGAACGAGGGCCAATCATGGAACTGATATGGTCCTGTGAACACTGAGATTACGGGAAGCAGGTTCTTCCTGCAAATGTCCACCAATGCCGAGTCTGGAACTCCGGGTGGCATTTGCAAAGTGGCTTGACGGAAACGTTTGATGAAGGTGCGAATGTCCTCTTTTTACCTCTGCTTCACTTCGATGAGAGAGGACATAGACATGTCCATTCCTCCCTCATAGAATCGTGCGAAGAATAAAGCTTTGAAGTCTTCGAAGGAAGTAATGCAGTTGTCCGCCAGGTTGCGGTACTACTGATAAGCCACTCCCGAGAGACAGCCCTTGAACACCCGAGTGAGGAGGGTGTCATTCCCTTGTAATAACACCGTCATCATACTGAAGTAGTTCATGTACTGACTCGGTGATATTTTTCCCTCGAACAGAGCCATGGTCTGTGGTTTGTATCTAGGAGGGAAAGATGCCTCTTCCCAGATAGCCGGGTAAGGCTGGTTGATTCCCAATTTCTTGAGCTGATCTTTGTGCTTCAAGGCATCGAATTGGGCTTTTAACTCCCGTACTGCCTGTATCAGATTTTTAGCCGGTAGCGGGACCACGGAGTGGTGAGGAATTGGTTGCATTAACACATTCTCCGAGCGAGGAAGCAGAGGAACTGCTAACTCCTGATCTAGAGCAGGCTCTTAGATCGAGTTGGATGGTGGTAAGTCCACCTCCACACGTATCTGATTTGGAGGGATCGATGCTTGAGCCATAGCAGCTGTGTGTTGAGTCAGCATCATCTGGTGCATGTTCTCCATCATGGATTGTATTTATTTCAGAGATATCTCCAGCGTAGTAATGCGTTGCTCAGCGCTCCCTGACGGGGAAGCTTCATCGTGTTCATCTCCAATGGCATAAACTCCCATCTCCCTGGGTGTCATTGAAGGATGAGTATAGGTCTCTGTAGAAGTTGACTATATACTTTCAGCATCTGATTCGGGAGACTGGCGACCCCCGACTTCGGAATCAGAAGAGTACGAAGGCGTTTGTCGCGACCTCGAACGGGTGTTTTGGAACACCCCAGCTTCAGTGTTCCTAAGGAGCTGGTTGAATCTCCTTCGGCTCGGAGTCCTAGAAGGATGACGTCTTGAGCTCAATCTTCCTCTAGGTATGTGTGAAGCCATGTTCACTGATGCATATGTGTGCTCTTCTTCCTGAAAAGACGGAGAGTAGTTCAACCGGTCAAAAATTGACCATTTTGTTTCTGAACAGCAACAAATAATTACAATCCTATGACTATTACAATAGTGCTCGTTAGGAGGCGTAATAGACATGCTGGAAGTTCCCCTACCCTTGCATTTCTGGATCAGATATTCACGCAGGTCAGGAGGATTTACAGAAGAAGAAGAAGAAGATGGCTTGTTCCTTCTGTTCACATCAGTGGGCGTGCGGATGTTGGGAACCATAGTCCTCCCTGTGCCACCCGTATACAACAGGTTGGCCATCTGGGTAGCGGACGATCCTCGAAGAGTACGTCTTTCCGCAAACTGAGCCTGCTTTACGTTGAGGGACCTCTCCTGGCGTAAATTGGAGCTCTGCTCAGGTTGGCGTAAAGACGAAGAGGTTCTCAGTCGTCCATCAGCTCCTCGCGTAATCCGGAGGGCGGGCAGATTCTTCCCTTGCTGGCGTAAAGGCGAAGAAGTTGAGTATTCTGCCACTTGCTTTCCCTTGCGTAGATTGCAGGGATCATCTATTTTTCGTGGAGGGCAGATGCATCTTTACGTGCGGAGCGTGTTGGGAACTTCTGATTTGGCGCTAAGGCATTGTCAGAAATTTTGTCTGTTCCGCCAAGGACGGGAGACTGGTTTCTACGCGCAGAGCGTGGTGTAGGCTTCTGGACTAGCGCTGAGGCATTGTCCGAAGTTTCGTCTGTTCCGCCAGGGACGGGAGACTGAATTTTACGCGCAGAGCGCGGAGTATACTTCTGGATTAGCACAGAGGCATTTCCAGAAGTTTTGTCTGCCCTGTTAGAGACAAGCGACTGAATTTTACGCGCAAGGCACGGAGGGAGCAATGCTACAACCTCGTTGGTCGGAGAGGTCGGAGAGTCGACAGGAATGGTAGGGGATGTCTTGGGCATCCAGACCTTACGCAGCTTCCTGTTGTCTTGGACAGAGAGAGAGGGAGAGCTACCCCCTGTTCGAAGCATGTCTTCGTAGGCAGACTGGTCGAACTAGACGACCAGTGTCTTCTTCACGGATCCCACGGATACTGCATCGTGTTGAGAAATTATTTCCTCGTCAGAAGAGAAAGAAGTCCCCAACAGAGTCACCATCTTGATGTCTGATAAAAATAAACGAAAGATATGGAAACAAGGCTTTATGCGAAAACTCGCTCTTTATGTTTACAAACAAGCTTGTATAATTTAATCCTATACGAGAAGTATCGAAGTACAATTTATTTAATCTGGGTAAATATTGCTATAGGAGTCTGATCTGCAGTCGATCACTTTGTCCCTTGGACCACACGATGATGAAGAAGTGTCGTAGAAGACAGTAAGCAGCTTTGAAGGTTGCTAAAGAGAGTGGATGCTCGATGCCAAAGTCGTCGATCGCTACTCTTTGCCAGAGCTCTAGATTCTTCTCTCTCTCGACCGTTTTCTCCACCAATTTTTGACCTTAAATCTTCGACCCTAAATCTGCCACCTCAAATCTTTCTTTTTTTGACCTTTGACCTCTGTTGATAGAGGTCTCTATTTATAGAGTTTTAGTGACAGTGACCACTCAGTTGGTGTAGAAATCGAGTAGTGGAAAGTACATCACCCTTTTACACGATGGTTACAATAACCATTGCCTGCGTATAGATGACCTTTTGAATGAGCGTGTGATGCGTGTCCAACTAAGGGACAACACGTATAACTGCTGCGAAGATCACGGCGTAGAAGCCACGTAGGTAGTTATCCTTTGTGTAGAAGAGGTTGGCGTAGAAGCCAATAACTATCACCATGGCGTAGAAGCCGAGTAGGCGTAGAAGCCGAGTAGGCATAGAGGCAGAGTGGTCGTAGAAGCCGAGATGATGTGGACGTTTTAGCCGAAATTACAGCTTTTGGAGATATAACCAAATCTTTTCCATTAAATGCAGAGATCTGCCCCCATCCTGCGCATTAAATGCAGAGACGTGTCTTCAAAGATTTGCTGTCCCGAAGATTTGCCATCATTCTGCGTATCAAATGCAGATACGCGCCTCGAACCCTGTACGAAGAGGAACTGCTGACGTGGCAGTCTGTCTGTCTTCTGCAGAGCGTAAGAAGCTCACGTCTGCCTGTGTAAAACTGGGCAGCGTATCCCCTTGTATGTGTAAAAGCAGTTTACGCAAAGGGGATGTCACTAAACGACGGTTCGGTGACATTTAATCAAATCTCCTGCATTAAATGCAGAGATCCGCCATTATCCTGCGCATTAAATGCAGAGGCGTGTTTTAAAGGTCTGCCACCCTTTCTGCGCATAAAATGCAGAGACATGCCTCGAGTTCTGTCATCACTCTGCGCATTACATGCAGAGACGTGCCTCGAGCCCTGTACGAATAGCAGCTTTTGACGTGGCAGGCTGTTTGTCTTCTGTAGAGCGTAAACGGCTCACATCTGCCTGTGTAAAACTAGGCAGTGTATTCCTTTGTATGCGTAAAAGCGGTTTACGCCAAGAAAATTGCAGTAAATGACAGCCTGGGTTGCAGTGCCGCGCCATCATTATAGCCGTCGTCTGGGTAGTCGTGCAGTACTCTTTGTCAGGAGTCAGACGTCAGGTTTACTGCCCGATTTGTCAGGTTCACTGCACGACTTGTCAGGTTCACTGCACGACTTGTCAGGTTCATTTCGGGGAATACGAAGCGTCCCTCGTACACTTCAATGCTGCATTAAAAGCGGATGACTTTTATGCCATAAAGGCGATGTAGCACCCTTTTTACGCTGAAGCAGCCTGGACATACTGCTTTACGCGGGTGGTCCTTGAGCTCATACTTTACGCTGTGCTCAGCAGAAAAGCTCTATTGCACGTTGATGGCTCTGAGGTCCTCTGTTTTATGCTGCCCTGCATCAACATGCTGCGTATAGTTATCCAGCGTATTTTTCATGCTTCTACAATATATATATATATATATATATATATATATATATATATATATATATATATATATAAAGCCTTGTTTGAAATGTTCTAATCATGTGTGGTTGGGTGTACCACCTTAGTGTGGCTATTCATGGTGCGTAGCGTACGTATCAGAGACGATACGGGTGCGTATCACAAACGCACACCAAGTGTTTGGTATTTGGTTTGGGTTATATATATATATATATATATATATATATATATATATATATATATATAGAGAGAGAGAGAGAATAAGGGAGGTGAGGTGGCACCTCACTCTCAAAACAAGGGTGGCGGTGATGTGGCACAATCTCAACCACACAAACAAGGGGAGGGGGTTAAGTACAATTTGCCAATTATGAAATGTGTGGTTAGAATTGTGCCACGTCACCGCCACCCTTGTTTTGAGAGTGAGGTGCCATCTCACCTCCCTTATTCTCTCTCTCTATATATATATATATATATATATGTTTTGGTATATTGATATGTATATAAGTATATATCTGTGTATGAGTATATAGATACATATGTATATTTGATATGTGTTGGAGCAGTAGCAACTATAGCTGCTGTGAGGTTGCAGTTGGGTTGGCTTGGTGTACAGTGTGGTGTTTGCAGAGTTAGTGCTAGTAATGGTGGTGCTCGAGAGTGTTGAGGTTGTTTTGAGAGTGCACTTATGTGTTTCACAGCAAGGACTGAAGGGGGAATCGAGTTTTGATCCAGGCTGTGAGTTATGATTTCAGTGTTGAGTGCAGACCTGTGCACAAGTGTGCACAGGTGAGCGGGATGTACAAACCTGACTGTGTGTTCATAGAGTGGTGTAGAGTATAGAAGGAAAATCTTAAGGCAGGTAATGGTAGCAGTTGTGGGGTGCTCGAACAGCTCTGTAGGAGCAGCAGTTAAGTGTAGCACCTTGTTCCAGAGTGAAGTATATGTGAGGATCAATGCATTGCAGTCAATGCACTACAATGATGAGGAACCTGGTATTGAAGCCGTATGAGGAGAAAGGGGGGGGGGAATATTGCATGGTGAAATGCCTGTGTATATATGTGTACAGATATATGGGGAGCAGGTTAGTGTTGGCTCGGGTATGGATGAAACCGTGAGTGTAGGTAGGATAGTGCACAGTTGGAGGAAATTGTATAGGTAAGTTGGGTGTTCCAAATAGTGTTAATGCAGAGGAGAGTTGGTACCAGTGTATCCTAGTAGTGGGGGTGTAATAGTGTCTATGTGGGTTGCAAAGTGATAGTGACTGATACCAAGTGATATGAAAGTATGATACCAGGTAGTAAGCTTGGGGTGTTCATTAATTATAGGATTAGGGAATAGGTATAGTGTGGTATAAGATATGTGGGTTAAGTGTGAGGTATCAGTGATGGGGAGGTGTAACTCAGCAGTAACATCAACTGTGGCAGTAAGTGTAAGGGGAAGCTCAGGTAGTACAATCAAGTGCTAAGGGGATCGATGTGAGTTATTGTGAGTGACTGAAAATTTATATCATACTGTTTGTTTTGGGTGCACTTGTGTATTCGTTGGATGTGGCTTGAGAGCAATGTGTTGAGGGTGGAAGCTTGGTGTAGACTCGGGTTTTGCAGATAAGTAGTAGGTTGTTTCAGTTGAGTGTTCACTTAGTAAGTTTGGGAATATTGGATGCTTCGGTATGAAACTTAAGTATATGTATCAGTGGGTTGACAGGAAATGCTAGCAGACTTTAGGAGCAATGTGCAGGGCAATGTAGTGAACCAAGGGGAAAATGTTCGGTTGTAGTAAATAAGGTAATTCCAGAGTTGGGGGCATTAGGGAGATATTCATTAGATGAAGGTATAGGTGTGACTAATACCAGTTTAGATAGGGTTAAGTATCAGGGTAGATACTAGAGTATCAGTTAAGTTCTGGACTAAGAAAATATGAATGTTAAGATATTAGAGTTTGGGGTGATGAGGTATTGGTTTTGAGTATCAGTTAGTTACACTAAGCAACAGGTAGAGGATAGGCACCTAAGTTAAGGTATGGATTTATATACTAAGGTCATGAGTTAGGCAAGGATTAGTTGATGTTATAGTATATATATATATATATATATATATATATATATATATATATATATATATATATATATATATATATATATATATATATATATATATGAGTTATATATACTAGTAGTATTTAGTATAGCTAATATTAACTGGTATTATCTAGGTATTACCTTGTATTGACTAATATTCCTTAGTACGACCTAGAAGTGACCTAGAAACATCACCATTAGTTAGTTAAACATGATTTCAAATCACTCTTTAACTTTGATTCCATATTTAGGACTCTTGGACTCTAATTTGAGCTTTGTTCACTATTCTTCACTCTGGATATCAGGCGAGATATTCTCTGACAGTTTTCGTTATTTTGATGATTACTATAATATCAGTTTTGTAGTGTTGTACTTAATTCCTCATACGATGATACACGGATTAGTATATTTTAAATTCCGTCATGAGATGTTATTTTCTTAAGGACCCTGTAGATATCCTGTTATTTCTGTACATATATAGACACCGATTCAGGAGCTGGTTGGCCCCCTGTTCTATGAATCCCGAATCTTAACGTGCCATGGTTGGATCCACTATACTAGTCGGGGGACGGGGGAAGTATTAGCTAGTTATGTGATCATACCCTACCTACTTGTGCATAGCTCACCCTCACCACATGCAGGGTGTAGCCTGATCTTATTACTTGTGCATAACTCCCTATATATGATTGGCCTGATCCCCTGACTTGTACTTGTGCATAGTCAATCCTACGTGATTGACCTGATCCCTTACCCGTACTTGTGTATAGCCAAGGGCTATTTGATATTACCCCCTCTTAGATTATGTATATTAATATTACCCCCTTGTTAGATTAAAAGTTGAGAATACCCCCCTGAAAGTATCGTTAAAAACCTGAAAGTGTCGTTAATGAGTTTTGAAAGTATCGTTAAAGATTTTTTAATGACACTTTCAGGGAGGTATTCTTAACTTTTAATCTAACATGGGGTAATGTCAATATACCTAATCTAAGATGGGGTAATATCAAATAGCCCTATAGACAATCATATATGGTAGAGCCTGATCTTGTCCCAAGTCGATCACATAACAAACTAATATTTCAAACACTTCGCTACTTTACTTTATTCTTCTATTCCAGCTTGTACTTAATGAGACTGATATTCACCTGCTTACTCACTGCTCATTATTTCACTGTGATTGATGTTTCTCCTGCTTGCTTATATTACTAGTATTATATTTCCATCATGTATATGCATTACTTACTATTTTATAGTCTTTGTCAATTTAATTAGAATTTGTGTTAGTTTATGTACTTCGCTCCAATCCTGACTGGATAGCATTTTCAGTATTGATTTGGAGAGCCGGTGTCCAACTTATCATGGACTCAGAGAGTTTTAGGAGAGCCATCGCCATAGAGGAGAAACATCTGGTAGTGACTTAGCTAGTTTAGTATTTTTATATCGGACTAGATTTATTTCCAGCTTTGAGATATTGACATGTTCTTTTTGAGACTTATATTATTTTTGAGCATGGCCAGACTCATAGACTTATTAATGAAGAATTGAGATGTATATTTCTTGACTTCTCTTGGATTTTTTATATCATATTCGTGCATTGTTTCTCCCTTATAGATTTTTATGATTGAGTATTCATATTGATATTGAGATGACATTATATATTGTGAATCATTATTGTTAGATAGTATAGTAGACCTAGACATCGTTCTACCGTCGATGCTGTAACGTAGGTTGGACGTACCCACGTACTTGTGCCCTTATATCGGGTGTGGGTTATGACAGAACTGGACACGTATCACATTTCCAGAAGATCCCCGCTCGGGATCGTGCGGCCTTGGCTGTTTGCTGCTTGGCTCATGCCGATCCGATCTTGGCTCGGACTCAGTCTCTGACTCGGAGACCGAGTCGGCTCCTGGCCCGTGGCGCGGTCAATGATAGGTAGGACCGCAGCCAGCGCAGTTTGACTGGCAGACGGGGCTCTCCCTAAGGGAAGGATGACTAGGTTAATCTAAATTAGTTTTAGGTTTATAATTTACATAACTATTTATTAATCAGTTTTAACTTAATTAACTAGAAATATATATTCAAAATATTCAAAAAAATTCTAGAAAATATACAACTGCATATTTAACCCTAAATATTTGGGGTCAAATTTGGCCTCTAGGTTTCCCACAGAAATTCTTAGAAGTCCTAGATAGTTAGATTTTATTTATTAATATTTTTAGAAATTCCCAAAAAAATTCCAATTGTCCTAATTTATGATTAAAATCCCTAAAGTAATCATTTATGGGCACTAGGACCTAGTGTTACCTTATTGGTGTATAAATCCTAAAGATGTACACATTATTATTTAACATATTATTATTAGTATATTCGGGAAGTGGGTGCTACATGGAGTAGCAGCAACATAATCATATAATACTAGAGGAATCATCAGGTTGCTCTTGAGGAGTAGGAGTGTCAGTCCTACGACCCATCCTTAAGTATGAAGGAGCAACATTATAAGGACAATCCTCAAAAGGAACATGAAAGTGAGAAAATATTATCAGAAAATACATAGTATAAATGAGGTTACGCTTCTTTGTATTCCGGACAACTATAATGATATTGATCATAGTCTGAGGCAGGTTGAAAAAATCATGTAATACAAAAGATATAAGCATGATATCATATCATAAGTAATCTCATCAGATCCGCCAGTTTTTGGTAGAATAGTATTGAAAACTATTCTACGAAGTTCATAAACATAGTTGTTCATATAACTTGCCCAAAAATGACCCGAGGGACGAGGATTGGGTTTATACATGGAAGTCAAGAAGGAGTCAAGGGACATATCATTAGGAAATTCAAATTCCCTAATGTTAATTACGGGATCTCCCACAGTTGGAATATTGAGAATTTCTTCCATGTTTCAGTCCCAAAATATATGGGACCAACCACATGGAATTAGCCAGCTGATACAATCTAGGATAGGTTCCCAATTTAATGGACCCATCTAGATGTACCACATTGTAGAGTATACTAATTCATATCTAAACTACACATGTGATAAGTAGGAAGTCTAATCCCATCCATAATATAAAATAAGAGAAGATAAAATATGTACAAGATAGATAGCATTGAGCCGAAAGTACAACTGAAATAAGTTTGGTAGGAATTACAAAGCCACAAATACAATACTGAAATAAATACTGAAAGGAAAGAACTAGAAAATAAGTAAGATAACTAGACTCAAGTATCTGTTAGCTAGATAAATATACTCCAGTCCAAGATGGAAGGCCCACCACGAATCAAGGAAACTATGTTGGAAGAACCTCAAGATCCTCAGCTGCAACAAATCTGGCCTCTAGTCCCAATTCGTACACCGTCGGATATAAATGCTCGTCAGGATCTGGGAGAAAACCAAGTTCTCAGATGGACATAACAAGATACAAAAAATATATGTTATTACATAAATATTGAATAAATATAATGGTGAACTAACCAACTGAGTGAATGCAATTTGAGGACAACTTTGGAGCGTATGGGTTGGTCAGGCCAAAATAGGGAATTTGGCATAGCTCAAGGCTAGAGACCATATATATGCTGATATATATCATCAACTGACATAGTGTATAGCTAGCGACCATCTCCTGATATACCGACCAACATATATAAAATGTCCCATAACGTTCAAAGAATGTTAATGGCCGGGTAACTATGAACTATGAACTATGAAATCATTAGGATCATAACCCTGTAGTTTCCTTTGGAGACTGCGGTATACCAATTTGTTTGTCCCGTGCGCATACTAATTATCTTTTCCATCCAATGCCAATATACAAGTCGTAGCTACGATGTGGACATCTCGTAATTATAATGCCAGGTCAAAAGTAAACTAGAACTATCTCAACTACGCGATGTACCATCACATGTACTATTCGCACCAATAGCCAGTCGAGTGCGTAAGCACGTGTCCTAACAT
Source organism: Iris macrosiphon (assembly GCA_036927795.1). Classification (NCBI taxonomy): domain Eukaryota; kingdom Viridiplantae; phylum Streptophyta; class Magnoliopsida; order Asparagales; family Iridaceae; genus Iris; species Iris macrosiphon. The sequence continues at coordinate 124,968,086 of JAYESA010000020.1, read as the reverse complement.
AAACTCTCTCTGTGCTAGGAGATGGTAGGTGTAAAGGCCTTGGGTGATATAATAATAGCTCCACAACTTCAGGTATGTCCACTAGTGACTTGGATATTATACAAGACTAAGTATCGACGCCGTCGTCGACTGTACCAGAGGCATTCTCAGACACGCACAAATATATTATGAAAGAATTTGAGTTGTACCCTACTTTATTTACCATAACTTAAGATGCACTCTACTTCTTTATCCTAATGTACAACACCCCCACTTCCGTCAAAACCTAACGGTCAATTTCGTTGACCGTTAATTTTTGATTAAAATACCCCTATCAAATTACCATTATTACCAGCTCTCCCTCCTCAGCCTGTGAAGAGGGAAGTGATATTTCGGTCAAAAATTAATAGTCAACGGAGTTGACCATTATTTTTTGACAGAAGTTGGAGGATTGTACATTATGATAAAGCAGTGGAGTGCACCTTGAATTATGGTAAATAAAGTGGGGTACAACTCAAATTTTCTCATGTATTATATTCAGAGCAAAAATATATAAACAGTATTAATTAAGTTTAAACAGTGAAATATGGCAAGGTATAATTGCATAGATCTCCGAGATGAGAATGCTGCAATCTTGATCCCGTATCCAAGTTCGAACTGTCCTGAGAGCCTATATACATATAATAATATTAAATTAGTCACTATTATAGGATTTGTTATGCATGCACAAGAGAACTATCTATCTATATATATTATTTGTTATGTAATTAGAGTTTTTCATAATTAAAGGGAAAGATGATTTCAGGGAACAATTCTAACTAGGTTAACTAAATAGTTTGTCTAGATAGGCTAAATAAGCGTCACAAAAAGTAGTCTAACCTTCGAATCCTATGACAACTCAATATCCTCAAATATTTATATAACCTTTGTTTTACATGGTTTTTAAGTTGCTACTCAACATATGGATGCTAGGTGTTCTTCCTACTAGGATTTTTATGTACAAGTGTGACATCATATTATTCTCAAAATCTCATGAAACAGGTGTCAACATATCTTATAATATTTACTAATGTTCATCCTCAAGTTTTATAGATTAAACATCATCATATGAAATCATACTTGCACTATTCTCTTTTCATTCTAACACTTGCAATCATATCTCCAATTTGGTAAGGATTATCTGCGTATACTTCTATAACTTTTAAGGTTAATTTATGACTGTTAGTGCCTCACCGGACTGCGGTCGCATTATGTGATTTAATTTTGTTATATCCATGACTCATATTATATTCTCTATGACATGTCATTATTCTTAGAGTATCCACATATTGTATCTTATTACGTCCCACTGAGGACCTAGATTCATTCTCCAGTGTACAGGATTTTTTGGAGCCCTACGGAAAGGCACCAGATGAGGGTACAACCACAGTTGACGACTCGACTATTGCTTAGTAATTTATATAGCATAGACTTTGATTTATTTTCTTAACTTTATCTCTTCATCTACTAGTTGTGGATTTGTCTCCACCGGACGAATTTTGGATTCTTGATGAGATTAATTTATTTGTATTTACATTCATAATTATCCATTGTTAAATTTAATTCTTGTGACTTATTCTGCTGTATAACCTAGTTTTGCAAGCTGTATTCTTGTCATGAGCTTGTTCGGACATGTATATTATAGAGCGACCGACTATATTACATATTGTTCATTCTTAATATATTTATTCTTTAAGTGGATTGAGATATAGTTGACTTGTCCTGCTAGATATGATATTATAGTATAGACATCGTATACGTATTCGAGCTGGGCTGGAGTCCACTTGATACGTAGCTGTCCAATGCCACGTTACCAAGTCCTACGTATTTTTGGACTGGGGCGTGACACGTATAATTATTTATAATTTTCTAACCCATTAACAACTTAAACTCTCTATTATCAAGTGACCAACATGTAGTATAATAACCAAAATCCGAATACTAACTAAACATGGTATAAAACAAGTTCTAAAATAGGACTTTGACATGTTCTTGCACAAAGATAGCTGCTGAAATTTTTGTCATGAAAGTGTAAAGTTTTTCATGATTAATCATGATTTAAGAAGTATTTTTAGCTTGGTTTTAAAGATATACAACATGGCAAGGTGTGCATATATTTTCATGTGAGTTTCAAGTACAAGAAGGAATAACAAGTCATTTTTGTGCATAACATGTATTCAATTCTGAAATTCAGCATTCATATAGGTGTTTAACATGGTTAAACTTGGTTTTCCATGATTTTATTATGGTTTCTAACTATGTCAATGAAGTGAATATATAGGTCTTAGGTTTTTGACTTAAAAAAAGAGAGGGAGGAGAGCATGTACCTATTTTAGAAGTGTTTGGACAGTAGTGTAGAACAACAAAATTTAACAGGAGTAATGCTATGTTTCGGCCAAGTTCAACAACAAATTGGAACAGGTTTGGGCGAGTAGGAGGAGAAGAATGTGTCACGTCCCAGAACTAGAATAATGGAGAGCGAGGGAAGACAAATGCCAGCTATGTATACTTAGGGCACTCTAGTACCCTAAATATATAGTGAAGTTGTGAGACATGGGAGGTTAATATTACAAGCCATCGGTCAATCCTAGGTCAAGCAATCCTTGTGTCTCAATCACAAGCAAGAATCCATAATATACAAGAGATATGATCATCAGAAGTAAGATAGTAAAGCGTCCAAAACCAAATAAACATAGATGATCATGAAGCTATAATACAAAAAGAAGAACATAACAAGAGCAATAGTCATACATTATCAGCTCTATAGCCATGGTCTAGAATATGCTAGTCATGTCATGCCAAGTAGGCGATGTATCAGGTACAAAATACGAGCTAACAAGTTCTTGGGGCTAAACGCCACACAAAAGAATATGTACAATAAGTGGAAGAACAAAATAGAAACCCACTCAATCCGTCTGGTGCTCTGTGTGGTCACTATCCTCGGGAATAAATGAAAGATCCTCTGGCTCCGCTACCGGATCTAGCCAAGCAAAACCAGTGGGGTCAGACCCCAAATAGAAAGTACCACAAAGGAGGCCAAAACTATAAACTAAAACCAGCATGCAACACAACTGCAATATACTAAGCCACAAATAACCAACAACATATAAAAGGACCTTGAAACATGAAAATAAATTACTGATGTGAAAATACTATAAAACATAGAAATAAAATGCTGATGTAAAAACATTGTGCACGTAAATACGTACATGTAATATCCAGTAAATGTGGCATATACTGATTACAGAAAGTTAAAAGCAATAAACATGTAAATAAAAATAACTAGTGAAAAGTAAACAAGTAGGTGTCAATAATCATGAAATGGGAAAGATAAGTCGGAAAGAAACAAGAAGATACGAGAACTCCTCGAAATAGGAACCATAACTCTTAAACCAAACAAGGACCAGGATTATAGATTTTTTCGAGTCGAACCTAGTCTCTCATTACTTACCGAACGTAACCATGCGAGAAAAGAAAAGGCACTGGGCAAGCAATAGTAACAATCAATCAAGCACGGCCAAGCAATGTCTACGGCTTGATATCATTAGCTAACTAGGGTTATCACAAGACCCAATTACTAACAAATAAAATCTTGAGAACCTCTCTATTGGTCACATACCCTACAGACTATCCAAGTTAAGCCCAGCCATAACTAAGCTAATAAATATAATGCACTACTAAAATTTGCGGAATTAGCGACGTTATTAGCGATGTCAAATTAAATCGTAGCTAATATTAAAGATATCAGCGACTCCAAAGAATAACGTCGCTATAAGTTGCTGTTTGACGACATATAGCGACGGTAATTCAGTTTTTTAAAAGAATAGTCGCTATAAGTTTATTTAAGGTCGCTAAACGTCGTTGAGTTATCTGGTTAGCGACATTTAGATACGTATTTAGCGACGTTAATATATTAAATATTTAGCGACGTATTTAGTGACGTCTATAACGTTGCTAAATATTTATATTAGCGACGTCATTAGCTCGCGTCGCTAAACGTCGCTAATTTATTTCATTATTTAGCGTTGATGAATTCCTTTTCCCCCATTTCCTTCGATCTCTCTCCAAAAATTTTAAACCCCCCCTCCGTCGTGTCCGCCTCCCCTCCTTCCTCCGGCGTCCCCTCCTCCCTCCCGGTGCCCCACCTCGGCGACCCCCCTCCGGCCGGCGTCCTCTCCTCCCTCCGGCGTCCTCCTCCCTCCGACGGCTCCTTCTCTCTCCGGCGTTCTCCTCTCTCCAGCTCCCATCCTCCTCACTCGGTGAGATCTCTCTGTCTCCTTTCTCTGTCTGTCTCTCTCTCTCTCTAGCACGACACAACACGACACGACACGACATGTGTGTGGACACTTTAGCATGTCTGCACTATGTTACTACATAAAACACTAAGATGCACATATACACTCTAAAATAATTGTCTCCATGCCGCTTCTCGTACAGTACACGGATACAACACAATATATGTGTGGACACTTCAAAATTTGTGCACTATGTTTGGTTTAGTGGGGAAAGATCCAGAGGAAACTACTATATCCTCAATTCATGGTTGACATATGATCGACAAGCAGTTGTAAATGATAGGTCTATTCTTGTTTGGGGCTTCCTTGATTATTGAGTCGTGCTCCATGGATGATCATATTATGTTGAATAAAGCTTGATAGTGATGGTTATGGTTCCAAATACATATATGACAATCTATTATTATGCTCTAGAGAACCAGTGTTGTAGATGTCGGCCAACATAGAATGACGTATATCGGACCAAAATGTCCTGTCGACTCAAGAAGAGTCGTATACACGGACACGGAAATGACTCTTCAAAGCCGAGACATGATACAATATTGGCTTCTTCTAGAACTCGTATCCAACTTGGGCTGATGCTTCTTGCTGCACGTGCTGTTGCATTGGCTACTGCAGACTGCTAAACCTGTTGTTGAAGGCTCTGTAGTGCACTGGCTCTCCTGCTACTTGCTGAGTTTACTTGCTGTTGTGCATCCTTCCTGCTGTGCACTGCATAGTATTGCTGCACACTGATTCCTCAATGCTGCACTGTGCAGTACAGCTAGATGCTAGCACAGAGATGGCACACTGCTCTCCCTTCACTGCCAAATAATGCACACTGAAAACTATGAACTGCTCTCCCTAGTGACTCGAGCTCACTTAATCACTCAAACAACCATATGCACACACACACATACATAGGATATTGTGTATCAAGTTAGAGCAGTTCTTACCTTCCTCAGAGAATCACACTGTATTTAACGATTTATAGGACACATACTGTCATTTTTGTAGAAGTATCTATAAATGGATATGAATTACTATATGCGTCATCGTTCGTGGATGTACAACCGTCATCCTGATGACATGTGCAATGTGCAGGATGAATTCATTGAGGGTGTACAGCAGTTCCTGCAGTTCGCCAAGGCGTTCCCTCAGGACATGGACGGTACCAAAATTAAGTGTCTATGTGTGAGATGTCGCAACTTAAAATATCATCCAGAAGTGGAAGTCACATATCATTTATACTCGAAGGGCTTCACGCCGAATTACTATCAGTGGATCGCGCACGGAGAACTTGTGTCTCTAGCATCAGAATCGAAGCCTTATGTGGGATATGTATTATATTTTGACTGTAGAATATATTATCCATTTAGACTTGTGACACCACTAGTTATTTACTTTATAATTCTATGAATGCTGTGAGATATGCATAACATTTTGATTGTAGATTGTACTATATATTTGTGTATTTCTTTATTCATCATATGTTGTTATCAGGTATGACAGGATGACGCAGAGGGTTCGGCAGGTCCCGAGGTAGACAGAGTGCTCCTCCGGTACTGCCTACTATTGGTTCTGGATCCTCGTTGCCCAATACTCCAGTATATCGATCAGTCACATCTCCAACTACGACGACGTTACGTGGCATCACTCCTGGGACGAGTAGTTCCAGGCCTGATAGTACTCCCTCGTCTAGCGTTCCTCCTGCTGACAGAACCATGGAGATAAATGAGCATTTGGAGGAGGTCGTGCCGACGTTGTCCCAGCATCAGCTAGATCCTCCATGCGCACCTCTGGAGGAGACGAGGACAGAGATTTGGGCCGATGGTACAAAGTAAGTCAATTAGATGGTTTAGCATCATATATATCGTGTATTTCTTTATTCATCATATATTGACTTTTTTGATCAAAATAATTATCTCTGTATAGATATCGTCCATCGTCGGTTCAGAGACGCCTGGGCCTCTTTCTGAGGAACAACTATGGTGGTCCTTGGATCAACTACTCTAAAGCTCCGGAGGAGAGGAAGGCGTTATGGTTTGCGCACTTCAAAGTAAAAGTATATTATATAAATCCTCTAATTTATGCATATTATATAACTTATCTGTGATGCTCACTTACTAAATTATTTATTGTAGCAAACATATTTCTATCCTCCGCACCGGGATAAGTTGATCGAGCAAATATTTTCTGTCGTTGCCGCCAAGCTTATCCGTGATGCTCTGGATGACCAGATGGCTCATGATCGCATTAGAAAACCGATCCAAGGTTGGATCACGCCTGAGCAGTGGACTGCGATGAGGGCTAGATTCGACGATCCGAGGTACAAAGAAAGGTCTGAGAAGGCCAAGGCGGCTAGGCGGAATGCTGCAAAGTGGTATGGTGGCTCAATTCTGATGACGGAACATTTCCGTCGTTTGGTATATTTTTTATTTAAGATATATTATTTTAATATAAGTACGATAAAATAGTAATAGGAAAAAAGGTTTAATTTTAGTACTAAATAATATATTTTTAACAAGTACGGAGGGGTGAGGATGCAAACATGGTGACCGTCTTCCTGGCCACCCATTGAAAGGATGAAAATCTCATTGATGAGAGGGCCTCACAGACCTATATAAGTATTACTTTACTTTGTGTTAATTTTAATATAACTTAGGCAATTATCGAGTATCCAAACTTTTCTAGGCCGAGTATATTAGGCTGCGTGAGCGGACGACTACTAGTGCACCTACAGCTGGAGAGGCTGGTACTTCCTCGCAGCCCGCTCCAGCTCCGTCGGCTGACGAACTATGGGTGACCGTCGCTGGTGGTCTTCCGAGGGGTACGTACTACGGTACTGGATCCTATGGCGCCCTGGTTGCGACGCAGTCATCTAGGGCCTCCCCGACAAGTGCATATTCCCCAAAGCCCTCGCAGTCATCGGCCCGAGTCCAGGAGGCTGTTGACCGTCAGATTGCGTCTCTCCATGATGAGTTGCTGCGAAGGATGGAGGAGCAGCCCCGGTCCCAGTCGTAGGCGGACGATGCGACGCTCATTCCACGATTTGATATGCTCGAGTGCAGCATCACGGAGCTCCAAGATTTGACAGCTAATTTTAAAGCCTCGATAAAGCGCAACATGACGGAGCTGCAGGCATCACAGCTATCCATGGGGGAGAGGCTGACGATGATGCAAGATTCAATAGTTTATAGCTGTACGAGGCTGTTATCTACCATGGATTCATACAACCAGCGACTCGCAGAGTTGGAGCTGATACGTCCTCCTGGTGCGCTTACATCGACACAGACTCTACCGATGTCACTGCCTTCTCCATCGATATTGGTGTCGATTTCATGAGAGCAGTATGATCTATTCTTATCCTTCATGTGCGCCGGTGGTCATCCTCTTGCAGGTTCGCAGTAGTCCTAGTTAGGACCATTTTATTATTGATTGTTTGTGTTTCAGACATTATTTTTTGTATTCTTTAGGACTAGGCTTTTAATTTGCTGTATTCTTTAGGATGAGACTCAGTTGTATGGATATTTGTTATAATTTTTACGACGATATTTTCTCCTGATTTGATTTTTAATTTCAATATTTTGTTTTCTTCAAATTTTATTATGTTATTCATATTAAATATATGTTAATTTACTGGTGTTGAGTGTTCAACCCAAAGGGGTCGGTGAACCAGTAAATTTAACGGAGGGTTGCTCCGGGTCTATTTGTAAAAATTATGAGTTAATAAACTGCAGGAAGAATAGTTTGGAAACAATTCAGTATTTTTTTTTTACTGTATCTTTAACAACGTTTTTAGTGACGTTTAGCGACGTTAAGTCATGTCTCTAAATACGTCGCTAATTATGTCGCTAGAAACGTCACTAAAAATGTCGCTAAACAAAGTCGTTGTCCGTCGCAACTTGCTGACATGGCAGTATTGCCATATCATAGTAACGTCGCTATAAACGTCGCTATGTACGTCGCTAATTTGTGACATAAAGCAACAAAAATATACGTCGCTAATTTAGCGACGTTCGTCGCTAATCTAGCGACGTATTTACGTCGCTAGAAAACGTCGACATAGCGACGTTTGACGATATTTTTCCTGTCAGCGACTAGTTTAAAGACGAATTTAGTAAAATATTGCTAATTATGTCGCTAAAATTATTTAGCGACATTTATTGATCATTTAGCGACGTTTATTTATGTCGCTAATTTGGCTTATTCTGATAGTGGTGGACTGCCGGGCCTCAAAGCCTGCATCCGAAGTAGTGGCACCACTCGACGGTGAGATTAATAATCGTCTACACAAACATAATGCCACACACGACGGTAAGCTAAAAATGTGTTAAGCACGACAGCGAGCAACAAGTCCACAAAACAAGGTGGCTCGACAACTGGACTGCATGCAACCTAGAGATTCTTCCCTCCCAATAATCTAGTTATTCACGCTAGTTAATCCTTAACATTTTCTTTATGATTCCAAGTGTGGCATTTTGTAGAATCCATCCTAGACATGATGCTCCCCACAGGGATATGCAAAACCAGACGATGTTTCAACAAACACATGCATAAGTAAGAAAAGAGTACAACCAAACGATTATAGACATGGCTAGCGTGCGCTATAACAAGCCACAACCGATAATATACTAAAAATGTATCACGAGTGCTCTACTAAGAGTCACTGTTACGCATGTAAGGGATAATGAACACGAGTGCACTACTACGAGTCACTATCATGCATACCATATGCAATGACCATGAGTGAACTGCTACGAGTCACTATCACGAGTATATATGGTGTAAATCAATCCCCTAACATATGAAGACACTTGGTCAAGTATTTCTAGGGTGTAAATCATCCCCTAGCTATACAAGAGACTGGTCACGTAATATGGTATTCCAAGGTCCAGTCTAGGCACTACTAGTCAACAGTAAACATACTAAAAAAATATACTAAAAATATATGCACCAACGTGCTACGCAAAAAAACTGAAGAAAATACGATAAAAAGAAAGCACATAAAAAAAAGTATATCACCGGTATATCGTGGTATGCCAGTCCATAGATAGGAAAAACATAGCAAGTTTCGTTTCCAAATAATCGGTATACTGTCGGTATAATCCAGTATACTATCGGTATACCAGTTTGTATCATAACAGCTTTCTAGGATTCCAAATCGGGCCAAAACGATATACCATTGGTATACACCAGTATATCATCGGTATGCCGATTCCCATAGGCAATTCTAGGAAAAGTCCAGTCACGGGTATTTCGAAACCGAAATCGCGTTCCAAAACTTAACAAAAACTGGTCCGGTAAAATATCAAGTCTAATGACAAGCCTTATATAGCACATATACTAAGTCCCATGGCAATCACTCCGGTTATCATTTTCGACACCGAGTTACCTAACTAGTAAATATTAGAGTTTCTACCGAAAAGTTGAAATAAGCTCAAAACAGTTTCTGAAACTAGCCCATGATGGAAAATCACTAAAGAACATATTTAACAAAACCACTATTATGAAATTCTAAGAATAAACTACCAAGAAAATAAAAAACTGCTGTAAAGTAAAGTCGCTCAAGATTTTGGCAAGATGTACTTGCCTCAAGTCAAGCTCTCAGCCTTAACCTTCAACTCCACACTAGGAGGGGTTTAGAAACCACACTCTTAGGCCTCAAGACCAATCTCCTAGATCCCATGGGAAATAAAGATAAAATGAAGAAGTGAAGAAAGAAAGAAAAGAGAGAGGAGAGAGAAAATAAATTTATATATATAGAAGAGGTGATTTAATCATGACCGTCCGATCTGCCTCATCAGTGATCCACGTTACGAGATTAAATCAATCTAGACTACTCAAAACAAAACCAAGAAACAAAGAATAATAGAAAGTATCGAATACTATTCACAAAAATATCTCACTAAAATATCTCGAAAATACTTTAAATATAAAACAAATATCTTTCGAATGGTATATTGTCGGTACGTCGAAGAATACCGCCGGTATGTTGGTCGGCTTGTAAAGTTTCAGTTTTGAGAAAATTCAGAGATTCCATGAGATCCAATAACAGTATGTATAAAATACAAAATACGTATCCATATACCAATACAGATACTGTGAGACGAGTCTCACAGAAAGGAAAAGATGAAGTAGAAAGTGGACTGGAGAAAATGATGGAGAAATAAAAAAAAGATGTATACTTGGTTAAAGAGACGTAGGCATGGGGGTAACGGTTGTAACTTGCAAATTTGAGGGAATAACTCCATCTCCCCACACTTTGTTGTACATGCAACAATAGGTTGTTGCCCTCTATTGTTAGGTGCAAGTTTTGGCTCCACATCTATCTAGTTCACATTAGCAATATATCCACTCACTCTAGGCTTAAATTAGCACCTCATTTTGCATTGTTTACTATCCTATAAACATATTCTAGGCCGGTCACACGAGGTTGGGTTGGAATGTTTGAATCAATCACCTAATACAATATTGGAGTTAGCAATAAATATGTTACAATTAGTTAATTAAACATGCACAAATACAATATTGAATTTAGCAATAAATATTTTAACAATAATATTTAAATTAACTATTATAATTTTTTTGGAGTAGGGTTTACAATTTCCCCCAATTCTTCTACATTGAACTCAATGGGGATACCAGAAACTAAAGATTAGACTCTGTCATTCTCATCGGTCAGATTGCAATAAAAGAGTCTAATAGCATTTTGGTAAACCCTAGTATGGGTTTTAACAAAATCATATAAACAAAATTCTTTGAAAATGTCTTTGTGAAGTAGAAAGATATTGAAATTGATGGGGCTTACTGGAAAAACTTTCTTTAAGATAAATTTGTGAACTAGTCGACCGACATTTTAAGAGAACAGAAGAGGAACCATCAAATTATTCTTCTTCTAGCCCGGGTAAGCTGAAGATATTTGTAGGGTTATCCTCTGGTGGAGGATTAGAGAAAGAGGCACCATCTGTCCTTCCCTTCTTTCTAACACCTCTATTAAATAATCTTGGAGCCATTTGAAGAAAAAGAGAGATTAAAGAGAGAATACTCCTTGATAAGAGTAAGGATCTAGGAGAGAATATTGATCATAATCCAAAAATGTAAAGATTTCCCTTAGAGATTTCTTGAGAAAAGAGATCCAGAATATAGGGTTTATGAGGTTTGGAGGAGGAAGAAGGCCTAGGAGGGATGCTGAGTTCGGGTGGAATAAAGAATAATGAAACAAAATAAAGTTTAAGTAATAAATTCAGGTTCAGACCCGCTGCTGTTCGTATCCCACTAGATCGAATTTGGCACGTTCGGTCCCTAGGGTTCTAGAACAGAGCATTTAGGTTCTGTGACAAATTTGACAGAACTCGGCCAGATTTGGTGCTTTGATTATCAGAGACCGAGTTTGGTCTGAGTTTGTTCATTTTTTACTAGAATCCCATATGCTCATACATTATCGAAATCCAGAATCCCTAGTTCATGACGAATAAAATTGAAATGGTACTCGATTAAGGGTTTAGTGAAGATATCAACAAATTGATGCTCTGTGTCAATAAAGTATAAGCATCTATCTCTGTATAGTTGATGATCACGTAAGAAGTGATGTCTGATCTCAATGTGCTTCATGCGTGAGTGACATATAGGGTTCTTAGTGAGAAGGATTGTGCTAATGTTGTCATAATAAATAGGTATATCTTTGAAGAACAAATGATAGTCTTCTAGGGTTTGTTTTATCCATAAAATATGATCACAACCACATCCTACAGTGATATACTCGGCTTCAGTTGTTGAGAGTGCAACAAATTTTTTCTTTTTACTAAACCAAGAGATTAAAGCTTTTTGCAAAAAATAAAATGTACCACTAGTACTTTTACGGTCAATCTTGCATCCCATAAAATCAACATCTGAATAACCGATTAGGTCAAAGGACGTAGTTTTGGGATACCAAAGACCCATCATCAAATTTTCTTAAGGTATCAGAAGATACGCTTAACGAAACTTAAGTGTGATTCCTTGGGATTAGCCTAAAATCGAGCACATAGGCAAATACTAAACATAATATTTAGCCGACAAGTAGTTAAATACAGTAAACTACCAATCATACCTCGATGCTTATGTATATCAACAGATTTTTCTTGTTCATCTTAATCAAGCTTTGTGAACATTACCATTGGTGTGCCGATAGGTTTGACATTGTCCATGTCAAAATGTTTCAGCTGATCTCGAGTGTACTTGACTTGATTAATGAATATGCCTTGAGTGCTTTGCTTGATTTTCAATCCTAGGAAGAAGGTCAGTTCTCCCAACATGCTCATCTCAAACTCACTCTGCATACACTTAGCAAATTTTTCACACGCTAGTTTGTTAGTAGAACCGAAGATTATGTCCATCAACAATATTTGCACTAAAATAAGAGTGTTATCATGTGATTTGCTAAACAATATCGTGTCAACCTTCCCTTTTAAAAAACTATTTTCAAGTAAAAAGGGACGTAGGCACTCATACCAAGCATGCAGAGCTTGTTTGAGTCCATAAACAGCCTTGCGTAACTTAAAAATATGATCAAAAAATTAAACATCTTCAAAATTAGGAGGTTGTTCAATAACAAATTCTTTTATAAACCCATTTAGAAAATCACTTTTAACATCCATTTAAAAAAATTCAAATCATGAAAACTAGCAAGAGCACAAATCATGCAAATAGACTCAAGTCTCTCAACAGGAGCATAGTTCTCATCAAAGTCAATGCCTTCTTCATGATTATAGCCTTGAGCTACGAGACATGCTTTGTTATGTGTGATGTCCATCCTCTCTGAGTTTATTTTGGAATATCATTTGGTGCCAATTATGGGATAATTATTTGGTCTAGGAATGAGTTTCTAAACTTGATTTCTTTCGAATTGGTTTAATTCTTCTTGCATTGCAAAAATCTAAAACTCATCAGTGAAAGCCTCTTTAACATTTTATGCTCAATTTGTAAAATGAAAGCAACATTAGCAGCTATATTTTTGCTAGTAGAACGTGTGATTACTCCCTAAGATACATCACCTATGATTAGCTCTTTGGGATGATAGGTTGAGAATTGCCACTCTTTGGGAAGACCTTCTGAAGTAGTTGCAGCAATGTCACCTGGTACAGTTGTTGTATCTAGTACAGCTACAGCTTTTTCAGAAGTAGCTTCCTTGTTAGAAGCAATATAGACATCTTCATCATCAACATCTCTTGTTAACTGAGAATTAAATTCATCAAAAGTAACGTTAATAATTCTTCAACAACAAGAAAGTATTTATTGAAAACTCTAAATCCTTTGCTTTTTTAAGCATAGCCAAGAAAAATACCTTCTTATGCTTTTTCATCAAACTTATATAAGTTGTCCTTGGTGTTCAAAATGAAACATTTACAAACAAAAACTTTGAAATAGCTAATGGAAGAAACTTTATAAAACCAAAGCTCATAAAGGATTTTCTTTGAAATAGGTCTAATAATAACTCTATTCAAAACATGTCATGTTGTATTAACTGCCTTTTACCAAAAATATTTTGGAAGGTTATTTTGGTTAAGCATCACTCTAGCTATATCACTTAGAGTTTTATTCTTTCGCTCCACAACACCATTCTGTTGAGGAGTTTTAGGACAAGAAAACTCATCCAAAAATCCATTAGAATCACAAAATTATTTTAACCTAGCAATTTTGAATTCGCCTACATAATCACTTCATATACAATTATCATGAAACCTTTTTGTTATATACATTTTGTAAAATATAATAATTCAAAAAATGAATCATTTTTATTTGCAAGAAATAAAAACTAAGTAAAACGAGAAAAATTATCATTGATAACAAAAGCATAAAGCTTACCGCCAAGACTGGCAACTCTACTACGTCCAAATAAATCTATATAAAGTAGCTAAAGAGGTCTCGAATGTCGATATCGTAAAAATAAGGGCTTTTGATGAAGGATGTAAAGTTTTTATTTATTGCAAATTGAAAAATAGTACAAGAGAATCCCTATTACAAGGGGATCCAAGTATAAAAAGAATCTGGGCAAGTGTGAAAGTGGAGATCGAGCACTGCAGCGACTCCTTTACTCAGTTGACGATCCGGGACCAAGAGGGGTTGACGAGGATTCAAAGCTCTTTCTTCTCGTTTCGCATGTAGATGTGGCTGCCTCTACGTATGTGGATGGCCCCTTTTGCATATGGGAAATGCCTACTATTTATAGATTTTGAATAGACATGTATACGCGTATCTCATGCTACCATACGATGACGCATGTTGAGACTAGCGGCGCATGCTGTCAAAAGTTGAAACGTGGTCGCCCAAGATTTAGGGTTGCTGATGCCCATAACACTCATGACACGTGTTATTGTAGACTTTGATTGCACCTTAGGAGTACGTATGCTCGGCGCATGGCAACAACAGAACAATAGTGGCACATAATACTGCTTGGCACATGGGAACGCTAGTAGCATAAGGCACAGCGGACACATGAGACACTTCTTAGACTGTTGGCACATAGGGCTAACTCACTAAGGCGCATAGGGCTGTATCACTCAGGCGTATAGAGCCGGATCACGAAGGCGCATGGGGTTGATTTTCTATGCTTCTACAATACCCCCTTCAAAGTTTCTAAACTTAAAAATTTGTAAGTTTTTAAGTTTGGAATACTTTGAACATAAGCATGGAGGATATAAGTACGGGGATCGCTTTGGCACATGTGTGAAGCATCCTTATGTTTGGCGCATCGGGGGAGTACTTCCACTTGGGGGAGTAAACTTTCTGGTGCATTATCTATTGGATGTATCATGATATCATTTAGCTTGGTACAGTTAGTTGTTAGCACAACAGGCATATACGGAGATTCATCCATTGACTGTTAGGTTTATCCCGCAATTTTAGTACCTAGCAATTCGTGAGCCATTAATAGCTTCCTTGCTATAAATAGAGGGCTAGAAGATAGAGAATAGTTTTCCGCCTTGTAGAAGCATAAAAAATACGCTGTAGATTTATACGCAGCATTTTAGTGCTGGGCTGCATAAAATATAACTTCAGAACCATCAGCGTACAACAGAGCTTTGTCGTTAATACAACGTAAAATATAAGCTCCAGGACAATCCGTGTAATGCAGTATTTCCAGGCCGCTTTAGCATAAAATGGGTATTATACCGCCTCTATGGCGTAAAACTCATCCGCTTTTAATGCAGCATGGAAGTGTACGGGGAATGCTTCGTATTCCTCGAATAAACCTGTCAGATCATGCAGTGAACCTGACTCCTGATAATGAAGTACTGCACAGCTATCCAGATGACGACTGTAATAATGGTGCGGCACAGAGACCCAAATCGTCGTTTAGTGGCGTTTCCCTGATACAAAAGTGCTTTTGCGCATACAAGGAAATACGCTGCCTAGTTTTACACAGGCAGATGTGAGCTTTTACGCTCAGCAGAAGACAAAATGAGCTGCCACGTTAAAATCTACTCTTTGAACAGAGCTCGAGGCACGTCTCTCCATTTAATGCTCAGAATGGTGGCAGATCTTCGTACAGAGCTCGAGACATGTCTTTGCATTTAATGCTCAGAATGGTGGCAGATCTCTGCATTAAATGCACGAGATTTGATTATATTTCCAAAGACTGGGCAAGCCATAATTACGGCTAATACGTCTACATCATCACCTCTGCACATTACGCCATCAGGCTATATTCAGCTATAGGAGCACGTTGTACGCTATCTCCTCAGAATATGCCAACTCAGGCTATTTGGTCCAGAATATGCTCAAGACCTCAGCCAATGAAGGAGGATCGGCTATCTTGTACGCTAGCTACCTATCCATACAGCATCAGGCTTCTACGCCTATAAGACTTTTATGCCTATTTGGCTTCTACGTCAACCTGACAACTATTTAGCTTCTACGCTATGGTGACAGTTATTGGCTTCTACGCCAACCTTTTCTACGCGAGGGACAGTTACCTACGTGGCTAGCATGCCATGATCTTCGTAGCAGTTATACGCATTTTCTTATCATGGGACATGCGTCACACGCTTAATCATAAGATCATCTATACATGGGTGGCAGTTATTATAACTGCCGCATAAAAAGTGTCATACTCTCCACAATCCGGCTTCTACGCCGACGGGACGGTTACTGTCACTAAAACCCTATAAATAGAGACCTCTATTGACAGAGGTCCAGGGTCGAAAGGTCAAAAATTGGGAGAAAAAAGGTCGAAAGGTCGGAAATTGATTTTTGAGAGAGAAGAATCCAGAGCACAGACAGAGAGTAGTGATCGACGATCTTGGCATCAAGCATCCACTCCCTCTTGCAAGCTTTGAAGCATTTCCTTCTTCTACGGCACTTCTTCATCATCGTGTGGTCCAAGGGACAAAGTGATCGACTGCAGATCAGACTCCTATAGCAATATTTATCCAGATTAAAATTTGTACTTAACATCCTCGTATAGGATTAATAGTACTTCTTGTTTGTAAATCTAAGGGTTTTATATAAACCTAGTTTTATTTCTTCCGTTTATTATCAAACACAAGATGGCGACTCTGCTGGGGACCTCTTTCTTATCTGACGAGAAAGCAATTGCTCAACACGATGCAGTATCAGTAGGATCAATGAAGAAGACCTTGGTCATCCAGTTTGACCAGTCTGCCTACGAAGATATGCTTCGAGCAGGGGGTAGCTATCACTCTCTCTCTGTTCAAGACAATAGGAAACTGCATAAGGTTTGGATGCCCAGGACATCCCCTACCATTCCTGCCGACTCTCCGATTTCTTCGACCAACCAGGTTGTAGATGCACAACCTTCGCGCTCCGTGCATAAAACTCTGTCTTCCGTTTGTGACATGGCAGACAAAACTTCTGACAATGCCTCAGTGCTAGGCCAGAAGTCTACTTCGCGCTCCGCACGTAAAACTCTGTCTCCCATCTGTGATATGGCAGACAAAACTTCTGACAAAGCCTCAGTGCTAGTCCATAAGTCTGCTCCGTGCTCTACGCATAAAATTCAGTCTCCCGACTGTGACGTGGCAGACAAGATTTTTGATAATGCCTCAGGGCCAAATCAGAAATTCCAATCGTCCTCTGCACGTAAAAATGAGCCCTCCGCGGAAAAGCAGATGGTCCCTGCAATTTACGCAAGGAAAAACAAGTGGCAGAATTCTCAACTTCTTGGCCTTTACGCAAGCAAGAGAAGAATCTACCCGCCCTCCGGATTACGCGAGAAGCTGATGGCCGACTGAGGACCTCCTCAATTTTACGCCAGCCTGAGCAAAACTCCAAAATACGCCAGGTAAAGCCCCTCAGCGTAAAGAAGACTCAGTTTACGGAAAGGCACACTCCTCGGGGATTATCTGCTACTCAGATGTCTAACCTGTTGTATATGGGTGGCACAGAAAAAGTTATGGTTCCCAATATCGGCATGCCAACTGATGTAAACAAGAGGAACAAGCCATCTTCTTCTTCTTCTTCTTCTTCTGTAAATCTTCCTGACTTGCGTGAATATCTGATCCAGAAACGCAAGGATAGGGGATCTTCCAGCATGTCTATTACGCCTCCTAGGGAGCACTATTGTAATAGTCATAGGATTATAGTTAATTATTGCTGTTCTGAAGCAAAACGGTCAATTTTCGATCGTTTGAACTACTCTCTGTCTTTCTAGGAAGAAGAGCCTGCACATGTATCAGTGAATATGGCTTCACATGTTCCTAGAGGAAGGTCGAATTCAAGACGTCATCCCTCTAGAACTCCAAGCCAAAGGAGATTTAACAAACTCCTTGAGAACATTGAAGCTGGGGTGTTCCGAAACACCCGTTCAAGGTCACGATAACATGCTTCATATTCTTCTGATTCTGACACTGAGGGTCACCAGTTTCCCGAATCAGATGCTGAAAGTATAGAGTTATTCTCTACAGAGACCTATACCAGCCCTTCAATGACATCCAGAGAAATAGGAGTCTATGCTATTGAAGATGAACATGAAAAAGCTTCCTCGTTAGGAAGTACCGAGCAACGCATCGCTGTGTTGGAGACATCTCTAAAAGAGATACAGTCCATGATGGTGAATATGCACCAGATGATGCTGACTCAACACACAGCTGTTACAGCTCAAGCATCGGTCCCTCCGACTCAAGTACGTGTGGGGGTGGACTTACCACCATCCAACGCGAACAAGGAGCCTGTTCTAGATCAAGAATCAGCAGCTCCCCCACTTCCTAACTCGGAGAATGTATTGCCTCCTGTTGAAGTTGCAATACAATCGATCTCTCACCACTCTGTAGTCCTTCCACCTGCTGAAGATCCAATGCAGGCAGTACGGGAGTTGAAAGCCCAATTTGATGCCTTGAAGCACAAAGATCAGCTCAAGAAATTGGGAATCAACCAACCGTACCCAGCTATTTAGGATGAGATCTCTTTCCCTCCTAAATACAAACCACAGACTATGGCTTTATTTAAGGGAAAAATATTACCGTGCCAGTACATGAACTACTTCAGTATGATGATGGTGTTATTGCAAGGGAATGACGCCCTTCTTACTCGAGTATTCAAAGGTTGTCTCTCGGGAGTGGCTTATCAGTGGTACCGTAGTCTTGCGGACAACTGTATTACTTTCTTTGAAGATTTCAAGACTTTATTATTCGCGTGATTCTACGAAGGAGGGATGGACATGTCTATGTCTTCTCTCATCGAAGTGAAGCAGAAGGAAAAAGAGAACGTTCGCACTTTCATCGAACATTTTCGTCAAGCCACTTTGCAAATGCCTACAGGAGTTCCAGACTCAGCATTGGTGGATATTTGCAGGAAGAATCTTCTTCCGATGATCTCGGTGTTCACAGGACCATATCAGTTCCATGATTGTCCCTCATTTATCATCTCAGCGGTAGCCGCTGAAGACAACAGTCGGAAGGCGCGTGATAATGGAATTATGATATCTACCTCTGATAGAGGCAAGAGGTCATCTTCCAACAGCTACCATCCCCGTGGTTCCAAAGAAAAAGTAGCTCTGGCGATCAATACATCCAGGCAAAAGACTGCGGCAAGCACACAGACGAAACCTGGGACTTCCAGGCCCATCTAAGTGTACTCTTTCGACGACGACGATATTCCGAGCATATTCGAGTGTCTCGTCAAAAGCGGCAAGATTATCCTCCCTGAGGTGAAGCGGCCTAATGAAGTCGGCAGTACCAATAACCCCAAGTACTGTATTTTCTATAGGTATATACATCACCCCACAAAGGCATGTTATGTACTGAAGAGGAAGATCCAAAAATTGATCGATGCTAAGGCCATCACTCTGCGCAACAGCGAGAAGACGGTCACAGCTAATATGATCTCCCTCCAATTTGGTAATCTGTCTCCCCAAGAAGTTCCGGATGGTGTTGTACCTATTTTCTGGACAACGATGAACATCGTTAATCTCCCTCCAGCCAGAGGTCAAAGTCATGACCTGGTACCCCTAACTACCCAGCGGGGCGAGATTATGTGGGTTCATCCAGATCTGGTGTCAGAGATCGAGGAAGAGACTCAAGCTGCTAAGCTAAGTCTAAGAAGAACTCGAAGCGTAAACCATGTCATATGGTTACGGTACACTCGGCATCAGAAGATGAGGTTTTGGCTACTAGAACCCGTTTAGGGAAAGCTTACCTCAAGGATTATGGAAGAAGTCAGAAAGATGCTTCGGCAGACGCTTCAGCTGCCAAACCTTCAGAATCGGAGCCTGTCATACCGGAGGCCGGCCCTTTGAGACCAACTTCGGCGGACAAAGGGAAGCAAAATGAAGTGCGCTTTGATAAACCTTTGAAAAACATTCAAAACAAAGGTTTAGAAAAGCCATACAACTTTGACATCCTGGCCCAATTGGCTCATACACCAGCCAGATTGTCCATTTTTGAATTACTCAGGCTCTCTAAAGATACTCGTCGAGCCATGAGTGAAGCATTAATGCAGGTGGATGCATACTTGACCAAGCTCAAGTCCCCTGATGAAGAACCTGTGGCATGTCCTCAATGCCATAGTGTAATGGAGGTGGTCCCGAATATCACTTTCACTCAAGATGACATTCTATTGAAACACAAAAAGCATGACAAACCCCTCTATTACACTGGATATATCGGTTCCATGGAGGTTGACCGGATTCACATAGATCCGGGATCATCGATCAGCATCATTCCTCATAGTCTGCTCAGACCATTGAGGATTCATACCAGCGAATTGGCTTACACCACCATTACAATTGTGGGTTTTAGCGCCAAAAAAAGTAAGCCGTTGGGGAAGATTCGTCTGAGGATCCAGATTGGTGTAACCCCCTGATTTTTCAGAAATTTTTAATTT
This sequence comes from Iris macrosiphon, assembly GCA_036927795.1. Classification (NCBI taxonomy): domain Eukaryota; kingdom Viridiplantae; phylum Streptophyta; class Magnoliopsida; order Asparagales; family Iridaceae; genus Iris; species Iris macrosiphon. The sequence continues at coordinate 124,947,471 of JAYESA010000020.1, read as the reverse complement.
AAATTTTTCACAATTTTCTGTAATTTTCTAGGATTTTCAAGAATTTATTTTAGATTCAAATATAATTAAAGATATCCCAAACTTTTATTTTAGGTTCTAAATAATAAAATATATTTTCTATAAGTTTTTGGGAATTTTCTGAGTATTTTTAGTATTTATTGGGAGCTATTTTGGCTAATAACTAATTTTTAGGACTTGTAGAATTTATGGTGCAAGCCCAGAAATATAGAATGGACCCACGTTATTTTCTAAGATTTATAATATTATTATATATTTTCTAGAATTATTTTAGAATTTTTGGAATAATGTTAGTATTTATTTTTAGTTTTATGGCAAAACTAATTTTTAGAGCTTCTCCTAATTATAGTAGGAAATCTATGAATATATAATTATCCCAAATATTTTTCAAGGGTTTTTAGGTTCAAAATATATTTTCTGTAATTTTTCCAGATTTTTATGATTATTTTTAATGTTTATTTTGAGTTATTTAGATTTAAAATGACTTAAATAATGTTTTGATAAAGGCAAATAAAAAAACAAATAATATAACCAAAACCATCCAATCAAATTATGACACGTGTTACCCTATAAACTTTCATTCAGCCTCTCAACATCCCTATATATATATATATATTATTATAACCCTAATTATCCCATTATTTTTTAGAGAGAGATTTTGGAGGATTGCCATCTAGGGTTGCTTCATCTTCCAGAAGCCATTGCGCATAGCTTCGGACTCCAAACAAGGCCTAGTTTCTTGTGTTAGAACGATATTGAGGTTAGATTTCTGATTATATAATTTTTTTTACAAAATAATTAGTATTCAATTCTGAAAAATTCATAGAGCACAGCATGTCCGAAAATAGACGTATTTCGATATTTTCACAATTTTGGGAGAACCCGGAATCAGAATCATGAACCGTTTAAAGTTTCGGAAAGCTAATGTTGAGATCATCGATATATATTTCTTACAGAATTTAATTCGAAGTATTTATATACTGTTAATTCTGTAGAACTTCTAGGTTAGAATTTAACCATCGGTGCACAATACAAAATTTGTATGTGCCATAATTCCCAAACGAATTTGAATTCGGACGAGCCGTATATTCCAGTATATTTTTGATGCTGAAATCTACAGGAAATCATGCATGAAAGTCGAGTTTGTGTTGGTTGACTTTTTGGTCAATAGATCGCCTCGATTTGCGTGCCATGAGTCTCGAGTTGATAAAATTCAGTTTCTTTGGACAAAATTTAGGAATTAACATAAAAATCAGAATAATAAGATTAAAATAGGATTTTAGAGTAATTATTCTAGAATTAAATAAATTAAAATAAATTATCTTTTGGCGTGATAAATTTGTAATACATAGGCTATTTGGACTGTGACTTGGACTCTGATTCATACCAGCAACAGGACCCCAGGCAAGTGTACCTTGCCAAACTCTGCAGTATTGTTATATATTTTCCTTGCTTCATTATATTGCTGTGCATGCTTAACCTAGGACTGTGTGACGTACTTAGCGTCCGATTACTAGTCGGGTGCCAACACTGTACGCGGTGTTGGGTACGGTCATCTAGAGATGGACATTCGTGACACTTTATATTCTCGTACTTGTCTTACCAAGTACACTTTGACCCAGAATACTTGACACTATTCATGAGACAGAATTTTCTCGAGATATTCGTGGTGATTCTGTATAGGATACATGTTACATGACTTAGACATTATATTCTTAGATCTCATTATGACTTACTGTATTAGTTATGATCCTGCGTGGCATGGACATGAGACATCGTGGATATGAGACACATGATTACATTGGGTGGAGAGAGACACACAGGCTACAGGTTGATATATATATTATGACGGCGTCTCAGTCTCTCTCTGAGCTAGACAGCTGCCGGTGTCTCAGTCTCTCGCTGAGCTAGACAACCACATGATATCACTACTACCGGCTCCCCGACACAGAGCTTGTAGTGGTTTCAGCCTGAGTTCTAGTGCCGCTCTTATCTTGCATTTCACTTAGCTGGTTAGATAGTTTACACTATTGAGACACACAGGCTACAGGTTGACTATATTGTGCTGGCGTCTCAGTCTTTCGCTGAGCTAGACGACCACATGATATCACTACTATCGGCTCCCCGATACAGAGCTTGTAGTAGTCTCAGCCTGAGTACTGGAGATGTTCTCACCTGCATTTCACATAGATGGTTACATATTTACCCTATTTATTCATTTATTCTATTTCACTGCATTGTTATGGCTTGTATTTTCTGTACCTTGCTATGTCCCCTGAGGACCTGGATTCGAATTATGTCCCCAGGATTAGCAGAGGAGATCCACCCAGAGTTATACAGTACAGGAGCATTAGCAGGAGCAGGAGCAGACAATGAAGCAGTACCAGATCCATTAGACGATTGATCACCGAGGTTATCTTCTGAGTATATACTGTTCCATACTCAGTATTGGCTGTAGTTATCTTTATTCTTGTAGCTTGACAGATGTATCAGACTCATTGTCGGGTTATTTCTCGAGTTTATATTTTATTGAGATTGATCTTGCTTTATGATTCTGATATTGTTGTATTCAATTCTGTGGATGAGATTAGTATATCTAGACCCTTACTGTTGTACTACAGCTTAAGTATGCCCTGATGTATCCATTAAATTGGGTTTGTCCATCGGTGTGTGCTGCTGGCCATTGCCACGTGTCTAGTCCCTCGGTATTTTGGGACTGGGGCGTGACATGGTTTTTGTGGTGGCCCATGCAGGTCTACGACTAAATTGTTCGGTTTCAACTTAGGGACCGAGCAAGCCTGCAATAAGAATAGGATAAGTTTTTGGATCTCATCCACTCGCTTGAATCATTCTTGACATCTATATCGGATTCGAATTAATTACACTTCTATTTCAATGACGAAATCTTGTCGAAAGACCCTAAAGAAGCAGTATCCGTCAAAAGACGATCATTACACTTCTATTTCAATGCGTCTTTACAATGTCTATATCGCCGGACTTATGACAGACTATTATTACGATGTCTCTCTGGTGATGAAGTACAGCGGATTATCCGTGAAGCTCACGATGGCGTATGCGGAGCACATCAACCCAGTCCTAAGCTACAGGATCGTATCAGGAGGATGGGCTATTACTGGCCAACTATGATCATTACTGGCCTACTGTGATCACAGATGCAATAAAATATGCAAGATAATGCAAAGCCTGCCAGGTTCATGCAGATTTTATACATCAACCTTCAGAACATTTACATCCTACGGTTGCATCCTGGCCTTTTGAAGCATGGGGTATGGATATCATTGGTCCTATTCACCCGTCTTCTTCCAGAGGTCATCGGTTCATATTGGCTATCACGGATTATTTTTCTAAATGGGCAGAGGTGATCCCCCTCGCTGAGGTAAAGACATCTAACGTGATCAGCTTCATTAAGCATAATGTCATTTATCGCTTCGGGATTCCCCTAAGGATAATTCATGACAACGGGCCTCAATTCATCAGCCAAGCGTTCCACCGATTTTGCGATAAAAATCGAATACAAAATATGGCCTCTACGGCATACAATCCTGCTGCTAATGGTTTGGCGGAAGCTTTCAACAAAACCATTATCAAACTCTTAAAAAAGTTTGTTTCTTCGAACAAAAGAGATTGGAACGAGAAGCTAGGAGAATGTCTCTGGGCATACCGTATAACGGTACGAATACCGACGGGTTGTACCCCATTCTCACTGGTTTACGGGAGTGAAGCAGTCCTCCCCATCGAAATTCAAATTTCGTCACTCAGGATAGCAGTGGCTAATGAGTTGACACAGGAAAAGAATGACCTATTAAGGCTTCAAGAGCTAGAAGGACTAGATGAAAAATACCTCCAAGCTCAACAGCGCATCGCGTTCTACCAGGCACGCATTTCTAAAGCTTTTAATCAAAAAGTAAAGGAAAGAGTGTTCAAAGTTGGCGAGCTAGTTCTAGCCGTATGAAGGCCAATGATCATTACTCACAAGAGTAAGGGTAAATTCCAACCCAAATAGGAAGGCCCTTATATGATCGAGACGACGTTCTCAAACGGTGCTTACAGATTAGCCAAGCCTAATGGAGACTTGTTAATGGCTCATATCAATGGCAAATTCCTGAAGAGGTACTATGCTTAACCTTCTTCGCTCAAAACGGAATATGGTGAAGATCTCATTCTGACAATACTACTTCCAAAATAAAACTAGTTGGATCATATTCTATCATGTCCATATAACCTCTGAATAGATATGTTCAACTAATTTGGAACTTCAAGACTTATCACGTCCATATTAACTCTGATAGTGTTTTGTGTACAAATTTTAATTGGAGCATATTCTATCATGTCCATATAACCTCTGAATATATATATCTAGCTGAAGCTTACTGAAAGACCTATCACGTCCATATTACCTCTGATATCACTTTCACCCTAACCTGTCATTTATATTCCAAAATGATGGGTCCACAAAGTCAGATAAAGTCTCTTTATTATTCCCAAAAAAAGAGCAAAAATTACATATGAAAAAGCAAAAAGGTACATCATTTGGAGGGAGTAGTTAAGTCGCTAATCTGCCGCGCCAGAGCAACCATTCTCTCATCCCTGGAGTTCAAGACGTCGGCACGGGCCCGTTCCAACCTTGTCGCATCATTGTTCAAAGCAGATAGCTCGGACCGAGCATGTACAAAACCTGAGTGGATGATACCCACATGTGTCAGGTTCTGCTGAACAGTCTCCATTCGATCCTTCAGCACATCTCGAGTTGCCGACAAAGAGAGAGCCTTCGCCTCTGATTGAGCGAGCTCATCTTTTAATTTGCGGGCCCTCGCTGTCTCCTCCTCATATTCGGCTTCGCACTGAGTCAGCTGAGGAATGACATACTCCAATTCGGTAGGCTCTTGATCCATCTTCTGCTGCTGTTCCTGGACAGATTTGTTCAGGGATTCCAGTTGCCCAGCAAGCTCTGCAGTTAAAGAGTTATACCTAGCTTGAACGAGACCGTCAATGTTGCCTCGAGATAGCTGCAAATAATCGTTAATGGGTTGTCCCAAACCATTAACTATCTGGTCTAGTTTGTCAGCTCTCCCAGCGTCGTTGAATTCTCTGATCGGTGCTATCGCAAACTGAGAGGACCTCCTCAGAGCCGCGAAGCCTAGATTCTTCTCCAGCACCTTTGAGATCAACGTTTTCAAAGTGGTGTAGAAGATACTAGTATACTGCTCAGTCAACATGGCTAGATCCGAATGGACGCTGGGAGTGGCTACAATATTAGCAAATCCCTCTCCAGGAATGACTGCAGACGATGTTGCCACAGTCGTCGCCTCAACAGATGGTGCAACAAAAGAAGAAGCGCCAACAACAGACAAAGTGGCCGACATACTCAAAGGAGGCATAGTCGTAATGACAAGCTCATCCTCCTCTCGAGATATCAGAACTATTTCAGGCGATCCTGCACCCAAAAATATTTCCTCTTCGAAGTCGGGCACCTCCATGTCATCGGTAGGAGCTGAAACAGAGCCAAAAGACGCGTCGATGCTACCCTTCCCGTAGATGTCCTCCCCTGAAAAGAAGACAAGAGAAAGTTAACATCAATATGATGCTAATTTTGCTAAAAAGAGGCATAAAGACGACATTTACCCATGGTCGATGGTATATATATCGCGTCGGCGGCCAGTACAGCTAAATCATTTCTTAATGATGCTAAACGAGCTGTCATACCTGGAGAAGGGGGTGTATCAACTGACATTGGCAGGTATTCTTCCAAGTCTTCACCCAGATCCAATCGAGGTTCATCAGGTAGAATCTCGCTGGGACTACTTACAAACGCGGCAGGGATTTCTCCCATTGCTGATCTGGATAAAGATATCCTTATTTTGCTCGGTCTCGAAGGCGATCTCGTACCACTACCTGAAGTGGTAGCAGCAACAGCAGCCTCGAGGAAAGATTCTCCGGCACTGCCAGCCGGAACTGTAGAGGCTCCCTCTCTAAAAGGTGAGGAACCTCTAATCAAAGGATCGTCCCCAACAAGGAAAACATCAGGCTCACTTCTAGGAACCTCAGGGTGGGAAGTCCTGACAGGATCACCAACCATCTTCTTCTTCTTGAGGGGAAGTCTCCTTCAGAACATGAGCCCTTCACTTACCAGAGATAACCAGAGGCCCTGCAGGTGGGGGTATTTTGCCTCTCGGTACTACCAACAAAGGCTCATCTGGATTGACAGAATCCTCATCCTCGTCAGAGGAGACTGATGGGACTTCATCTTTTTCCGCTGACTTAGAAGATGGCATCCTAAAACTTCCACGCATATCAAAATTGCGATGGAAGGTATTGGTTGCCACATAAAACTGGGCATACGAATGGAGGATGCGCAACTCCATGGAGAGTAAAGTCGCAGGCACAGTAAAAGCTGCTCCAGTGTAACCCATTATGAAGTACCGCCATCCTCTCGCTCCATCAATAAGTCCACCCCTGGACTTGAAGCTGGTGACGGCATTGCCCACGTGCAATTGGTCATACCCAAACTGCCTGGCAAACCGACTAGGCAGGTAGGGCTCCAAGAAGCATTGGTCTTCACTTCTGTATAATAAATGGGAAAGTCTAATACAGACCAACCAATTAAAAGCTTCAGGAGAAAGAATGATCTTCCCTTCACCTGAGTCCTGAAGCCTGCTCCCCTGTTGATTGAGATGTACAAAGGGGACAGTGCAGAAGAGCTTCCAACTGTGACTAAAATTTAGTGCCTGCCGACAGTCTAAAACTGTGGTCATGTTCCAGGTGTAATTCTTGTAATTCAACAAGAAATTACTCCCCGAACTACTGCCAGGGCCGGGAGACATCACCCTGGGGTTATGAAGAATTAACCATCCCATCAAGTACAGGAACGGTAATTCTACCCTGGGAAAGCTATCACGCCGAGTTTCATCAGCAAGCAGCCCATTAGTAAGGGCCCTCAGGCCAGCTTGTATGCGGCATACAATAGCAGGGAGCAAGCCCAGTCTTGCCCCGAACACAAGACGTACTGCAGTCCATAAGGTAATGCGGTGAATACGATCCGCAGATACAATATCGGGTACCATCAGTCGGCGCAGCCATATAGAGAGGAAGCTAGCCAGTTGAGCTTCCTTGGACAGAGTCCTACGACAATGCCTCAAATAACTGTAGGCTTTAGTGCCCGCAGGATATTTCCCTATCCCTTCGTCGAGAATCTGATCTGAAGTCCCAGCGTCTTCCATAAGATCATCGACTACCTGAGCACTAAGCACGCTCAGAAAGCTCAAAGGCCTATCCCTGCTATCCACGACTTTGTCTGGCTTAGCAGTCCTGGCCTGATGGAAGAAGAGGTAGGACGCCCATTTTTTGGTATGAGCCAAATCAGAGGGCTCATTATAAAAGGCAGTGCACACCAGATAGTGACACATCAGCTCCTGGTACACTGCCACTACCCGAGGGTCTGTATCCCCCAGCTCCCGGTTTGTGGAAACATACTCTTCATAAGGAGTATCCCCCATTGGCAGTCTTGAAATCTCTGCCATTTCGTGAAGGGCCAATCCCAACTCCCCCAGTGGAGTGGCGAAAGTCCCGGTGAGCGAGATATATCGCTCCATCAAAGCCATAAACAGGTTAGGATTGAGAGGTAACCCAACACTGGTGGCACTCACAGCCTCGTACAGACCAATGCTCTCCAACTCAGTCTAAAAATGCTTCAGGGCCCAGTCAGCTAAACGAGCCCATCGAAGATTTGTAGGGGTAACCCACCTATTTGTCCGAGGATTAACCTTAGGGTATACTCCTCCATGACCCATGAAGTCATTGCAGAAAGTCGATAATTGAACTGGTTGGAGTAGTGAAGTGTCTTCACTCGGGACACTGCCTGGATACAATCCCCTGAATGGCATGACTGAACCGGAAGGGCGGCTTGCAAACGACCCTTGGTCGGATCCTTTTTGGTAAAATATCTTCCCCGGCTGGCCGTGGAGATTGGGAGTCAGGGTCCACGACATCCTTCTGGGATACGTGGCATGGAAGAATGCCGAGATAGGATAATCTCTCAGCATCCTGGGCAGATACATGACCAAGCCCCCGGCAGAAAAAAACCCAGAGTTCTTTCTTGGGCTTCGTCTGGGATTGTTTGTCAATCATATCCCCGAAGAGAAAAGCCGGTTTTATATATTGTGCCCCGTCTATATACGCCAAGGGCTCTCCGTTGATCATGCTCAACAACATTCGCTCTCTTTGAAACGATATCAGGATTCCCCTTCCTTCAGGATATTGGGGTCCAGAAATAGGAAATGTCACATGTGATAAATCCTCCAGGTAATTGGAATGCAGCATCCCAACAGCAGAACCCATCACCTCAGCCAACGAAGATGCATGCAAGTTAACTACAAAGTGCAAGAAAAATACGTCAGTTTCTATACTAGACCTCATAATCTTGGAACTTATGCCAGAAAGCAACAGTCTGTGCTTTTACACCAAGACTGTAAAAACTGACTTTTTATGCGGGAATCTCATTCCAAGGCGTAAAATTCAAGATTAGCAGTATACACAAAAATCTGACAGTCTGTGTTTTATGCCAGACTGCCAAAGTTTGAGTTATTACGCCAGAATTCTCATCCAGAGCGTAAACACTCAAAATTTGTAGTATACGCTAAATTTTGACAGTCAAAGCTTTTACGCCAGAACTACAAAAATATGGAGTTTTTACGCTGACACATTAGAAATATGGGCGTAAAAGATGAAACATCTCTGTGCATCATCTTCCTCGAAGAGGCTATCAGCACAAAAGATGACCTAGCGCGTTCACGTACAACGTGTGCGAAGGGTTTTTTTCGTTCTTGTCATCTCAAAAAATCTTTACCTTTAACGCCCGGTGCACAACTCATCGGTGGGATACTTCGTTCAGAGCGGGACTCGCCCTGCTCGACGGGAGTCGCTCTTGCTTGGGCAGAGGAGCGAGAAGAAGAGGCAGCCTTCTTTCCCTTAGAGGTAGAAATTGGTTTTGGGGCCATTGCTAAAAACTCAGAATGTTTAGAGAAGAAACGAAGGAGAGAACTCAAAGAGACGAAAGTTTTCTTTTTCAAAAGACAGGTGAAGAGTCTTCTCTCTGAAAGCCTTGGGATATATATAGAGTTCAGATGGACTCCTCGAATCCCTAACCAAATCCGATATTTAATATTCGATTATGATTGGGGACTACGTTAGCCTATTACTTAGGGAAGGCGGACAGTCAGCGAATTCAAAAAGTTTTTGTGCAAAGTAGATTCGTGATTTTACGCCAAAGAGCTTTTTACGCTCGGTAGCTACAAATCAACGGTTTTACGCTCATAGGCTATAAGTCTATGGTTTTATGCCCGGATGCTTTTATGCTCGGTAACTTTTACGCTCGAGAGGCTACAAACCTACGACTTCATGCTCAGAGGCTACAAATCTATGAGTTCACGCTCATAAGCTTTTTACGCTCAGAGGCGACAAATCTACGATTTCACGCTCGCAAATTTTCTTTTCAGAAGCTACAAATCTACAGTTTCTACGCCCGGATGCTCTTATGCTCAGCAGCTTTTACGCTCGAGAGGCTACGAACTTATGATTTTATGCTCATCTATATTACAGATCTATGACTTTCCGCATATCTAAAAATACGCAGGCCAGAATATGCGTATATCTGAACAAATCTCAAGACGATCAAATTGCAAGGTTTCATACAGAAGATACTTCTTCTTGGCCTCAAAATATCCCAAGTACCCAAAGCATATAGAGTTCAACATTGGAAATAACTCTTCTTCGTGGGACAATTGGAAGTTCATCCAGAATCCAGTCTGAATATTTCCTCTACAGTTCAAGATGGCGACTCAGTTTTGACAGCTATTTCTCGCCCTATTTCAAAGGATTTTTGGGAAATCATTCTTGAAGATGACAGTCTGAACAAAGAATTCTTCTTATCAGAAGTGACAGTTCAGAATTCTATGCAACTCCTCGTTCGAAACAGCAGGACAGTTCAAATTTTTGACTTAAATGCTAAACAAGCTTTCTGCGCATCTTCAGTTATGCGTAAAAGACAGGACGGGACCAAATACTCTTTCTATCAGAGTCAGCGTAAAATCTTCCAAACGTGTTGAAGCTACACATATTCAGACTTCATTACAGCAAAGAATATGGCAAAATTATCAGATATGCAAAAGAAGACAATTTTATTAAATCATGATTACATATGAGGGAAATCCAGTCTACAAAGGTTTTCTTTATCTTCATGATTACATATGAGAGAAATCCTGTCTACAAAGGGTTTCTCATTCTTACTTAAAGATCATGCCCAAAATCTGTTCTGCCAGGTTCTCGCATTGGGGGAGATCTTTATCCGTCTTCTGCAGCAGTTCATCGACATCCACAGTCGATGAACAAGAAAATGATAAATGGCGGAAGGATACAAAACTAGGCCTGTATAAATTATTCAAGAGCCCATCCTCCATACGCCATGACAGATTGAGTTGAGGTGTTAGACCCAACTCAGTACTGAAAGACAAGGCTAGTTTGTCTTCTCTCGTCCATGAACAACGGGAGAAAATACAGCTTGCAAGCTGTGTAGTCTAATATGACCCTTCCTCTCTCCTGGACAAATCGCCATATGAAGTTGCTGATTATCCTGAGCAAAGGAAGCTATGATATCCTTCCATGATCCATCGTTGCAGAGGACATTTGCTCGAAGATGCCTTCTTTTTCGGCTCCTTACATGCTGGAAGAACATGATCTTCTTCCTCAAGATGACCGGACGTACTCCGGCAATCATCTCTGTGTGGTGAAGGAAATGTAGGAAGAATAGGTTAACTCCTCAGCCTTTATATAGGCAAAAGAGAACACACCGAATCCCAACAGATCTCCAAAAATCTGCCAAAGAAATTAGCCTCGAAGAACGAGTCAGACTTGACCGTTTCATGCTTCATCCAAAATATTTCAAATTACGAGGAATTTAAAAACTTTGAAGGGGTCTTGTAGAAGCATAAAAAATATGCTGTAGAGTTATACGCAGCATTTTAGTACTGGACTGCGTAAAATATAACTTCAGAACCATCAGCGTACAACAGAGCTTTGTCGCTAGTACAGCGTAAAATATAAGCTCCAGGACAATCCGCGTAATACAGTATTTTCAGGCCGCTTCAGCGTAAAAAGGGTATTATACCGCCTCTATGGCGTAAAACTCATCCGCTTTTAATGCAGCATGGAAGTGTACGAGGAATACTTCGTATTCCTCAAATGAACCTGTCAGATCATGCAGTGAACTTGACTCCTGACAATGAAGTACTGCACAGCTATCCAGACGACGGCTGTAATGATGGTGCGGCACAGAGACCCAAACCATCGTTTAGTGACATTTCCCTGATACAAAAGTGCTATTACGCATACAAGGGAATACGCTGCCTAGTTTTACACAGGCAGATATGAACTTTTAAGCTCAACAGAAGACAAAATGAACTGCCACGTTAAAAGCTGATCTTTGAACAGAGCTCGAGGCACGTCTCTGAATTTAATGCTCAGAATGGTGGCAGATCTTCGTACAGAGCTCGAGACACGTCTCTGCATTTAATGCTCAGAATGGTAGTAGATCTCTGTATTTAATTCACGAGATTTGATTATATTTCCAAAGACTGGGCAAGCCATAATTACGGCTAATAAGTCTACATCATCACCTCTGCACATTACGCCATCTGGCTATTTTCAGCTATAGGAGCACGCTGTACGCTATCTCCTCAGAATACACCAACTCAGGCTATTTGGTCCAGAATACGCTCAAGACCTCAGTCAAGGAAGGAGGATCATCTATCTTGTACGCTAGCTACATATCCATATAGCATCAGGCTTCTACGCCTATAAGGCTTTTACGCCTATTTGGCTTCTACATCAACCTGACAACTATTTGGCTTCTACGTTATGGTGACAGTTATTGGCTTCTACGCCAACCTTTTCTACGCGAGGGGCAGTTACCTACGTGGCTCGCATGCCATGATCTTTGCAGTAGTTATACGCATTTTCTCATCATGGGACATGCGTCACACGCTTAATCAGAAGATCATCTATACGTGGGTGGCAGTTATTATAACTTCCGCATAAAAAGTGCCATACTCTCCACTATCCGGCTTCTACGTCGACGGGACGGTTACTGTCACTAAAACCCTATAAATAGAGACCTCTATTGACAGAGGTCCAGGGTCGAAAGGTCAAAAATTAGGAGAAAAAAGGTCGAAAGGTCAAAAATTGATTTTTGAGAGAGAAGAATCCAGAGGAGAGTAGTGATCGACGATCTTGGCATCAAGCATCCACTCCCTCTTGCAAGCTTTGAAGCATCTCCTTCTTCTACGGCACTTCTTCATCATCGTGTGGTCCAAGGGACAAAGTGATCGACTGCAGATCAGACTCCTATAGCAATATTTACCCAGATTAAAATTTCTACTTAACATCCTCGTATAGGATTAATAGTACTTCTTATTTGTAAACATAAGAAAGGGTTTTATATAAACCTAGTTTTATTTCTTCTGTTTATTATCAAACACGCCTCACACAATATCTCTGTTAAAGTCGGATACAGGGAAGTCAGTCAAGTAGTTTGTCGACCCTCGTCCTCTGATGGTCGACCACCCTTCCGTTGGCGGTGAAGGTAAGGAGTAAGACTTGTACTCTTTCTGTTCTCTTCCCAGCACTACCTGTTCATACCCCTTTTGGTCCTATTCGAACTGCTTGGCCTGGAGCACAAGGTTATTGCTGAAGGGCTTCGTCCTGAGGATGTGCTGATGGTGAGGGTCCGAACTGCTTCGTCCTGAGGTACTCTTTTTGTTCTCTTCTTGGCACTACCTGTCTCTGGACACTCGCCTGAAGCATCCGTCAAGAACTGATATGCAACCACTCTGTAGGAGCATACTCGCCTCTATATGGCGATGGTTGCCTTTTTAGTGAGGTGGCGGTATGAGTGTATGTGGGACTTGGTGCCTATGTGCAGCCTCCCTGGGTGGATGATCATCTGGTTAGCGCATGGCACATATTTTCGAGGATGAGCGCCTTTGTATTTTCTCCCAATCATTCTGACTTTTATATGCTCGTTTGTGCAGGGACTATCTCTGATTGCTCTGGTTCCGATGGAGCATGAAAGAATATCGTAGTCATCATTGTTTGTGGTGAACAAGCACATTACCCGGAGGATTTCCCGCCATCATCCAATGTAGCTCAGTGTAGCTTCCCTTTGTATGCGCCAGGATGTGATGGCTGGATCTTGGGTCGAGTCCTGGGATTTCCAGTCGAGGCTAGTTATTCCAACATGAATTTCCAGTCATGTCCTTTCACACGATAGAGTTGGGTTTGTAGTGGCTCGACTCTGTGTCGTAAGATCCCTTGCTATCTATCAATATAGTTTCTTTTCTTGCCATGTGTCTTGCATTGAGGAGTCTTTCTGAAGTGATAACCCAGAATGCGTTGAGTTATCGGCTTTATATGTGTTGGTACAAGAAACAACACAGCAGGGTCTCATTCTTTTTAATGTACCCATGATCTTGAATATTAATAAAAAAAATTGAATGTAATGGACTTTCATATGTACTCATGACCTTGAATATTAATAAAAAATTATCTTATTTTCTGTTCTTATTTCTATGGATGTCGAGGCTATGAGTATTATACCAGAGGTAATATGGACGTAGCATAATATTATAATGGTGATAACACCAAGCCCTATCATAGGTAATATGGACATGATAGGTTAGAGTAGTTCCATTAAGGAGGTTTGGTGGATATATCTTCTATGATGGTTGGGATACTGTGATGTAGAACCGATAGTCAAGTTTATTGGTTGAAACTTCTCGTTCCAGTCACGTTTATTGGTTGAAACACACTTTTTATAGAGCTTGATGATGGTCTTGTTAAATGCTTCGGCTAACCCATTCGCTGCTGGGTTGTAGGCAGTTGAAGCTACATTTGGATTTAATTTTTATCCCAAAACCTAAAGAAAGTGTGACTTACAAATTATGAGCCGTTATCATGGATGATTCGGTGAGGTTAGACAAAGCGATAAATGACGTGATGCTTTATGAAGTTAACCTTGTTGAAAGTGTTTACCTCTGCGAGTGGAATAACTTCCATCTATTTAGAGAAGTAATCTGTAATGGCCAAGATGAACTAGTGCCCCTTAGACGAAGGTGGACTGATCGGCCCTATGATGTCCATACCCCAGGCTTCAAATGGCCAAGACGCAACGGTCGGGTGTAGGAACTCCTATGGTTGATTAATGAAGTCGGCATGGATTTGATACATCCTGTACTTCTTCGCATAATTAACGGTGTCCGCCGCCATTGTGGGCCAATAATAGCCTATACGTCGGAGGCGATCTTGAAGCTTAGGATCGGGCTGGTGAGCACCACAAATACCGTCATGAGCTTCACGGAGAGCTTGCTTTGCTTCTGTATCTGATAGGCATCGTAGCATGTGCCCTTTATAGGAACGACGATATAGCATCTTGGTGGCTATATCATAGTAAAATCGGAGGGAGCATCTTCTAACGAAAATGGCTTCCTTTGTGTCATGTGGAAGGATTGTATAGACAACTTAGTCTATAAATAGGAGCCTCCAATCTTTAATAGGGGCATCTGTATCCACGGAGTGGCTTAGATTCAAACAAAGGTTGCTCTTCGGACATACCAGTTCTTGTCCCACTACTGTGATCAATAGGTAGGTTTTGATTGGATTTGCTAGGGAAGCAGCGAGACCGGCGACTGCGCCAGCCTCGATATTTTGCAGTCGTGGTACGTGTTTTATGAAGAACCCGATAAAAGTGGAAATCATGTCGACGGCTACCTGGTGGGAAACCTCGTACTAGAGGGCAGATCTAAATTAATACTCTTCGGACATACCAACTCTTGTATAAATATTTTACACAATATATATATTGTACCTGTCAAGATATATCAACTCCCAAATAGAGGATAATGTGATAATATGATAATGGTAAACAATACTTAATCACAATAACAAACTAGATGATGATATGACATGATATAAATAGAAGGAAGAGATAAATTCATAATACAAAACAAGTCCAAGCCTAATCTTAACACAAGATCTCAAATAATAATACAATGCCAAAAGTCTAACTAACATATACAATAACATAATGAAATTAAGTCTCCTCGACTGTTGGTACCATCTCAACAGGCTCTATGGATGATAACTCAACTGTCTTGCCATCCTGTAGCCCGTAGTGCATAGGACACCAGTCCTCTAATAAATCATCTGAAAAATATATTCAGTCATGATTGGAGTCAAGGACAACCCAAATAGCAGTTTCAATAATTGGCAGAAACTATGAAACAACAATAGCAATTAAAATAAATAATGGCAGTAACTGAACTAGCCTATATCACGAGAAAGGGCATCATGGTAAATAATGGCAAAAGCTGAGAACATTATGGTAAGGAATAATAATATAATGAATTGGAAAAAAGGAAACAATGTATATAAATATGTCTTGAAATACTAGTAAGATAATATGATCTGCTTGGGCCTAACACAGGATATATATAAAAGGTGAGCTAGTGTGATCTCGTGTGAGTTCCTTGATCTGCTAACTATCACGGGCTACACTAGATCACGGGCTATAAGGTATGATCACATATCCACTAATACTTTCACAACCCCAGACTAGTACACGGATCTAAATTATGATACGTTATAACACATATATTATACTGCACGGTCTATAATATCATGCACTATGATCACGGTCTATATAATCACTAAGATATTACGATAATCACTGAGTAATCACGAAGCACGGCACGACGATCACTAAGTAAGCACAATAAATAACATCCCATGACTAAGATCCACGTATACTAATATGTGAAACCATCATGTCAATAATCAAATATCTCAATACTAAATACATGAAACATAGAGGCTACCAAATAAGGAAACTATTAGATAATATACTCGCCTGTGGTCCTGAGCAAATGGTATATCTCAGTATCCGAGCTGGTGTCACACAAACCTAAATTTGAATTTCTTGCCAATGGGTGTAAAGAATGATAAATGAGCTAAAAATGCACTAAATATGATTTTTAGGTCCATACTAGGTCTCACTAGTCAAAATAGGTCAAGGTTGACTTTTGTGGTCAAACTAGTCAAACTTGGTCAACTCTAGGCCTACACTAATGTATTAGACTCATATGAGCTACTAACTAGCTATATTAGTTAATAACACTGATATCTATATAATAAGATACTCTAGGTATCTACATATACTAACTTACCTATACATACTACTAATGAATAAATAGCTATCTGATATCAATATACCATATAATAACCACAACTGATACCAACAAGTACTGCCCCCCTACTCCTCTAGTCTGGGATATGACTAATACATTTATAACCGATACTAACTTAACTTATATTACTAACTAATACACACTAATAACTAATACTTATCAATACTCTAATACTTTAACTGATAACTACTAGTTAGTACTGTCATCACTATACTTGTAACCCAAATCCCATTGTCTGATACACCACACCAAATTGCAGTTGCTGTTACTTCATAATTCCTCTATTGTAATACAATACTCTGGTATTGTTGCTGCTGCATTCACTTTCTTCATCAACTTGCTGCTAACTCCAAACTTTACATACTGTACTGGCATTGATTCCTCTTGAGTGCACATGCATGTAGATGCTCATGCCTGAGCAATTACCTTATCAGTAAAATAAAAGAATTTTCCCCTATCTACCAACACCTGATATTTCACATGGCCACTACCTGGTGCCACTGCTACTGCCTACTAAATATGTGTAGTTGTACTGCACTGATGCACATATGACTAATGGTGTAGGTACTGCTATAACATACTGGATGCACTCTTGCAGTTCACGAGTGTGCACTCTCTTTAATTGGCCTTATAAGCCCCTCTAAACTGAAATACTCCACAACTAACATCAAGATACAAACCACACACATATATATAATTCTACCAATTAACACACCATCTCATATTCATCTTACTGCCAACAACAATCAGTTGCTACTACTGCTGTGTGATCCTAATATGCAACTGTTGTTGTTGTGTCTAAATGACAGTGCACACAGTACACGGTTACACTTTAAAACTCAACACAGTCTCCTGATCCCCCCTCTATTCACCTCTGTCACATAGTTACACACACAAATACATATCATCACTTATAAACATGCACACAATATGTCATATACCTATATACATATAACACACTAGCACTAAATTAAATACTTAACATACAATGATGTGATACACTATAATACTTACCTAATCAGAGAGTCAAACCTCACAATTCTCCATAATTCATATTCCTACATATCAAAAATATATAATAATAGCTATTACAACTAGTTACAATAGGAATTGAAGAAAATTAGCATAATTTACTCAAAATGATCCCCGTATCATAGCGTATTCCAAAATACCATGATACGGCCTATTCGTATCCATTTGTGGACACGTACCTAGTCCCACAATCCCGATCTAAGTCTAATTAGATCTAATTTGTCTCATAACACACACTTGATGTGTCAACATCAAAATCTCCCCTAATTGGACATAAATTACCATGTAGAATCCATAATACAAGTCATATGAACCTAGTTCTTGATCCTATGAGTATTCCTAAGCCAATGGATGATTTGTAATGGTTAAATGCGTGAATTAGAATATAATTTAAGGGGTGGATTCATAATTTACCTATTGGAAGATGGATTCCCAATAAAATGCTCAATGAACACAATTAAGACATAATCTCCTTGTCAATTCCTCCTCCTTCAAGTGCTTCTTGCAATCCAAGATCCAATGCTTCTTAGATGATAAAATTAAGAGGGAATGAGAGTGAATTATGATGGATTTGATGGAGAGATGAGTTAATTTAGGGAAGAATACAATTGGGGATCTCTAATAAAATGAACTAATGAGAGGAAAGAGATTGAAGACCCTTTATAGTGGCCGACCCCCTCTTTCTCCCTTCTCTAGTAATGTACAATGTCTATGGTACCCCTACTAGCTAGTCATGAGGTTTAATTATGGAGGTCTATATTAGAAAAATTCTAATTCTACATGAAACTAATCTAAACTCCTTAATTAATTAACAGAATGGGTCCAATGGGCCTAGTCTAATATTGGGCTCTATGTCATGATAATCCAATGGGCCCACTAATGACAAGTCTAAATAAATATAGGCTAGCCTACTAACAAATAATTAAATAACACAACTGAATATAATTAATTAGTATCATATAATAGAAATATTTAATCACTAAATAGTAAATATAATAAATGACTAAAATACCCTCATCTAGAAATGTGGCAGTGACAAGTCTACCCTCCTTAAAAAAAATTTTCCTTGAAATTTAAGGAAGAACTAATACTACAACAAACAATTACAGCAAGCAAGAAAGAATAATATCTCACAGCTCAAAGAGATAAGGGTATCGCTCGCGCATATCGGCTTTCCTCTTCCAGGTAGACTCTCCTGGAGAGTGATGCCTCCATACGATGAGTACCAAGGGAATCGTCAGGTTTCGTAGCACCTTCTTCCTACGGTCCAAAATCTCCACTGGCTGCTCTGGGTAGCTGAGTGTCGGACCCACTTCGATCTCCGAATGAGCCAATACGTGACTAGGATCTGTCATGTACCGTCTCAGCTATGACACATGGAACACATCATATACTTTCTCTAATACAAATGGCAAGTCTAGTCTGTAGGTCATTGCACTGACCCTCGCAAGAACACCGAAGGGTCCGATGTATCGTAGACTAAGCTTTCTGCCTCCACCAAAGCGAATAGTGCCCCGTGTCAGAGAAATCCACAGGAACACCAGATCGACAAACTTGAACAAAATACAGCCTTAACACTAAACCTAAAACTAAACAATCATAAGCAAGCAAATAAAATTTATACCTCAAACTCCAAAGGTCTACGATGGCTATCGACCCAATGCCGCTGTCTGTCCTACGCCACCCGAAGTCTATCCCTTATGATCTTTACCTTCTCAACTGTATCCACAATCATCTCAGGTCCAACAAGACTCTCTCACTATCATCATCCCAAGATAGAGGAGTACGATATCTCCGTCCAGATAAAGCCTCAAATGGTGACATCTCGATACTGGCCTGGTAACTGGTTTTGTAAGAAAACTCTACCAGGTGAATATGATCCTACCAAGAGCCTTTGAAATCTAAAACACAAGTACGAAGCATAATCTCAAGAGTCTGAATAGTCCTCTCCAACTGCCCGTCTTTCTGGGATTGATATGTGATACTGAACTTGAGCTAGGTGCCCAAGCTAGCCTGCTAACTCCTCTAGAAGTAGGATGTGAAGTGACTACCCTGATCCTATATGATGCTCATAGGAACTCCGTGTAATCTGATAATCTGTCATACATACATCTATGTTAGATTTTTTGTAGACGTACCCACTTTGAATGACAAGAAGTGGGCTGATTTGGTCAACCTCTCTACGATGACCTAAATTACGTCTTTACCTCCGGGAGAACGCAGAAGACCCGAAACAAAATACATAGTAACATGCTCCTATTTCTATTCTAGAATGGGTAAAGGCTGAAGTAAACCACCTGGCCTCTGCCTCTCTTTCTTTACCTGCTGGCACACTAAATATCTGGATACGAAATGTGCTACCTTCTGCTTCATACCATACCACCATATATGCTCCCTCAGATATATATACATCTGGTTGGCACATGGATTTATAGAGTACTGTGATCGATGTGCCTACTGAAGAACCTCCTCGCACAATGTCCCACTTGTCACACACAACCTAGTACCGTACCGTAGTGATCCATCCTCATTAATAGTAAAGTCCTTTGATAATCCCATCTGAATATGTGCTACGATGCTCCTCAGAGACTCATCGTCATACTGTGTAGCTCAGATCTTATCCATCATCTCAGACTGTATCTGTAATCCCAACATCTGCATCTCGACACCTAGTACCAGCACCTCAATACACAAGCTCTCATGATCGGCCAATAAATATCTGTCCATAGTCAAGCACATAGCCACTGGATACCAGCTCAAGGCATCAACGACTATATTGGCCTTCCCTGGATGGTACTGCAATGATATGTCAAATTCTTTCATCAACTCCAACCACCGTCGTTGTCTCATATTTAGCTCTTTTTGTGTAAACATGTACTTCAAGCTCTTGTGGTCTGTGAAGATCTCCACACGCTCTTTGTACAAATAGTGTTTCCATAACTTTAGAGCAAAGATGACCGCTGATTACTCTAAATTATGGGTAGGGTAATTTTTCTCATGAGGACATAATTGCCTGAAAGCATAGGTAATCACCTTCCTATTTTGCTGTAAGACACAACCTAAACCCTTTCCTAAAGCATCACTATAGATAGTAAATCCATCCAATCCTGATGGCAACGTCAATACTGAAACTATCGTCAACCTCTTCTTTAGCTCCTCAAAAGCGGCTTGACTCTCCTCTATCCAAACAAACTCCACATCCTTACTAGTTATCCTAGTCATCGTCTTTGCAATCCTGGAGAATTCCTGTACAAACCTCCAATAATAACCTTCTAGCCCCAGAAAACTCCTGATCTCCGATACTTAACTCGGAGTATCCCATGACTCCACTGTTAAAATCTTCTTTGGACCTACTGAGATCCTATCACCTGTAATCATACGTCCAAAGAATGAAACTTTGTCAAAGAAGAACTCACACTTCGAAAGCTGGCCATAAAGCTTCTCCTTCCTGAGAGCCTCCAGAACTATCCTCATATGCTCTTTATGCTCCTCTGAGGTCTTCGAATATACCAGAATATAATCAATAAATACCACCACAAACTTATCAAGATACTGGTGGAACACCTTGTTCATCAGATTCATGAATACAGTCGGGGCATTGGTCAACACAAATGGCATAAGCATTAACTCAAACTGGCCATACCAAATCCGAAAAGTTATCTTCAGAATATCCTCTTTCTTCACTTTTACCTGGTGATAACCTGACCTCAAGTCTATCTTCGAAAATACCTTCACTCCGCTCAACTGATCGAAGAGATCATCAATTCTCGGCAACGGGTATTTGTTCTTGATAGTGAGGTTGTTCAGAGCTCTGTAGTCGATACACATGTGTATCGACCCATCCTTCTTCGATATAAAAAATACCAAAGTACCCCATGGGGATGAACCAGATCGAATGATCTCCGTCAGTGAACTCGGAGTAGCCCATGACTCCAGTGCTTCCTTAAACTCTACCAGTTCGTTGTTGTTAACTCTATAGACATACAAAGATATCGACTCTGCGCCTGGAACCAAATCTATAGACAACTCAACATCTCGGTCTGGCGGCAAACCTGACAACTCCTCTGAAAAAATATCTATAAAGTCTGCTATCAACAGATGTGATAACTCCTTCTCTTCCACTGAGGATCCACAGATGGCATCCTCGCACTACTCCGCTGCTCCTCTGGCAATCTTAAACTCTAGCTCTCCTGGCGATCAAAAAAAACTCTGCCTCCAGGATAATTTATACTAGCATGGTGCCTACTCAACCAATCCATCCCGTGTATAATTTTTTAGCTCGAAAGTGGCATTACGAGTAAGCATGCGCTCAACTCCTGGCCTCCCAATATAACTCTCTGATCCTTGCAAACATCACTGACCAGGATAATGTCTCCCCCAGTCTTAAATTTGCATGTCCTAGACAAAGGTTCAGATTCTAATTGATGCTTAAGAGCAAAAGATACAGATACAAAAGAATGGAAAGCACCAAAATCAAACAAAGTATAAGCTGAAATAGAATCGAGGAGAATTAAATCTGATATCACATCTCCGACTGGCTCCTCCTTCTCAATTGTCATGGCAAAATCTCGCCCTCGCGGTGCACCTCTTTGCTGCTGGACAAAATATTACTGCTGAGTTTGTAAAGGAGGTCCCCTCTGCTATCCCGCAGGTGGCCTCGCTGGTGCTCTCTGTGTCGGTGCTGCTCCATGGCCTGCTCGAACTGGAGCCATTAGACACTTCCTCAATGGTGGCCTGGCTCTCCTCAATAGAGGCACACTCCAAGCCTCTTTCTGCAGACTTTTTGTGTATGTCTAATCTTCCCACAGTATATACATTATGGGGCCTGCTATGCCGGTCTTGAGGCCTGGTACGTTTGTTGTACTGGTGCTCGAAATGGTGCATGAAACTGTTGTCTCTGCTACTGGAGGGTCCTCTACTGCTAGAAGTAGGGTCGTTTGGTTGGACCCACACTATTATTAGCTCCTCCTGACATTTCTCGTATCCTCTTGGATTTGAGCTCCAAGTCATCCTCTGCCCTCTGTGCGTTCATCAGGATATCCTCGAATGTCGCGGTAAGGTGGCCTCTAGTGAGAGATTTGATCTCCCTAATCAAACCCTTCTAAAACTTTTGGGCCTTCCCTAGCAGATTATGTCCCTCTATAAATTTGCCTAGTCTGCAGAACTCCGCTGCGTACTCGTCCACCGTCATTTTCCCCTGGATGAGGTCTAGGAACTGGCTCTCTAGAGTACTCAGAGCCACATCCAGAAAGAACTTCTCCTTGAAAAACTTTTTAAAAGCTTCCCAAGTCAGTCCTGGCACCGCGATCCTTAGATCTGTGCGGAACCATGTCAGAGCATTATCAAACATCTGGCTGCCCGCTGCCTCCACCTATAGGCCTATTGGAATCTGTGCTAGCCTCAGGCTCTCTCTACTTCCTTGATCCAATCGCTGGCGTACAATATCCCTTTGATGCCCCTGAAGTCCTTGGGTCCCATCCTCTTGAATTCAATGATAGTACCTGGCCTCGACTGGTATGGTACGGGATAAAGCGGTACGATCTATGGCTGAACAAGTGCTACCTTCTCCAAAGTAGCTAGTACTAACTGGTGAGCTATCTTGATGCCCTAACGTAGAATATCCATCTGCCTTTGTTGTACTGCCATCATCTCCTAGAACGTAGCAAATATTTGTGTCCCGTCTACTGGTATAGGTGGTGGGGGTGGAAGATCCTCCGTAGCTGATGGAACAGTCCTTGGAACTGGTGGTTGAGCACCTCAAAAGCTGCTGAAATGCCTACTTGGACTGGTGAAGCAATCCTCTGAGTGGAAGAAGCCAAAACAGTCGTTGATGTCTCTCTTCGAGGGGACGAAGTAACAGACCTTGTCGAAACTACTCCAGAGCGTTATAATCGAGTCTTCGGCGGTATCCTGAAGACAGATTCAAACAAATAAATAAATATTGCGCTAGATGCGATATCGTCAAGGAAGGACAGTAATATTTTAAAGAAATAATTATTTTGAATGATAAAGACGACAGATTCAATTAGATTGGAAATATTCCTAGTAGTGATTGAGTATCCTCTCATCCTATATTCCTAGTCCTATATCCTATAGCAGGCTTGTAGTAATACTCTAAGTCTAACTATTACTATTGAAAAGACTTCTAGACCTGCATGGGCCACCATAAAATGTGTCACGATTGGTATCCGGTGTAAGGGCACGAGTACGTGGGTACGTCCAGCCTATGTCGCAGCATCGACAGTAGAACATTGTCTAGGTCAACAATACTATATAAACATCTCACACAATATATATATTGTACCTGTGTCACCCCCACATTTTTAGATGAGGGTATTTTAGTCATTTTGCCTATATTTTATTTTAGAGATCATTATTTATTTATTGTGCTAATAATTAATAATTGTGCTTGAGCTATTTATTTATTTTAGTTAGTGGGCTAGCCTAGTATTTTGGACTTGTTACTAGTGGACCCATTAGTTAGTTATGACAATATTTTGAGCCAACATGAGACCAAGCCCATTAGACCCTCTTCATTAGTTAATTAAGGAGGATTAAAACTAATTTACGTTAGTTTAGAAGGTTCCTAATATAGCCCTCCCTAAAATAAATCTCATGAAATTAGTAGGGGTATATTTGGCATTGAATGTTGCTTGGAGAAGGGATTACTAGGGCCGGCCACATAAGTAGAGGAGTTTATCTCTCTTCTTTATTTTATTCCACTCATTTTAGATTCCCAATTTAGTAGATCCCTAATTCACTTCATTCCTCCACCAAATTTAACCTAATTTTTTTTTATTTTGTTCTATTTTTATCAATTAAGAAGCATTAGAGCTTGGATTTGCAAGGAGCACTTGGAGAAGAAGGAATTAGCAAGGAGCGTGTATCCGGATCATGTCCATTGAGCAATTTATTAGGAATCCATCTCCCAATAGATATAATTCTGAATTTTTCCTTTAAATTAGACTATAATTCGTGCATTGGACCATTAGGAAGTATCACATGGCTTAGGACTACCCATAGGAAGAAGTCCTAGGCCAAATTGACCCTTATTGTGACTTTCACATAGGTTTTTGTGTCTTTTTGGAGTAATTACGAGATTGACACATCAAGTGTGTATCATGAGACTAATTTAGCCTAATTAGACTTAGATCGGGGTTGAGGGACTAGCTACATGTCCACAATTGGATACGAGTAGACCGTATCACAATACGGTAGGATACTTTGTGATACGGGGCTCATTATGGATAATTTGGGTGAATTTCCTTTTATTCCAATTTTAATTAGTTACATTAGTTATATTATTATGTAATTCAGATGTGGGAATGATTTTAGGGGAGAATTTTGATTTTTGGCATTCCAATTGAGTATGTATCTGTATATTATATATTGCATGGCTAGTGTTTGACTTAATAATTCTAGTGTGTGTGTGTATGTGTGTGTGTGTGTGTGTGTGTGTGTGTGTATATATATATATATATATATATATATATTTTATAGTGATGAGTGTGTGTGTGTGTTAATATCTGTCAGTGTGTTCGACTGTGATCATTAGTGACTGAGTTCATTTGGTGCTCAGTGTGTTTTAGATATTGTGTGTTGCTACAAGTGAAGGATGTGTAAGGGTGTTAGATGCACTCGGGAAAGTGGGTGTGAGATGATCAATGAAGAATACAACAATAGCATGTAAGAGCCACTGTAGTGTAGTAGAATTGGTGAAGGGATTTGGTGTCAGTATCCAAAGGCTGGAGCTCGGGCCTGTGCATTTGGTGCACAGGTAGTGAGTTGTAGCTGCTATTAATACATGTGCAGGCTTGACATGGAAGAGGGGTAATATGTTGTTGATATGGGGTGTGGCTCGGGTATGTGAAGGTTGGGGTGAGACTGATATACGAGATATCTGTATGGATGAAATTGATTGCATGCATATGGGGGTGTATTACACTTTGAGTGAATAGCAGCAATATCAACAATTAAGTGAGAAAGTTAATTTGTTGTTGTGCATTTATGTGTGTATATAGGTTCAGTGAAGTATAGATAAAGGATGGGGTATCAATGACTGTTAGGACTGTGTGAGAGTATGCATATGTGAGATAGGTTAGTATATGTGGCATGGGGCATGTCTGTTTGTGGGTGCAAGAAAGTGAGGGAGTAACTCGAGTATCTTGATACTATATAGCACCAGTCATCAGTAGCAGTATCAGACCTGTAATTGACTGATACTAAGGGTATGAGTCCTATATTAGTTCAGTCATGGGTAAATGAGTGCCAATGTGAATGACTGTAATGAGAAGGTTATATGTGATGGTGTGTGTTGGTGTTTAGGAAAGGGAGAGGTGAAGTAAAGCCTGAACTGTCAATAAGGGGGGAAGTCCAGTTGTCAGGAATGAAAGGGTTATAATTTACATGTTAGCTAATAGTTAGTGTATTAGATAGTTGAGTTATGTTAGTATAAATTAAGTATCAGTTGTCAGTATCTGTTGTTAGTATCAGTTAGTTAATATTATAAGATAAGTTAGTGTATATATGATATCAATTAATGTAACTAGTGATGCTAGTATCAATTAGAGTATTAGAGATATGTTAATATTAGTTAGAGTTTAAGTTAATGTTAAGTTATTTATATTAGTTAGGGTATCACTTAGAAACCTAGGTAATGACTTAGTATAGTTAATATAAGTTAGTGTTAACTAGTAAGTGACCAATATAGACTAATTAACTTAGCATGAACCTAGAAACTTGTGTAGGTCTTAAGTTTGTCTAGTTTAATCCCAAAGGTCAACCTTGACCTAGTTTGACTAGTGAGACCTAGTATTGACCTAGAAAAATATATTTTGTGCATTTATAGCTCATTTATCATTATTTTTACCCATTTGGCATGATATATCATATATAGGTGTGTGTGACACCAGTTCGGACACCGAGTTACATCTTTTACTCAGGACCAGAGGCGATTACATTTTCTAATAGTTTCTATTATTTGATAATTACTATAATACAAGTATTAGAAATATTTTACCTTATTCCTGACACATTATTACATGGATTGATATATGTGGATCCCTGTTATGAGATATTATTTTTTGTGATTACTCATGATCACCGTGTCGTTCTTCGTGATTACTTAGTGATTACCGTAATATTTCTCGTGATTATATAGACCGTAATCATCGTGCTTGTATTGTAGACCTTGTATAGTGATTATCGTGTCATGACGTGTTGTGATATGGATCCATTGTACTAGTCGGGGACGGAGGAGGTGCTAGCTAGATATGTGATCAAGATATTTGCAATATTGTAGATATTGGCAAATAATGTAGACATTGGCAAACATCGTAAACATTGGAAAACATTGTAGACATCGGCTAATCGTGTTAATATTGAAATGCCTCGATCACATATCAAACTAGTATTTCAAACATTTAGTGTAGTTACAGTTCTTCTCTATATTCTAGTTCATTGTCTTTATTCAATTTCATCTTGATCAATTATACTATATTGCTCTAGTTTACCTGTTTCTTTCCACCATACTGTGACATATTATTTTATTGTTTCTCATCTTGTATTACATTCTCTATTTCTATTTATAGCCATTATCAACTAATTGGAACTGATATTGGGTTGTACTTCACTCCAATCCTGACTGGATATATTTTTTATATGATTGGCTATAGGCGATGTGTCCCAACTACTACGATCTACAGGATGGTGAGGCCGTAGAGCATGTTGAGTAGTATCACTAGTTTGAGAGGTTTAGATATTTTATTTTGAGATTGTATTTGAATCTAGGTAGACTTTATGGCATGTATTGTTATTTAAGACCTTTCTATTGTGATTAGAGTTGAACTTGCACTTGTGATGTATTTATGACTCTTTATTTCCTTTTCTCTATCCCATATCGGGCCATTATCTCCCTTTAGTTTTTATTGTGATTGACGATTGATTTCTATTCATCATATATCATATTGTCCTCCAATAAGAGTTGGGATGGCATGACAGGTACCTTATATATTGTGTAAGATATTTACACAGTATTATTGACCTAGACAACGTTCTACCGCCGATGCTGCGGCGTAGGCTGGACGTACCCACGTACTCGTGCCCGTACACCAGGTACGGATCGTGACTACCTGTCAAGATATCTCAACTCCTAAATAGAGAAAAATATGATAATATGATAATGGTAAACAATACTCAATCACAATAATAAACTAGAGGATGATATGGCACGATATAGAATAGAAGGAAGAAATAAAGTCACAATACAACACAAATTCAAGCCTAATATCAATACAAGATCTCAAATAATAATACAATGCCAAAAGTCTAACTAACATATACAATAGTATAATGAAACTAAGTCTCCTCGACCGCTGGTACTATCTCAACAGGCTCTATGGGTGATAACTCAACTGACTCGCCTGATGGAACTAGGGATCCCCAGGACCGCAGATTGGTGTGCATATCAATCATTTTCTGATTCTTAGGTGTGCTTTTCGTAGAAGATAAACAAGTTTAATAGGTGATCTAACCCTTCAAAGGTGGAAACTAGGGTTCAC
This sequence comes from Iris macrosiphon, assembly GCA_036927795.1. Lineage (NCBI taxonomy): Eukaryota > Viridiplantae > Streptophyta > Magnoliopsida > Asparagales > Iridaceae > Iris > Iris macrosiphon. The sequence goes on along the minus strand of JAYESA010000020.1, from coordinate 124,919,552 downwards.
GAATTATACCTGAAGTAACGAGAAGAAGATGAAGGTTTTCAGCAACCTTGATCAGTTAGTGACCCCATGATCTTATGTACGTATTTCTTCCTCGGATTGGATGTCGTATGGGCGACGATCTTCCAATCTCTTTTTCTCCTTGGCCGACCTTTTTTCTCTTCTTGCATGAAAAATAAATTTAGAGAAAGCTGCTTTTTTTATTACCATGACGACAAGAGAATAGAGGATATATATAGGCTACGACAGGGACCATAAAAAGAAATTAGGTTTAGGTCTCCTAACGGATCTGGGTATCCCATGTTCAGCCCGAACACATAACCCTAGCCCGTTAACAATAGCTCGATCAACTAAAGAGCTATTGTTGCTCTACCTTCCTAATCCCAGATTACGCTTATGGGCTCCTTCTTATTATATGGTTATTTGTCTCCCGTTATTAAGATATCGAATGTCCGTCCTAGCTCTTGCTCTTGGCCTGAGCCCCGTTATTTCTCGCCACTCCCGCTTTCTCTGACTCCCTGACTCTCTCCCTTTCTTGGCCTTCCTAGCCCTCTTTTTTTGTAATATAGGTCAGGGGCCTTTCTGCTATTTTCTTGTTTGCTTCTGGTCCCTCACCAGATTCAGACTAGCTACCATAAAGAGCTCAAGAGACAGTCTTAGAATCTGCCAGGAAAAAGTAGCAGACTGGGACGTCTGAACGACTAAGGAAGAGGAAGAGGATATACATATCAACAGAAAAGGCCTGAAAGATAAGGTACCACTTTTGTACCAACTCATCAGTCGGGAGCAGAGTTGGAATGGTAGGGGAGACAATAGCAGATGCCGAGGAATCGAAAGGATTACCTACAACTGCTACTTCCAGCCTCAAGTTTTCAGTGAAACCGGTGAACCACACGAGCTGGTTAGATGAGCGAGCGCATATACTCACACATGTTCTTTAGTCGCGGATCAAATTAAGTTACTGACAATTATATTGATCGACATATTTTATCCTTAAGTAGTACCACTCAACTTTATTTATCATGTCAGATATAATCCACCTGCAAGGTTTATATGATAATCCTTATGATTTACTTAGGGGGACATCATCAACCCAATGTATCAGGACATGGATTCCTTTTATAACCAATAGTCCATCATACACACAATGTCATTACCCAATTCATAGATGTTATTGACCCATAATAAATCTCACTCTTTTATGAGTCAAAGTAATGCACACTGCATATACATGTCTGTTATTATATCCGGATTAAGTGCATAAGCATCCATAATAACATAGATATTTGTTCTCTTATGTAGTTAGTACAAAGATAACAACCTCAAGTGGTCATGGTCAATACACACAAAGTATACTAGTGTAAACCTATAGTCAAGATAGACTAATACCAGATTATACCATAATCTTTCCAATGGTTTGTCCAAGTCTATCTAGGTTGTGAACTATTTATATATTCCACAGGGAACTGATAATATGATCATCTATGTGACACCACACACCATATTATTTATAATATAGAATATCAGACAATTGCATTAACCTTATAACAAATACAATATGTAAATATTTGCCCATATGATTCTCGTTTAAAAATAAGGAAATATAGTTAATGCAAAGTGATGCTTTTAGTATATAATCCTAAAAATCTTCCACTTATACTCAAAGCATTGCTTTTTAGTATACTGTTACAAATCTTCCACTTATACTTAATGCCATATTGCAACGCATCTGGCTCTCATTCTCTCAACATGACTATCAAAAGCCTTAGCTGGTAAGCTCTATGTAAAGGGATTAGCTAGGTTGTCTGCTGATACTATCTTGATCATAGCAACTTCTCCTCTCTTTATGAAATTTCGTATCATGTGGTACCTGCGCTTAATCTGTTTACCTATCTTATGGGCTCGTGGTTCCTTCAAGTTTGGAACTGCACCACTATTATCATAATAAAGTGTAATAGTCTTAGGCAAACTAGGTACCACATCCAAGTCCAATAGAAAGTTTCTGAGTCAAAACACTTGTTTGGCTGCATAAGAGGCTACCACACACTCGGCTTCCATGGTGGAATCGACAATATATTTTTTCTTGATGCTCCTCCATAATATGGCTCCACCTCCTAAAGTAAATACATAACCTGAGGTAGATTTCTTGGCATCCCTATTTGACTTAAAATCTGAGTTTGTATACCATAAGGGCACTAAACTATTTGTATGATAAACCAGCATATAATCTTTAGTCCTTTTCAGGTACTTCAAAATATGCTTTACCGCGGTCTAGTAATCTTGTCCTGGGTTAGACTAATATCTGCTAACCATGCCAACGGCAAACCAGTTGTCTGATCCCATACATAGCATTGCATACATTAAGCTTCCTACTACCGAAGCATAAGGAACCGTTTTCATGTCCTCTATCTCTTTAGGTATCCTCGCACACTGTTTCTTTGATAGTATAATTCAATACCAAAAAGGTAATAAACCTTTTTTAGAATTTTATATGCTAAAACGAGTTAGTATCGTATCGATATAGGTAGCTTGGGATAAGCATAACATCATTTTCTTGCTATCTCATAGAACTTTTGTCACGATCCGCACCTGGTATATGGGTACAAGACGGAAACAACGCCCAGCCTACGCCGCATAATCGGCGGTAGAACGCTGTCTGGGTAATCTATCTAACAATATAATAAACCACCAACAATGATAATATACTCAATCATGGAACTAAGATGGAAATGAGCACGAATCAGATAAAGAATAGAAAAGTCACATACAACTCATGAGTCTAAAATAATACATCAATGAGTCTGAAAGTAATAACAAAATAAGCTAGAGACAAATCCAGTACAAAGAATACTAAGAAGCTACCAAACCAGGGTCAACTGTCTTAGTTGGGATAAGTCCCTCCTGAGTCAGGGTCTCAGACTCTAGACCCACAATATCCTAAGGTCCATAATAGGTAGGGTACCACTCCTCAGTGTCATCTGGAAAAATATATCCAGTCAGGAAAGGAGCATAGTACATCTCTAACAGCAGTTATAATTAATGATAAAAACTATGTAACAGTAAATAGATGTGAATATACAAGATGCACAATAGATACGAGAGAGAGATATACAATAAGAAAATACCAAAATAATACAATAATGAATAATATGCCAATGAAACAATGATACTAATGACTAAGTGTATGAGTACTAGCTTTAACATGTGATCGGCTTGGGAACATGATACAATATATATGGCCTGGCTAATCATACGTGTGATATATGATCAACACTATTCAATAACAGTACTTGATATAATAGGGGTATTGATCACATATCTATACTAAATTACTCCCCACCCTCGACTAGTATAATAGATCCAACCACGGTATGCTATGGCACGAGATTCTCCAAGAAGATAGCTAGTCTTCCCGAGAATCAGTGTCTGTACATGTACAAGTTAACCAATGAAACAATACTTATACCATATACCAAGGAATAACATCTTATAACGAGATCCGGATATACCAATCCGTGTAACCATAGTGTCAAGAGAACATGGATATCTATACTAGATACAATAAACATAGAGGATATCATAAATGAGAAACTATCAAAAAATATACTCGCCTGAAGTCCAAGGAATAGTCTCACCGATGTCTGATACGGTACCTCGAATACCAATATATGGAATACAATATCAATACAAGGTTCCGAAAAGAAAATAAGTTAAACTAGTCAATTTCTAGGTCAATAAGTCAATTCTAAGTCAAAAGTCAAACTATAATCAACTATGGTCAACTATAGTTAAACTATGGTTAGCTATGGTCAACTACCTATTTCTAGGTTGCATAAGTCTAACACAAAATATTGGGTTCAAGATACTAAAGTCTAAGCCATAAAAACCATATCTTAATAATTAGGATACCGTATCTCCGGATATATAAATCCAGAAGTAAAACATCAACATATATATATATATATATCAAACAATTATTAATAATATAGAATTATAATTACAAACATTAAATAGGTACCGTGGGTTTTGAACCAACTTGGTATCACAACAATAATTCAAAAAACTTGATACCCAAACTCAATACTTTGGATATCCCCAATTACCTTGGTTCCTCAAGGTAATAACCAATACCTTGTTATATTAACTACCCGTAATATATACATACATACTACACTAATTATTATACATATACTATAATGAAATTAGCAATTTAAGAATACATTTACTTATATATTAAACACCAATATATATAAATATCTATCTATATATATATATATATATATATATATATATATATATATATATATATAAATCTGCCAACTGTCACTAAAAATAGTTCTGAAATTCCGATACTCCGATACGCTGCCCCTTTAGTGACGATTTTACCCGTTGTTGAATCTGCTGTCGCTGCTGCTGCTGATTGTTCCCACTGCTGCTGCTGCTGCTTTGGAGACGGTTTGCACCCGTCGCTAAACTGCTGTCGCCGTTGCTGCTAAATGTTCCCGCTGCTGCTGCTGCTTTGGTGACAGCTGCGGCTGCTGTCACCCTTTGCTGTTGTTGCTGCTACAGCGGCTGTTGCTGCTTGCTGTGACAGATTGCGTCACCCTTTGCTGCTGTCGCTATATATATATATATATATATATATATATATATATATATATATATATATACTACTAGTAACTACACATACACCCCCACCTAGTATTATGTACATAATTACTATATATTAACATACACACACATACACATTAATATATATAGATAACTATACATATATGTATATGTATATATAACATATAACATCCATATATAAATATAAATATCCATATATATATATATATATATATATATATATATATATATATATATATATATATATATATATATATATATACTTACACAATAATACCTATAACAACATAGTATCATATATATACATAGTTACAACTATATAGAATATATGTACTTAATAAACACATATAATAATAATAACATACATATATATAGTAACAACATATATACATATTTACACATAACATATATACTATAATATATATTTATACATGTAGAAGAATAGCTACATAATTATATACACATATAGTACATACATAATACATAGATCTAAGACACAAGAAGCATAATTATATATACCATAATATATATATATATATAAATATCTATATATATATGTACAAATACATTCTCCATGAATTAAGAATACAAGAAATAGATCTACATATAATTTGCACAAACATATGGAGAGTATCACACCGTATCCCACTAGATCTAGGATACGCATGTGACACGAGTCCATCACACATCCAAATATACCCCGAAGGACACGAACAAGTCACATATATTATTTATGAATAATACAAAGAGTCAAATATAGATCTATATGTCAGTGTCAAAATATGACATGTACAAAGTCCCGTGTCGGAGGAAAAACTCCCCCAAATAACATGTATCACCAAATTATTGGGATACGACCTACACGTACCCAATTGTGGGTACGACACTAGCCCCAAACATACAAGTGTATGCCAAATTGATCTATATGATTAATTAACACACACATTAATTGTCAATCTCGGAATTCTCCCAAAATTGACACAAAAAGCACCATAACTTTCTCAATAGGCCTCCTATGAACACAAAACCAAATCCTATGGGTAGCCTATGCATATGGGTTGATTTTCCATGGTTAAATCTCAGATTTAAAACCTAAATTAAGGGGGAAAACTGAATTATAACCTATTGGGAGATGGATTCCTAATGCAACCTCTAAATGAGATAAAATTGGCTCCAACGTGTAGATCCTTGCTCCTCTTTGTAGATTCTTGCTTCCTCCTTCTAGATCCTTGCTCTATTAGCCTCCAATAGTGATTTGAGAAGGAATTAGAAAGAAATTTGGTAGGAAAATAAAGTAGGAATGAAAGAATTTGGTTGAGGGAAATTCTAGATCTAGTTTTGAAATGAAAAGAGAAGAGAGAAATAAATTCCCCCCCCCCCCTCTATATAGGCTGACCCTCTTTCCCCTTCCTTAAGCTATCATGTAATATCCAATATACCCCTTGGGGCCTCTCATGAAGAAATAATTAAGGAATGAAGCTTCTAGTCTAATGGTTTAATTAATTTAATCCATCTCCTTAACAATGGACTTTCTAAATAGGCTAACTTATAATCAATTAATTCATGTTGGTCCATGAGTCTAAACTAAACTAGTTAGGTCCACTAACACAAGTCCAAAATAAATAATTAAAATCTAACAACAATTAAATAATACAGCAAATAATTATTTATCATGCACAATATTTAATTAAATATAAAATTACTAAAATATCCTTTCCTAGAAAATATGGTAGTGACAACTTTGATCTCAATGATGTGACCTACTTCTCCTAAGTCTTTCATATCAAACTGCTTGGATAACTATACCCTTACATTAGATAACACATTTATATTGTTTCCAATGAGCAAGATGTCATCCACGTAAAGTACTAGGAATACCACTATATTTTTGTCACACTTTTTGTATACACATGCTTCATCCGGACATTGATCAAATCCATAGGATTTTATCACTTGATCAAAATGGATATTCCAAGATCTAGAATCTTGCTTAAGTCCATAAATGGACTTCTTGAGCTTACAAACAAGATGCCCTTTGCCCTTTTCAATGAACCCATGTGGTTGCTTCATATGGATGTTCTCCTCAAGACTTCCATTAAAAAAAGTTGTCTTGACATCCATTTGATAAATCTCATAATCGAGATAAGCTAGAATAGATAAAAGAATCCAAATAGACTTAAGCATGGCTACTGGCAAAAATGTTTCCTCATAATCAATACCCTCTTTCTGAGTAAAACTTTTTGCAACAAGCCGAGCTTTAAAGATTTTAACATTACCGTCTGATCCTCTTTTTTTCTTGTAAACCCACCTGCATCCAATGGCATTTACACCAGTTGGTGGCTTTACAAGCTGCCAGACTTGATTAGAATCCATAAATTCTATTTCAGATATCATTATTTTTTGCCATGATTCTGCATCTTTATCTTTGAGTGCTTCATTATAGGTGTAGCGATCAGAATCTTGTTCCTCAGGACGAAGTCTGATGACTCTCCCAAGATCATGAATCTGTCTGGTTGTATAATAACCATCCCACTACGAGGAGGCACTATAGGTAGTGGTGTAATATTTGTGATATGTTGTGCAGTTACTTGTGGTTCCTCCTGTTGTACTGTTGGTACTGAAGTATTTGGTGTCTCATCTCTCAGTTCTTCTAGCATAATGCTACTCATGGGTTTAATGTTCATCACAGAGTCTTCCTCTAAGAATTGGACATTAGTGCTAACAATGACCTTCTAATCCTTAGGACTATAAAATTAGCCTTCTTTCGTTCCTCTTGGATATCCTATAAACAAGCATACTTCTGTACGAGATTCTAACTTATCTGCTTTTCCATTCAACACATGTGCTGGACTACCCCAAATTCGAACATGTTTCAGACTAGGCTTACGCCCGGTCCACAGCTCTGTGAGAGTAATAGGTACTGACTTAAAATGTACCAAGTTTAAAATATAAGCTGCAGTCTCTAAGGCATATCCCCAAAAGTAATCTAGTAAATCCGAATAACTCATCATTGATCTAACCATCTCTATAAGAGTCATATTTCTTCTTTCTGCTACACCATTATGTTGGAGTATTCCAGGTGCAGTCAATTGGGATATATTCCCAGCTTCTGATAAATAGTCCCTAAACTCTCGAAAGAGGTACTCGCCATCACGATCTGAACGTAATAACTTGATACATTTTCTATGACGTTTCTCTGTTTCAGCCTTGTACTCTTTGAATTTCTCAAAGCACTCAGCCTTACGGCGCTTTAAATAAATGTATCAATACCATAAATAATCGTCAATAAATGTGACAAAATATTCAAAGCCACCTCTAGCCTGGACAGTCATGGGCCCCACACAAATCAGAATGAACCAATTCCAACACATCTTTGGCCCTATACCCCTTTGCCGTGAAAGGCCTTTTGGTCATTTTATCTTTCAAGCAATATTTCTAGACTGGAAGTCCATCTACTTCCAATGAACTCAAAGCTCCATCTTTAACCAGTCTTTGAATCCTTTTTAGATTAATATGTCCCAACCGCAAGTGCCAAAGATATGTTTAGTTCATACAAGAAGGTTCTTTTCTCTTATTTAAGTTAGAAAATGTGTTTTTCATTTCTATAAGTTGCATTATGGGTGAAATAGGATTAATGAGATACAAATTAACTAATGCTCCAGAACAGATAAAATTCTTATTTTTTCTAATAATAATATTGTCATTAAAAAACTAAATATCCATCCTTAACTATCATAAAAATAGAAATTAAATTCCTTCTAAGTGAATATACATCCTTATTTCTACTAAAAAATAAAATAATATCTCCTACTGCAATGGCTGCTACTTTTGTAGCGTCACCCATGAAAAGGGGCATGATGCCTCAAAGTAATTGGTGACTGCGGGTTGCCACGGAACAATGATTTGGAGGACGGAAGAGATGCTAGATTTAGTGGGGCGAGTAGACCTGTTTCTCGACCGTACTTACAAACAATTTCATGACCCGAACCCTAAAATTGGGCATGAGTCATGGGCATGTCCAGCCTACGCCACAGTGTCGATGGTAGAACGATGTATCATAAGCCATAAGTATAATCTATAATTCACAACATATATACATATCCACACTAAACTCAATCACAGACACTGAGATAATAAAATCATAAGAAGATAATCAAATAATAGTCTCAAAATCATTGGTCCAAAATAGTCTCCTAAATAATACTGAAGATCAAGATGATAATATCCAAAATATAACTAGAAGTCCCGGAGAATAATTCGGTCCAAAACAACTAACTAAAACAATTACTTTACTAAACTACTCGATCGCAACCGGGGTCTGACCTACTAACTCTCCATGATCCTCCTGAAGGGCAAGATCAGGCTCAACTATGTCGCCAACATACGATCCATAATGTGTAGGTATCTCATCCTCATCGTAGTCACCTAAAATATTTTTATCCAGTCGGGATTGGAATGAGTACATCATAGTAAAAATAGTTCCAACACATGGTAGAAGCTATACGACAATAAATAGTAAAGAATATATGATAGCAACAAAACCGAAATCACAATAAGACAACCAGAATAAATAAATATTGAAGTTGTGTCTTGGCAAAGATGTACAATAATCACAAGCGACCATAAAAAATTACTGCAAGTATGGGAGAAACCAATAGGAATAAACTAATCTACATGATTTAAAATACCTTGTCGACATGTGAACTGCTAAGGGTAAAATTCGGCAAACCACAGGTGTCGTGCATGGCTGCTATTATTCTAGTAAGACCATGGGATGGAAAGGGTAGTTCACACATCCACTAAGTATTTCCTCTCCCAACTAGTACAACATGGATTCCGAACCAAACAAGATGAAATAACAATAGTCCTGAAAGTCACATATCTCATACAAGAATTCACCATCTACTAATCCGTGTAACGAGTATCCGTAATCAAATAATCAATACTAAGCATGCATTATAGAGACTATCAAATACTGAAAGTAATCACGGAAATTCACTCGTATGTGGTCCTTAGCTGTGGTACGAATCAGTTCCCAATTCAGAGTCCAAATTGCCTATGTAGTACGAATTACCATGTCAAAAATAATTTATCTTAATTTGTTAAATTCTAAAATAATTACTCTAAACTCCTATTTTAATCCTATTATTCTGAATTTTAGATTAAATCTTAATTTTTGCCAAAGAAATCGAATTTGCCAACTTGAGACTCGTGGCATGCAAATCGAGACGTCATGTTGACCAAAATGTCAACCAACATAAAATTCAGATTTTTATATAGATTCCTTTATATTTCATTGCTACTTTACCGCTAGAATCGACGGATTCACAAACTCACAAGTTGGTAAAAAGTTATGGCCAACATGGCACCCAGATGATAATTTTGTTGGTTCCCTCACAACATCTCGATTGTACAAATTTTACAAAATAGTAAAATAGTATATTTAGTTTTGATAAAAATATATGTAGTGTTTTATCGTGTCAGGTTTTTAAAACTTTAAACAGTTCATGATTATGAGTTCGGGATCTCCCAAAATCTTGAAAACACCAAAACGTATCAGATTTCAAACAACTGGCACTCAACTAATTTTCCAGAACATTAGTTCAGAATTTATGAAAAAAAAATATTCTGGATGCTAACCCCGAGATGGTTTCAACGTAAGAAATGAGATACGTTTGGAGTTATGAACTAGGAGTAATGGCTATGTGAAGTCGAATGAACACTAGATGAGAACCTCCTTTCTCTACTCTCTAATAATTTGTTGATATATGAAAACCTAAACTATAACTATATATCTATATATATATATAGCACTGGGCGGCAGCCGCGGCTAAGACTTTAATGTGTCAGCCTCTAGGATGATCCCGCTCTAAATCGAGCGGCTATGGTGGAACGCGGCTCGGCTCATGCTCGAGCTTATCCCAGCTCGGCTCGGCTCAAAAATCCGAGACCGGCTCTGACTTACCCTTCTGCGCCCTCGCCTGACAGCTGGACCCACTGCTTCGGCTGCGACCGCTGATGTGCCGGCCCCAGAGCGGCTGACTGGGTTTTTGGATTAATTCTTTTTAGTTTTTAATTTCCAGAAATTGTTTTATTAAAAGTTTTAACTAATTAACTCAAAATAAATTTTCAAAATTTTCAAAAAATTATGAAAAAATTCTTGAAAATACATAACTGCATATTAAACCATAGAAAAATATTTGGGGTCAAATTTGGCCTCTAGGTTTTCCCACAGAAATTATTAGAATTTCGAGAAAAATAGTTATTTATTAATAATTACAAAAAATTTTTAGAAAATTTTTAATGGCCTAACCATGGTTCCAAACCCTAGAGTGAGCTTCAAAGAGTACTAAAGATCTAATATTCCCTTATTGGTATATAAATCCTAATGGTCTATATATTATTACTTTAACATATTATTATTAGTATATTCAGAAAGTTGGTGCTACAAACTTACCCTTCTTAAAAAAAAATTGTCGTCGAAATTTAAGGTAGGATAAATAAAAGAAGAGAAAAATACCTCATGGTACAAAAAGACAGGGGTAACGTTCACGCATCTCATCATCCCGCTCCCAAGTGGACTCGCAGGGGGAGTGATGCCGCCAAGCGATGTGAACCAACGGAATCGTCTGGTTACGAAGCACCTTCTCCCTACTATCTAGGATCTCTACTGGTTGCTCCGGATAATGGAGACTTGGTCCAACCTCGAGCTCTGAATAGTCTAGTATATGGCTAGGATCTGCCACATAATGCCTCAACTGTGACACATGAAACACGTTGCGTACTACTTCCAATATAGGCGGTAAGTCAAGTCGATAGGCTACGGCACCGACCTTCTCTTGAATAACGAATGGTCTGATGAACCTTGGACTAAGCTTCCCACCACCACCAAAATGAATCATACTACATGTCAGAGAAATCCTCAAGAACACCAAATTACCAATCTCAAACTCTAACGGTCTTCGACGGATATCGGCCCACTGCTTATGTCTGTCCTGGGCCACGCGAAGTCTCTCTCCAATCTACTTCACCTTTTCTGCAGTATCAACTACCATCTTTAGTCCCAAAAGTTCTCTCTCACCTACATCGACCCAAGATAATGGAGTCCGACATCTCCTACCATACAGGGCCTCGAAAGGAGATATCTCGATAATGGTCTGATAGCTATTGTTGTATGCAAACTGTACCAGGTAAAGATGGTCCTCCCACGAGCCACCAAAATCTATTACAAATTTCTGAAGCATATCCTCGAGTGTCTAAATAGTCCTCTCTGACTTTCTATCACTCACTACCATATTTTCTAAAGAGGGTATTTTGGTCATTCTATAATTTAATAATTATTGTGCATGTTAAATATTTATTATTGCATTATTTATTTATTGTTAGTAGGCTACATGATATTTGGACTTGTGTTAGTAGACCAAACTAGATTATAATGGACTCATGGACCAATATTGTTCTAGTTAGACTTGAACCCAACAACAAGCCCAATTCATTAAGTTGGTGATTAATTAGTCAAACCATTAGGAGTAGAACCTTCATTCCTTAATTACTTTCTTCATGAGAAGCCCCAAGGGGTAATTTGGACCTTACACATTTTTTAGGGAGCAAGCTTGTGGCCAGCCTATATAAAGAGGAGGATATTCTCTCTTCTCTCTTTTTTCATCCAAAATTTCTAGATCTGGAATTTTTCTCTTCAAATCCCTTCATTCCCTAAACAAATCCCTACCCAATTTCTCTTCCAATTCCTTCTCTACTCACCATTAGAGGCTATTGGAATAAAGAGGAGGCAAGGATCTACAATGAGGTAAAGAGTGTACAAGTTGACGGCTCATTGCATCCATTTGGAGACTTGCATTGGGAATCCATCTCCCAATATGTTCAATTTAGTTTTCTCCTTCTAAGTAGACTCTAAATCTATAATTTAATTATTAGAAACTCTCTCATGTACTAGGGCTACCCATAGAAAGAGGAATTAGGTTCATAGGAAGCCCATGGAGGAAAGTCATGTTGTGTTTTGTGTCAATTTTAGGAGAATTCCGAGATTGACACATCATACATTTTTTAATAGGTCAATTAGACCAAATTGATATGTGTTTGGTTGTGTGAGACTAGTGTCGTGTCCACAATTGAATATTTGTAGGCCGTATCATGACATTTTGGTGATTCTGGTTGATTTGGGAGTTTTTTTTCTTCGACATGGGGGTTTGATCATACCATATTTCGACACGGACACATAGTTGAGTAGCTAGCATTGTATATTGCTTATAATGATGATATTAGACTTGCTCGTATCCTTTAGAATACGTTTGGATCAAGCCTTGGTAGCATATCATAGATTTAGTGCGATACGGTGCGATATACGCCAAGTGTTTGTATTATTGCCATAGTATATTCATGCACTCTAAATGTGAATCCTCATATCTATTAGTATTGTTTTATATATATAATTATTGGAATTTTATATATATATATATATATATATATATATTGTTATATACTATTAAGTAAAACTTGTATCTATATATATATCTATATAGTTGTTATTGTATAATAGGTAAAGGGGAATTATATGTGAGATATTGTATGATAAGGGGGAGGATAGCTCACTGTCATTTATGTGTAAGATATGAGATAGAAATCAATGTCCTTTGTGTGAACTGTGATGTTATTAACAGTTGGTTATATGTGTGAAGATGAGGGAAGATTTATTTGTGTATGTTATATGTGAGTACATGAGTATAGCTGAGATGTTGTTCACTAATGGGGTGACTATATGTGCTCACTAATACTGTGATGGTTCATAGTTGGTGTGAAGAGAATGTAAAGGGAGTTTGTTGTCTAGTTGTTTACTGTCGAGTTATGATTATGAGGGGAATTATTTGTATGGGTGAGAGGTGCATACTTGTTTACTGTGATGGAGTTGATGTCTGTGTGTTATATACTCGGGTACATGAACTGTCTGTTGGATTTATATTTTGATTAGTGAGGGGGTTTGTATTGAGTTCACAGTTAATCTGTGATAGTTCTAGTATTATTGTGTATGAGACTGATACTAGGGGGAGCTGTTGTCACTATGAATTATTTACTGTCAAGTGTTGTTCACAGTGATGAATTGTTACTGTCAGGTTTATAGCACAGTTGGTGTGTGAGGGAAGTTCATCTATGTATATGTGAAGTGAAGTATAGTGATAAGTTAGATAACTATAAGTTATTATAATTATATAGATACTCGATATATTGGAATTAGATATCAGTAAGGGTAGGGCTTTACCTTGTACAATACCAAGGTAAAGCGATATGAGGTATCACGGGGCATTGGTATCTCATACCAATGGGTAGCTAATTGTCATGTTTGGCTCAAAGACAAGTATATTATAAGGCTAGTATAGTATTAGTAATACAAATAGATAGTTATATTAGAGTATCTTGAGATACGTAATCGTATCGATACTCAGATATCCTAATATAGCTAGTATAGCCTAGTTGAGTAGTGTTTGGATCTAATAACCTAGAGATGGACTCATACAATCTAGAAATAGTTAGTTTGACCAAGTTTGACTAGTTTGAACTAGAGTTGACCTAGTTTGACTGTTTTGACTTAGAATTGGCCTAACGACCTAGAAGTTGACTAGTATAACTTGTTATCATTTTTAAACCCTTGTATTGATGCTATATTTCATATATAGGTCTGTGTGACACCAATTTGACTCTGAGACGCATTATTTACTTAGGACCACAGGCAAGTACATTCTCTGAGAGTTTTTCATTTATGATATCCTCTATGTTTCTTGTATTTAGTATAGATATCATTGACTTTCCTGAAACTTGGTTACACGGATTGGTATTCCCGAATCCCGTCATGAGATATAATTCTGGTAGTTTCTAGCGTATCTCTTGTGCAAGCCCTGTTGTTATTGTGCGAGTATGGATGCTGATTCATGAGAAGAGTCGCGACTTCTCATAGAATCCCGTGTCATAACGTGCCATGGTTGGATCCACTATATCAGTCAGGGGCAGAGAGTATTTAGTGTAGATATGTGATCATTCCCCAGAGTTCTTATTTTCTTTGAATAGTATTAATCATATACTACACGTATGATTAACCAGGCTCATGGTTCTTGAGCATTACCCAAGCCGATCACACGTTGTCGCTGGTACTCACTCACTTAGATAGTTGTTTTATTTTCCATATATGATGTTCGTATCTCCTGTATGTAGTTTTCATATTTTCTTATTTCAGTATATTCATGTCATGCTCTATTCCTCCTGTTTATGCTCTCTATTTACTGTTATATAGTTTTTATCATTTATTGAAACTGTTTTTAGAGTTGTACTTTGCTCCTTTCCTGACTGGATATATTTTTTCCAGATGATACTGAGGAGTGGTATCCCATACGGGCCTCAGGACGTAGTTGGCTTAGAGTTAGAGAATGTGGCTCAGGAGTGACTCATCCTGGTTGAGACACATGATACTTTACCAGTAGCTTAGTAGATAGGTTTTTATTGTACTGGATTTGTCTCCAACTTTTGACAATTAGTACTTTTTTTAATTGAGACCCATTAGATATTATTTTTGTCTTATGAGTTGTACTTGACTCTTTATTTCTTTATATCATATTTCATGCGTTGTTCCATCTTATAGTTCTGTGATTGAGTATTCATATTTTATTGGTGACATTATATATTTTGGTATTCAGTATTGCTAGATAGTATCGTTTACCCAAACAGCGTTCTACCGCCGATGCTGCGACGTAGGCTGGACGTACCCACGTTCTCGTGCCCCTACATCGGGTGCGGGTCGTGACACATTTTTAGTGGTTTCCCATGCAGGTCCTCGAGGTCGCAATTAGTGTGATTCATAGTGGTGCTCCAATTTGAGTGCTATTACGAGCCTGTTTCAGGATATATGGTATAGGCTATAGGCTGAAAATACTCAATCACAACTAAAAAAATCTCTATTATTTATTTTGACCGTTCTTTCATGATATTGATAATTGAACTTTAACTGTCATTCTTTGAATATATTTTATCTTGTGACATATTAATTCTTTTGCTTTGCCTTAGGATGCCACCGAAGACTCGATCACAGCGCGGAGGAGCAGCTTCTGAGGGATTGTGACTTTCCGAGAGCCTGCACCAGTCACTTCTCCGGCGATTGGCATATCAACTACATTCGGGGGTCCACCTCCAGTATGGAGGGTTGTTCCAGCTGTGTCTGAGGGACTTCCACCTCCACATTCTATGTCGACAGATGCGACTCAGATGTTCGCACTGTTTCGCGAGATGCTGGAGGCTCAGAGGGCCCAGTCAGAGGCTCACCAGAGGCAGACCGACGTATTATGGCAGGGTATTGAGATTGCTCATCAACTTGCCCGTGATACAGTAGAGAGAGGTTCCAGTCCAGCAGTAAGTTGCTCCATAGTTTGCCCCACTTTGGCTGGGTAGTATCCAGGACTTCAAGAAGCTGGAACCTCGGGTCTTCAAGGGGATCGAGGGCATCGTCTATGCTGATGATTGGCTCAAGGATATCGAGCGTCTCATGAGGGTGGCACATCTTGCTAAGGATCTGAAGGTTGAGGCAGTAAAACTTTAGTTGTTCGACATCGCCCGCACTTGGTTCAAGAATGAGCCACTTCTTCCTGATGCAGAGCAGTCTTGGGAGGTATTCAAAGACCTCTTCAAGAAGAAGTTTTTTGCTCGAGTGGATAGGTTATAATTGGGGAGACAGTTTGAGAGTCTTACCCTGAGGAGCATGTCTGTGGAGGAGTATGCCGCAGAGTTCAGGAGGCTAAGACAATTTACGGAGTACTTGGTAAGGGAGCCAGAGGTTCGGGCTATCCGCTTCCGCGAGGGTCTAAACTGGGAAGTGAAGATCCTCATTCCGTCTTTCTATCAGACGTATTCTAAGATACTTGCGGAGGCACGCAAGGTTGAGCGGGAGTTGAGCTTGAAGCCCAAGAGAGTCCGTAATTTTTTTCTGGGGGCTAGGAGCAACGCAGAGACTGCTAAGCATACGCATCTCCAATCTAGGCCTTTCCAGCAGCCATAGCAGTATCCGACTCCAGCTAGGGCATCGGTTCACCAGGCACCACAGTAGCAGAGACACTTACAGCACGCTTCTTGTAACTACTACAAGAACCCCGGCCATATTTGGAAATTTTGCAGGAAGAGGTTGGAAGTTTGTCTATAATTTGGCACAGAGGGGCATCAGATAAGAGATTATCCTACCAACCCTCATCGTGCATCTTAGGGAGCAGCTCCATCTCAGAGAGCAATAACGAGACCACTTGCAGTACAGTCAAGGGGACCGCCTCTTCCGACCCAACAGCAGCGTTATGCCCAGTACGAGCATTAGGGAGGTGCACCTCAGGGACGAACATTTGCTATGATGGTCGAGGAGGCCGAGCCCACATGAGATGTCATTGTAGGTTCTGTTTTTCTTGATTCTTTTCCAACTTTAGCTTTGTTTGATAGTGATGTTTTTCATAGTTTTGTATCTAATTTTTTTCTTTGAAGTATCATTTGGTAGCTGAGTCTTTGCTTAGGACTTGCAAGATCATGACCGGGGGAGGCATTATCCTTGTTAGTGTGTTTGCAAGGATTAGAGAGTTACTCTGGGAGGCCGGGAGATGAGTGTGTGTCTACTTGTATGACCACTTACGAGCTACGATATTGTACTCGGGATGGATTGGTTGAGTAGGCACCATGCTAATATAAATTACAGAGGAGGTAGAGTTTTGTTTAGCCCACCAGGAGTGCTAGAGTTTGAATTTGCTAGAGGAAATTCCGTACAGGGAAAAGGCATTATCTGTGGATCTATGGTGGAAGACAAAGAGTTGCCGCATCCGTTTATAGCAGAGTTCTTGGATGTGTTTCCTGAGGAGTTGTCAGGATTGCCACCAGATCAAGATGTTGAGTTCTCTATAGACTTGGTGCCAGATGTAGAGCCAATTTCATAGCATGTCTATAGATTAAACAAAAATGAGCTCGCCGAGATGAAGAAGCAAGTGGATGAACTGCAGGATAAGGGGTTTATCAGATCCAGTTCTTCATCGTGGGGAGCCTCGGTATTGTTTATACCGAAGAAGGATGGATCGGTACGCATGTGCATCGATTACAGGGCATTAAATAATCTTACTATCAAGAATAAATATATGTTGCCATGGATTGATGACATGTTCAATCAGTTGAGTAACACCAAGGTATTTTCTAAGATAGACTTGAGATTAGGCTACCACCAGGTGAAAGTGAAGCCGGAGGACATTCCGAAGACTGCTTTTAGGACTCGGTATGGCTAGTATGAGTTCATGGTGATAATGTTTGGGTTGACTAATGTCCTGGCGGTGTTTATGAATTTGATGAACAAGGTGTTCCACTAGTACCTTGACAAGTTTGTGGTGGTATTCATCGATGATATTCTCATATATTCGAAAATGCCAGAGGAGCACGTGGAGCATCTGCGAATTATGTTAGATGTGCTGAGGAAGGAGAAGCTGTACAGAAAGCTGTCCAAGTGTGAGTTCTTCCTGGACAAGTTTGAATTCTTGGGGAATGTTGTGACAGGTGATGGGATTCAGTGGATTCGAAGAAGATCGCAGCAATGGAGTCTTGGAAGACCCCAAGTTCAGTGGAAGAGATCAGGAGTTTCTTGGGTCTGGCAGGCTACTACAAGAATTTTATGCAAGATTTTTCAAGGAATGCTGAGCCGATGACCAGACTCACCAAGAAGGATACGGAGTTTGTTTGGACAGAGGAGTGCCAGGCTTCTTTTAAGGAATTGAAGAAGAGGTTGATGTCTGCTCCTATTTTGACATTGCCATTAGGGTCCAGAGGTTTTACTATTTATAGTGATGCATCAGGAAAAGGGTTGGGTTGTGTTCTCCAACAGAATATGAAGGTTATTACCTATGCATCCAGGCAATTATGTCCTCATGAGAAGAACTATTCTACCCATAATTTGGAGTTGGTAGAGGTCATCTTTGCTCTGAAATTATGGAAATATTATCTATATAAAAAGCGTGTGGAGATCTTCACAGACCAAAAAGCTTGAAGTATGTTTTTACTTAGAAGGAGCTGAACATGAGACAGTGTCGGTGGCTAAAACTGATGAAGGATTTTGATATATCCTTACAATATCACCCAGGAAAGGCCAATGTGGTTGTCAATACCTTGAGCAGGTATCTGGTAGCTATATTTCTAATAAGGGACCGGCATTTGTTAGAGGATCTGAAGAGCCTGGGCATTAAGGTGATAGTTACTGGGATTGCGATAAAGATGTGGGGTTTGCAGATCCATTCAAATTTGATTGACAGGATCAAGGCAGCTTAGTATGAGGATATGTCTCTGAGGAGCATCAGAGCACAGGTTCGAGCCGGATTAGAGGATGATTTCACCATTACAGAGGATGATTCTTTGTGGTATGGTACTAGATTATGTGTGCCTAGTGGGGAGCTACGTGAGAAGATATTGTAGGAAGCTCATCGCTCTCAGTATTCCATGCATCCAGGTGCCAACAAGATATATCGAGATATGCGAGAGAGAGTATGGTGGTATGGCATAAAGAGGGAGGTGGCATAATTTGTATCCAGATGCTTGATATACCAATGGGTGAAAGCCGAGAGGCAGAGGCCAGGCGGTTTACTTCAGCCATTACCCATTCCAGAGTGAAAGTGGTACATGTCACATGGAGGCATCACTCTCCGGGTGAGTCTACCTGGGAGAGGGAGGATAAGATGCGAGAGCGTTACCCATATTTGTTTGTACCTTGAGGTATGTTCTTTCCTTATTCTATTTTTTTTTGCTTTTCTAGGGGTAGTTTTGTCTCTGAATTTCGAGGACGAAATTAGTTTAAGGGGGGTAGACTTGTCACTACCATATTTTTCTGAGGATATTTTGGTTATTCCATAATTTAATAATTATTATGCATATTAAATATTTATTCTTGTATTATTTATTTATTGTTAGTAGGCTACATGATATTTGAACTTGTGTTAGTGGACCTAACTAGATTAGAATGGACTCATGGACCAACATTATTCTAGTTAGACTTGAGCCCAACAACAAGCCAAATTTATTAAGTTGGTGATTAATTAGTCAAACCATTAGGAGTATAACATTCCTTCCTTAATTACTTTCTTCATGACAAGCCCCAATGGATAATTTGGACCTTACACATTTCTAGGGGAGCAAGCTTGTGGCCGGCCTATATAGAGAGGAGGAAATTCTCTCTCCTCTTTTTACATCCAAAATTTTTAGATCTAGAATTTTCTTCTTCAAATCCCTTCATTCCCTACACAAATCCCTACCCAAATTCTCTCCCAATTCCTTCTCTACTCACCATTAGAGGCTATTAGAACAAAGAGGTGGCAGGGATCTACAAGGAGGTGAAGAGTGCACAAGTTGAAGGCTCTTTGCATCTATTTAGAGACTTGCATTGGGAATCCATCTCCCAAAAGGTAAAATTCAGTTTTTTTCTTTCTAATTAGACTCTAGATCTGTAATTTAATCATCAGGAACCCTCTTATTTACTAGGGATACCCATAGGAAGAGGAATTAGGTTCATATGAGGCCTATGGAGGAAGTTATGTTGTATTTTGTGTCAATTTTGGGGGAATTCCAAGATTGACACATCATGTATTTTTCAATAGGTCAATAAGACCAAATTGATATGTGTTTGGTTGTGTAAGACTAGTGTCGTATCCACAATTGGATGCGTGTAGGTCGTATCATAATATTTTGGTGATACAGGTTTTTTTGGGGGGGGTCCCTTCGACACGGGGGTTTGATCATTCAATATTTTGACACGGACACATAGTTGAGTAGCTAGCATTGTATATTGCTTATAATGATGATATTAGACTTGCTCGTATCATTTGGGATACGTTTGAATCAAGCCTTGGTAGCGAATCGCAAGCGTATCATAGATTTAGTGCGATACAGTACGATGCACGCCAAGTATTTGTATTATTGCCATAGTATATTCATACACTCTAAATTGTTAATCCTCATATCTATTGGTATTGTTTTATAGTATATAATTGTTGCACTTATATATATATATATATATATATAAGTTTCACTTAATAGTGTATAATAAGGGGGAGGATAGCTCACTGTCATTTATATATGAGATGTGAGATAGAAATCGCTGTCCTTTATGTGAAATGTGATATTATTAACAGTTGGTTATATGTATGAAGATTATGGAAGATTTATTTGTGTATATTATATGTGAGTACATGAGTATAGGTGAGATATTGTTCACTGATGGAGTGACTATATGTGCTCACTGTTACTGTGATGGTTTATAGTTGGTGTAAAGAGAATGTAAAGGAAGTTCGCTGCCTATTTGTTCACTGTCGGGTTATGATTATGAGGAGAATTATATATATGGGTGAGAGGTGCATACTTGTTTAATGTGATGTAGTTGTTGTCTATGTGTTATACACTCATGTATATGAACTGTCAGTTGGGTATGTATTTTGATTAGTGAGGGGATTTGTTTTGAGTTCACAGTTGATCTATGATAGTTCTAGTTCTGTTGTGTATGATACTGATACTAGGGAAAGCTGTTGTCACTATAAATTATTCGATGTCAAGTGTTATT
Organism: Iris macrosiphon; assembly: GCA_036927795.1. Lineage (NCBI taxonomy): Eukaryota > Viridiplantae > Streptophyta > Magnoliopsida > Asparagales > Iridaceae > Iris > Iris macrosiphon. Next base: position 124,898,314 of record JAYESA010000020.1, on the reverse strand, counting down.
CACAGTGATGAATTATTACTGTCAGGTTTATAGCATATTTGTTGTGGAAGGGAAGTTCGTCTATGTATATAGTTATAAGTTAGATAACTATAAGTTAGTATAATTCTATAGATACTAGATATATTGGAATTAGATATCAGTGAGGGTAGTGCTTGACCTCGTACAATACCAAGGTAAAGCGAGATGAGGTATCACGAGACATTCGTATCTCATACCAATGGTTAGCTAATTGTCATGTTTGGGTCAAATCCAAGTATATCATAAGGCTAATATAGTATTAGTAATACTAATAGATAGTTATATTAGAGTATCTTGAGTATCTTGAGATACGTAATCGTATCGATACTCGGATATCCTAATATAGCTATATAGCCTAGTTGAATAGTGTTTGGACCTAATAACCTAGAGATGGACTCATACAATCTAGAAATAGTTAGTTTAACCAAGTTTGACTAGTTTGACCTAGAGTTGACCTAGTTTGACTATTTTGACTTAGAATTGGCCTAACGACCTAGAAGTTGACTAGTATAACTTGTTATCATTTTCAAATCCTTGTATTGATGCTAAATTTTATGTATAGGTCTGTGTGATACCAATTTGGACTCTGAGATGCATCATTTATTCAGGACCATAGGCAAGTACATTCTCTGAGAGTTTCTTATTTCTGATATCCTCTATATTTCTTGTATTTAGTATAGATATCCTTGACTTTCCTAACACATGGTTACATGGATTGGTATTCCTGGATCCTATCGTGAGATATTATTCTGGTAGTTCCTGGCGTATATCTTGTAAGAATCTTGTTATTCTTGTGCGAGTATGGATACTGATTAATGAAAAGAGTCACGATTTCTCGTAGAATCCCCTCTCATAACGTGCCATGGTTGGATCCACTATACCAGTCAGGGGCGAAGAGTATTTACTGTAGATATGTGATCATTCTCCCGAATTTCTTGTTTTTCTTGAATAGTGTTAATAATACACTACACGTATGATTAATCAGGCCCGTGGCTCTTGAGCATTACCCAAGTCGATCACATGTTGTTACTGGTACTCACTCACTTAGATAGTTATTTTATTTTCCATATATGATGTTCGTATTTCCTGTATGTAGTTCCCGTATTATCCTATTTTAGTATATTTTTTACATACTTTGTTCCTCCTGTTTATGCTCTCTATTTACTGTTACATAGTTTTTATCATTTATTGGAACTGCTTTTAGAGTTGTACTTTGCTCCTTTCCTAAATGGATACATTTTTCCAGATGACACTGAGTAGTGGTATCCCACTCACTATGGGCCTCAGTACGTAGTTGGTTTAGAGTTAGAGACTGTGGCTCAGGAGAGACTCATCCCGATTGAGACAGATGATAATTTACCAGTAGCTTAGTAGATAGGATTTTATTGTACTAGATTTGTCTCCAGCTTTTGATAGTTAGTACTTTATTATATTTGAGTCTCATTGGATATTATTTGTCTTGTGAGTTGTACTTAACTCTTCAGTTCTTTATATCATATTTCGTGCATTGTTCTATCTTATAGTTCTATGATTGAGTATTCATATTTCATTGGTGACATTATATATTTTGTTGTTCATTATTGCTCGATAGTATAGTTTACCTAAATATTGTTCTACCGTCGATACGGCAGCATAGGCTGGACGTACCCACGTTCTCGTGCCACTACATCGGGTGCGGGTTATGACACCATCTGTCTGAGGGTGGTAAGCAGTACTAAATTTGATTTGGGTACCCAAGCTAGCCTGCATACTCCTCCAAAAGTGTCACGATCTGCACCCGATATAAGGGTACGAGAACTGGGTACTTCCAGCCTACGCCGCAGCATCGGTGGTAGAACGTTGTTGGGTAAACTATCTATCTAGTAATAAAGAATCACCATGGTATATAATGCCACCAATAAAATATGTATAGTCAATCACAGAACTATAAGATGGAACAATCGCACGAATATGATATAAAGAACTGAAGAGTCAAATACAACTCACAAGACAAAAATAATATCCAATAAGTCATCAAATAGAATATAAATCTAACTGTCAAAAGCTGGAGACAAATCTAGTACAAAAATAAGCTTATCAACTAAGCTACTGGTAAAGGGTCGTCTGTCTCAACAGGGATGAGTCCCTCCTGAACCAAAATCTCTGGCTCTAAGCCAACTACGTCCTGAGGCCCGTAGTGAGTGGGATACTACTCCTCAGTATCATATGGGAAAAATATATCCAGTCAGAAAAGGAGCAAAGTATATCTCTAAAAGTAGTTCCAATAAATGATAAAAACTATGTAACAGTAAATAGAGAGCATATACAAGTGCAATAGGTCATGGCAGAAAGTATACTAGAATAAGAAAATACGGAAAATACATACAAGAGATACGACCATCATATATGGGATAAGAGATGCAACTATCTAAGTGAGTGAGCACCAGTGACAACATGTGATCGGCTTGGGTAATGCTCAAGAACCATGGGCCTGGTTAATCATATGTGCAGTGTATGATTAACACTATTCAAGAATAAAAAGAACTCCAGGGAATGATCATATATCTACACTAAATACTCCCTGCCCCCGACTGGTATATTGGATCCAACCATGACAAGTTATAACACAAGATTCTATGAGAAATTATGACTCTTCGTATGAATTGGTGTCCATACTCATACAAGAACATCGGCCTCGCATAAGAGATATGCCAGGAACTACCGGGAATAGCATCTCATTATGGGATCCAGGAATACCAATTCGTGTAACCAAGTATCAGGAAATTCAAATATATTTATACTAAATACAAGATATAGAGGATATCAAAAATGAGAAACTCTCAGAGAATGTACTTGCCTAAAATTCGACAAATGATATCGTAGATGTTCGAAACGGTGTCTCGAAGACCTAAATATGGAATATTACATTAATACAAGATTTTAGAATAAAAATAAGTTAAACTAGTCCATTTCTAGGTCATTAGGCCAATTGTAAGTCAAAATAGTCAAAATAGGTCGAACTAGTCAAACTTGGTCAAACTAGCTATTTTTATGTTGTATGAGTCTATCTCTAGGATATTGGGTCCATACACTATGTATCTAAGTCATACTAGCTATACTAGGATATTAGTACTATATTGTATCGTAAGATACATAAATATTTATTTATAAGAATACTATATAAGATAACAATATTATATATGCTAGTATTCCTAGCTACAACTAGTGCTAAGGGATACCATGGCTTTGAGACAACCCGGTCTCGAACTATCTAGCCCAACTTGACTCAATACCTGGAGTCAACTCCATTACCTAGAAATTACCTTGGTTTACCTTGGTATCTCAAGAGAATACTTAACTCTATATAATACCTACACATGCTCAAAATATATACTAATTAAGTATCATAATACGTATCATTCACAACCATAACTAACATATACTATCATCTACTAACTTACTAGCATCTAAACCATATATACCTAACTAGCAATGTCATTCTATACATACTAACTGTCATAATATACTAACAGTGATCTACTACTCAACTTAACACCCAAAAACCCGACCCCTCAACCATGTAGCTGCTGCCACAAAGTAGTATGATGTTGTTGCTGTGCTCCTCCTGAGCACAGCCCGACCTGCTGTTGCTGCTCCAATTGGAAGCCCCCAATGCCCCCACAGTTATTGTTGCTTTGAGGCAACACATCCCGACTGCTGTGTTTGCACAACAGTCCCTCGACTGCTGCCAGTGTTCTGTGGCACACACAAGAACACCCCCTCACCCTCATTGACAGTCCAACAATCCTCTAAACCTAATGCAACACTCCAAATCAGTGAGCTATCAACAAAGTCCACATATATCAACCCATATCAGTCTATATATCTACCAACAGTGCACATGAACTCCTTCTCAATAAAATATATCTAACATACGCAATACAAACTATATCATAGCTAGATATATATATAGAACTAATATATATATATATATATATATATATATATATATATATATATATATATATATATATATATATATATATATATATATATATATATATATAACTTAAATCAATATTAAATTAACTATACACAAAGCCAATTGCATGAGAAAATAAAGTATCAAACACGTGGAGTGCACCGCACCTGTATCACACTCAATCTATGATACACTTGCGATACGGTTCCACAACACCACCAAACGTATCCCGAAGGACACGATCAAGCCTAGAATCACAATTAGAAGTAATACTAAGGGCTAGCAAACTCATATACGTGTCCGTGTCAAAATACGACATTCTTAAACCCTTGTTTCAAAGAAAAAATCCCCAAATCAACCTGTATTACCAAATTGCCATGATACTTCCTACACATATCCTATTATGGACACGACACTAGTCTCACACAACCAAACACATGTCAATTTGTTCTAATTGACCTATTAATAAACACATGATGTGCTAATCTCGAAATTACTCCAAAATTGGCACAAAATACACCATAACTTTCTCCATAGGCCTCCGATGAACATAATTCAAAATCCTATGTGTAGCCTTAGTAATTGAGAGAATTTTTAATGATTAAACTACTGATTTAGAGTTTAATTAGATGGAAAAAACTGAATTATTCCTATTAGGAGATGGATTCACAATACAAGTCTCCAAATGGATGCAAAGAGCCTTCAACTTGTGCACTCTTTACCTCCTTGTAGATCCTTGCCTTCTCCTTGTTCCAATAGAATTGAGAGAGAATTTGGGTAGGGATTGGTGTAGGGATGAAGGAATTTAGAAGAGAAAAATTCTATATCTAAAATAAAATAAAATAAATAAAGAGAGAGAGTTTCTTTCCTCCCCCTATGGCCGGCCTCTTACCCCCTCTCTAAGAAATGTGTAAAGTCCAAAATATTCCTTGGGGCTTGTCATAAAGAAAAGGATTAAGCATTGAAGGTTCTAATCAATTGGTTTAACTAATTAAGTCATTCTCTTAATAAATTAGGCTTGATTGTTGGGCTCAAGTCTAACTAAAAATAATGTTGGTCCATGAGTCTATTCTAACTAGTTAGGTCCGCTAACACAAGTCCAAAATAAAATAAAATATCTAACAATGAATAAATAATGCAAGAAATAAATATACAATATGCACAATAATTATTAAATTATGACAATGACCAAAATATCCTTCCTAGAAAATTTGGTAGTGACAAGTCTACCCTCCTTAAAATTATTTCGTCCTCAAAATTTAAAGACGAAACTACCCCTATAAAAGCAAAGAAGAACAAGAAAGAACATACCTCAAGGTTCAAACAAATATGGGTAACGGTCTCGCATTTCATCCTCCCTCTCCCAAGTAGACTCACCCGGAGAGTGATGCCTCCATGCGACGCATACCAAGGGAATGGCCTAGTTCCTCAAAACCTTCTCTCCCCGATCTAGAATCTCAAATGGCTGCTCTGGATACCTAAGAGGAGGGTCCACCTCTATCTCTTAGTTGTCCAATACGTGACTAGGATCCGCCACATGCTGTCTCAACTGTGACACATTAAACACATTATGAACTCCCTCTAATGAAGGTGGTAAGTCTAGTCTTTAGGCAACTGCACCGACCCTCTCAAGAAAACTGAATAGTCCGATGAATCACGGACTAAGCTTCCCGCCTCCACCTAAGTGAATCATGACTCGTGTTAGAAAAATCCTCATAAACACCAGACCTCCAACCTAGAATAAAATACAACTTTAAGAACTTAATCTATAATAAACAACCGATATCAAGCACAAAATAAGAAACTAAAACTATACCTCAAACTCCAAAGGTCTCTGGTGGCTATCGTTCCAATGCCGCTGTCTGTCCTGCGCCACTCGAAGTCTATCCCTGATCAGCTTAACCTTTTCCGCTGCATCTACTACCATCTCTAGCCCTAGCAAAGCTCTCTCTTTAACATCGTCCCATGACAATGGATTACGATATCTTCGACCGTACAGAGCCTCAAATGGTGATATCTCTATATTGGCCTGGTAGCTATTATTGTAAGCAAACTCTACCAAATTGAGATGATCCTTCCAAGATCTCCTAAAATCTAGTACACAGGTGCGTAGCATATCCTCGAGAGTCTGAATAGTCCTCTCTAACTACCCATCTCTCTGAGGGTGATATGTAGTACTGAACGAGCTGGGTATCCAAGCTCGCCTGTAAACTCCTCCAGAAATGAGAAGTGAAACGATTATCCTGATTCGAGGCTATGTTGACGAAAACCCATGTATTCTGACAATTTACCTCACATACAACTCTATCAGCTTCTCCGTAGGAAAACCTACCTTGAAAGGCAAAAAGTGGGCCAACTTGGTCAACCTATCAACGATGACCCAAATTGCATCTTTCCAACCTGGAGATCGTGGAAGGCCGGACACAAAATCAATAGCAATGTGCTCCCACTTCCACTCTAGAATGGGTAATGGCTGAAGTAAACTGCTTGGCCTCTGTCTCTCGGCTTTTATCTGCTGGCACACCAAGCATTTGGATACAAAATATACCACCTCTCTTTTCATGCCATACCACCATACACTCTCTTACATATCCTGATACATCTTGTTGGCACCTGGATGTATAAAATACTGAGAAAGATGCGCTTCTTGCAATACCTCCTCACACAACTCTCTACTAGGCATACATAATCTAGTTCCATGCCTCAAAGATCCATCCTCTGTAATGGTGAAATCATCCTCCAATCCGGCTCAAACATGTGCTCTGATGCTCCTCAGAGACATGTCCTCGTACTGAGCTTCCTTAATCATGTCCATCAAAATTGAATATATCTGCAAACCCATATCTGTATCACAACCCCAGGAACTATTACCTCAATGCCCAGGCTCTCCAAATCCTCCAACATATACCGGTCCCTCGTCAGAAACACAACTACCGGATACCTGCTCAAGGCATCGGCAACCACATTGGCCTTCCCTGGGTGATATAGTAAGGATATATCATATTCCTTTATCAGTTCTAGCCACCAATGCTACCTCATGTTCAGCCCATTCTGAGTGAAAACAAACTTCAAGATTTTGTGGTCCGGAAAGAACTCCATACGCTCTCTATAAAGATAATATTTCCACAATTTCAGAGCAAAGATGACTGTCGTCAACTCCAAATCATGGGTAGGATAGTTCTTCTCATGAGGACATAATGTCCTGGATGCATAGTCAATCACCTTCATATTCTGCTGGAGAACACAACCCAATCCTTTCCTTGTTGGATCACTATAAATAGTAAAATCTCCGGACCCTGATGTCAATATCAAAATATGATCAGACGTCAACCTCTTCTTCAATTCCTCAAAAGCAGCTTGGCACTCCTCTGTCCAAACAAACTTCGTGTCCTTCCTAGTGAGTCTAGTCATCAGCTCAGCAATCCTCGAGAAATCTTGCACAAACTTCCTGTAGTAGCCTGCCAGACCCAAGAAACTCCTGATTTATGCCACTAAAGTCGGGGTCTTCCAAGATCCACTGTTGTGATCTTCTTCGGATCCACTGAAATCCCATCACCTGTCACAACATGCCCCAAGAACTCAACCTTGTCCAGGAAAAACTCACACTTGGACAGCTTCCAATATAGCTTATCCTTCCTCGGCACATCCAACACAATCCGCAAATGCTCCTTGTGCTCCTCTGGCGTCTTCGAGTATATGAGAATATCATCGATGAACACCACCACGACCTTATCAAGGTACTAATGGAACACCTTGTTCATCAAATTTATAAACACCATCAGAGCATTATTCAACCCAAACAACATCACCATGAACTCATACTGGCCGTACCGAGTCCGAAAAGCAGTCTTCGAAATCTCCTTTGGCTTTACTTTTACCTGGTAGTAGCCTGATCTCAAGTCTATCTTGGAGAATACCTTGGCGCCACTTAACTAATCGAACAAATCATTAATCCGCGATAACGGGTATTTGTTCTTGATAGTGATATTATTTAATGCCCTGTAATCGATGCATATGCACACCGATCCATCCTTCTTTGGTACAAACAATACCGGGGTACCCCACGGTGAAGAACTGGATCTGATAAATCCCTTATCCTACAGTTCATCCACTTGCTTCTTCAGCTCGGCCAGTGTCACTACCACATTCTGAAAACAGGGGCATTTTCGACTTTTTAGAATATTTAATATTATTGTAGTTATAATTAATTAATTGCATGATAGTGTATTTGATTTAAATAATTTTGTACGATGTGAAATTAAATATATATAATTATATGCAGTGTTAATTATTTTACTTTAGCTAGCAGACTTGACCTAGAAGCCAGCAGATGAACACCTGTCGGAATTATAGGATTCTGGATTTTATTATTTTATCTAGAATTTAATATTTGGAGATTGTAATTAATTACTGTATTTTATTTAATATTTTTGCGCATGGCCTTTGCTTCGATATTTGGAGCACTATCCAGACTTTTGTCTTCCAACAAATTTTACCATCTTGCCCTAGACATGTCCGCCTTCAATTCTGCTATTTTTTGCAACTCATAATTGTGCTTTCTGTACATTATTCCTGGCCGCGCAAAAATCGTCGCGAACGTTTATTTTAAAATTCCTATTTTGTATCGTTGTGCGTTCCAATCGAAAATTGGAGGCCATCTTGACCTATTTTTCGTGCGGCCCAAATTAGGGTAATATTCTGTTCTGAGTCTTCTTCAATATTGGTATTGATGACCTGACCTGATTTTGGCCCCAAGTACTCCTAATTAATTGTTGAACATAACTTGCATTTATTTCTATTTAATTTGAGGATACCATTTTATCTGATTCTGAAATTCCAAATTAATTTCAGTGCCCTGCAAATTCAGCCCATAACCATCTTACAGTGCCCCCTGACCCTACAAAATATCGGACCCCGAATCGCCCGCCCAATTTTCGTCATTTCATGTGTTTGTGTAATTTCCCAAATTTAAGGGGGCCAAATTGCAAATTGGCATTTTGTGGCCTCACCCAATTATTTTAATCAATGAGGGAGCCTATTAATTTTAATTAAGAATCCTCATCCCCCATGAATAATTTTCTCATGTTCAATCCTAGCCATTCATTGGAAATTGGCCCATCACAACCCTCCATCACACCCTCTCTCTCCCTATTTAATATATTGTACCCTCAAACCCTAATCCCTAGGCAACCTAGAAACACCACCTCCTCACAAGCCCCTCTCTCCTACGTAGGATTCTTCTCCCTCTTCCTTTCTTCTTCTATTTTCTTCTCTTCTTCTTCTTCTTTCTTCTTCTTCTTCTTCTTCTTCTTCTTCTTCTTCCTCTCTTATTGATTTTATTTGAAATTTCAAAAGGAATAAGGGGGGGAACACTGTTCACCCATCCCCCCTTACTGTGCATTTTCCGGCGGCTGCCCTGTGTGCTCCGGCCCGAGTCTCTGAACTCCGGCGCCGGTGCTGTTCTCCTCCCCGGCGGCTCTGGGTACAGCCTCCAGCGGCCCTCTTCCATAGAACTGCTGCGGCTGCTCCTTCCTTCCCTCTGGCGGCAGCTTCCCCGACCGAGCATCCCCTCCGGCGCCGGCGCTCCCCTCTCCCCGACTTCCACTGCTCCTGTCCTCCCATCTCCTCCCCTCTGCTGCTCAGCCGACCGGCGGCTTCCCACAACTTCCCTGCACCACGGCGGCTTCCTCCTCCGGTCCGGCGGTCTCCAGCCGGCGGCCGTGCTCCAGCGCCCAACCCACAGTAAGCCTCTCCCTTTCCCTCTTTATATATATATATATATCTATATATATATATATATATATGTGTATATATATATACGTATATATATGCGTATCTATATACTAAATGTATAATTATTGTAGGTAATTATTTAATGAGAATATAATGGAATATTAATCAATGTATAATATATGTAAATATTAGCATGTATATGTATAGCAATTTAATTAATTAATGTATATACTAGTTTATGTTGTATATATAGTATAATGTATATATATATTTATATACATACGTATATACGAATATGTATATAAACAGTATATTAATTAATGCTTAATATTAATGTATATGTAATTTGTATATATATTCAATCAATGTTTAACAGTACATGTGCATGTAATTATGTAAAATTAAATTAATGTTTAATATATATTAGTATGGTATATATATATATACCTTGTATAATGTATTGTGTGTGTATTCACTATAATATATATGTATATATATTTTGTAAATGTATGTATTAATATATATGTATAAGTACATATTTTGTATATGTATATTTATGCATATTATATATATACTTTGTATATTTTAATATAATTAGTATATGCATTTAATTTAATTTGTATATATAATTAATGTAAATTATTTATATATTTAATTAATGTGAAATTTAGTATATGTATTTTTAATCTAATTTGTATATATATATGTATATATACATAGGTTTATTTTATGGCATTATTTAATAAAAGTATATGCTAGTATAAATTTATTTTGGTGTATTAGCATTTGTGTATTCTTAATATGTAATTGGTATATATTCAAATAAATGTATAAATATGTAAATTATATATTATTTAATTATTAGTAATCAATTGTATGAGTATAGTATATATTTAAATAAATTCTATAATTAAGTTGGTATATATATATATATATATTGTATATATATATATACTTGATATGATTTCAAATGTATATTTTGTACATATATTTAATATATTTATATATATATATGATTGATATATATAAATACATGTGCTACTATATGTATTTTAAATATATATATACATAGCATATTTTCAAAATATATTTAATTGGTATATTCATCTGTATATAGTATTGTATAATTTAATTGGTATAAATTAGTATATAAAAATAATAGTATACGTACTATTTTTGGTGTGTATATATATATATATATCTTTATTGTTCAATTGACATAGATATATATGTGTAGGTATATTTTTGTATAAACCCTTAGTACATTTTTATATATATACATGTATATTTTGTAGTTGTAATTAATTTGGGATATATTGTGTGTACATACAGGTATTAGTTTTATTTAAAGTGTATATATTTATACTTATAGTTATTATTGTAATTAAGGGATATTAATATATATAGTTGGCCTATCTAGTAGATGACCCCTACCGTACCTAGCGTAGCCCTAAGGCCAGTGTATTTTTATTGTGTGTTAGGATAGCTTCTGATACAAATGTCATATTGTGATGTGTTTATAGGACTGTTGGTTTACCAGGGGATACTCTGGAACAAGACATCCATAAATACCAGCTAAGGACCCGAGGCAAGTACATTCTCTGATAATTTCCAATTCTTGATAATTTCTATAAATTCAAAAAAATCATGAAATGTTACATCTGAATCTTTGACACTGTGCTACACGGACTAGTATAGCTTGGATCTGCAGTCATGAGATGTTACATTGATTATCGTATTGACATTATACACGACATTGACATTGATATTAGACATTGATAATTAGACATTGATATTAGACATTGTACATGATAGACTTGACTTGCTCGTGTATCGTGACGTGTCATGATTGGATCCACAGTACTAGTTGGGGGCGGGGGAAATTGTTAGTAAGAAATGTGATCAAATACCCATTGTATAATTAAATATTATTGGTGTTAATCATACCCCCACGTATGATTAGCCAGACTGTAGCAATCGTACATGTTCCCAAGCCGATCACATTTTGAAACTACAATTTCAAACACTTAGAATAGATTGCAGTTCCCTATTTTAAATCATATACTACATCACCCGTATATGATACTGTTTCTTGTTCTTTTATTTCCATACATGCACTGACTGTATCATATTGCCTATTGCCTGTCTCTTTACATTGCCTGTCTCTCTTAAATTGCCATTGTATTTATTTCAATGTCTTCTCAGTAGCTAGCATGACATGTTTTATTGTATTATAGACATTATCAATTAATGGAACTGTTATTTGAGAGTGTTGCTTTGCTCCTTCCTGACTGAAAATATTTTTCCAGACTATGCCTTAGAGGACCGCTGTCCGACACTTTGTGGACCATGGTGAGTAGCTACAGACTTGGTAGTAGTTGTGATTCCGGAAAGTCTAGACGGAAATTACTATTTTTAGTTAGTGCTTTAATTAGACTATTTGGTACCGGATTTGTCTCCGGCATTTTTGATGACTTGGATATTGTTGAGTTAGAATATTACTTTGTGACTTGTGTTGTATTTAATTTCTGTTCGAAATCTTATCGTGCTGTAATCCTGTGATTGAGTATGTATTCATTTTATTGGTGTCATCCGTGCCTCCTTATGGAGATTGGATGCTTGAGTGACATTAGTTAGATAGTATCAAGACCTGGACAGCGTTCTACCGCCGACACTGCGGCGTAGGCTGGACGTACCCACGCACTCGTGCCCCTAAACCGGGTGCGGGTCGTGACAGCCAGCTCGTTGTTGTTCACTCTATAGATATGTTATAAAATCAGCTCTACACCGAACACCAAGTCTATAGAATACTCAACCTCTTGATATGGCGACAATCCTGGCAAATCCTCAGAAAATACATCCAAAAACTCTGCTATCAACGGATGCGGCAACTCCTTGTCTTCCACCATAGCTCCACATATAATGCCTTCTTTCTACTTCAAAGCTCCTCTAGCAAACTCAAACTCTGGCTCTCCTGGCAGGCTAAATAAAACTATACCTCCTCTGCAATCTATACTAGCATAGTGCCTACTCAACTAATCCATCCCGAGTACAATATTTTAGCTCAAAAGTGGCATTACAAGCAGACACACACTCAGCTCCCGGCCTCCTAAAGTAACTATCTAATCCTTGCAAATATCACTAACAAGGATAATGCCTCCCCCAGTCATGATTTTGCAAGTCCTAAGCAAAGACTCAGCTACCAAATGATACTTCAAGGCAAAAGAAACAGATACAAAACTATGAGAAGCACAACTATCAAACAAAACTAAAGTTGGAAAAGAATCAAGGAGAACAGAACCTGCAATGACATATTCGGTGGGCTCAGCCTCCTCAATCATCATAGCAAACACTCGTCCCTGAGGTGCACCTCCCTGATGCTGGTGCTGGGCATAATGCTGCTGTTGGGTCAGAAGCGGTGGTCCCCTCGGCTGTACTACAGGTGGCCTCGTATGTGTTCTCTGAGATAGAGCTGCTCCCTGAGTTGCATGACGAGGGTTGGTAGTACAATATCTCATTTGTTGTCCCTCTGTACCACAATACAGACAAACTCCCAACATCTTCCTGCAAACTCCCAGATATGGTTGGGCTTCTTGCAATAGTGGCAGAAAACGTATTGTGAGTGTCTCTGTTGTTGTTGTGGTACCAAGTGAACTGATGCCATAGCTGGAGTAGGATACTGTTGTGGCTGCTGGAAAGGCCTGGACTGGAGATGAGGATACTTAGAAGGCCCTGCGCTGCTACTAGCCCTTAGAAAAGAATCGCGGTCTCTCTTGGGCTTCAAGCTTAACTTCTGCTCAACCTTGCATTCCTCCACAAGTATCTTAAAATATGTCTGATAGAAAGACGGAATAAGGATCTTCACTTCACAGTTCTGGCCCTCGCGGAAGCGGATAGCCCTAACCTCTGGCTCCCTCACCAAATACGCCGTAAATCGGCTCAACCTCCCAAACTCTGCGGCGTACTTCTCCATAGACATGCTCCCTTGAGTAAGACTCTCAAACTACCTCCCCAAGTCCAACATGTCCACTCGAGCAAAGAACTTTCTCTTGAAGAGGTCCTTGAACACCTCCCAAGACTGCCCCGCATTAGCAAGAAGTGGCTCATTCCTGAATCAAGTATGGGCGATGTCAAACAGCTGAAGTCCCACTGCCTCAACCTTCAGATCCTCAGCAAAATGAGACACCCTTATGAGATGCTCGATACCCTCAAGCCGATCATCATCATAGATGGTGCCCTCGATCCCCTTAAAAACCAGAGGTTCCAGCTTCTTGAAGTCCTGGATACTACCCGATCGAAGCGAGGCACCCTGTGGAGCAACTTGATACTGGACTGGAACCTCTCTTTACTGCAGCACAGGTAAGCTAATGAGCACTGTCAATACCCTGCCACAACACGTTGGTCTGCCTCTGGTAAACCTCTGACTGGGCCTTCTAAGCCTCCAGCATTCGCGAAATAGTACAAACATCTGGGTCGCATCTGTCGGTACAGAAGGTGGAGGTTGAAGTCCCTCAATCGCAGCTGGAACAACCCTATGTACTGGGGGTGGACCCCCGAATGCATCTAATATGCCAATCCCCGGAGAAGTGACTAGTGCAGGCTCTCGGGAAGTCGCAGATCCCTCAGAAGCTACTCCTCCATGCTGTGATCGAGTCCTAGTCGGCATCCTGAGGCAAAGCGAAAGAAAAGAATTAATATGGCATAAGATAGAATATTTTCAAAGAAGGACAGTGAAAGCTCAATTTATCAATATTAAGGAAGAACAATTAAAATGAAAAATAGAGTTTTTTCCCTAGTTGTGATTGAGTATTCTCATCCTATAGCCTATATCCTATATCCTGAAATAGGATCGTAATAGCACTCAAATCAGAGCACCACTATGAATCGCACTATTTGTGACCCTGAGGACCTGCATGGGCCACCACTAAAAATGTGTCACAACCCACACCCGGTGTAAGGGTACGAGAACGTGAGTACGTCCAGCCTATGCCGCAATATCGGCGGTAGAACATTTTTGGGTAAACTATCTATCTAGCAATAATGAATCACCAAGGTATATAATGCAACCAATAAAATATGTATACTCAATCACAAAACTTTATGATGGAACAATCGCATGAATATGATATAAAGAACTGAAGAGTCAAATATAACTCACAAGACAGAAATAATATCCAATGAGTCATCAAATAGAATATAAATCTAACTGTCAAAAGCTGGAGACAAATCCAGTACAAAAATAATCCTATCTACTAAGCTACTGGTAAAGGGTCGTCTGTCTCAACCGGGATGAGTCACTCCTGAACCAAAGTCTTTGGATCTAAGCCAACTACGTCATGAGGCCCGTAGTGAGTGGGATACCCCTCCTCAGTGTCATCTAAAAAAAATTATTCAGTCAAGAAAGGAACAAAGTATATCTCTAAAAGCAGTTCCAATAAATGATAAAAACTATGTAACAGTAAATAGAGAGCATATACTAGAGGAATAGGGCTTGGAAGGAAGTATACTGGAATAAGAAAATACGAAAAATACATACAAGAGATATGACCATCATATATGGAATAAGAGATGCAACTATCTAAGTGAGTGAGCACTAGTGACAACATATGATCGTCTTGGGTAATGCTCAAGAACCATGGGCCTGGTTAATCATATGTGCGGTGTATGATTAACACTATTCAAGAATAACAAGAACTCAGGGGAATGATCACATATCTACACTAAATACTCTCCGCCCCCGACTGGTATAGTGGATCCAACCATGGCACATTATGATACGGGATTCTATGAGAAGTCGCGACTCTTCTCATGAATTGGTGTCTATACTCATACAAGAACATCGGTCTCGCACAAGAGATATGGCAGGAACTACCGAGAATAACATCTCATGACAGGATCCAGGAATACCAATCCGTGTAACCAAGTGTCAGAAAAGTCAAAGATATCTACACTAAATACAAGAACATAGAGGATATCATAAATAGGAAACTCTCAGAGAATATACTTGCCTGAAATCTGGCGAATAATTTCGTAGATGTCCGAAACGGTGCCTCAGAGACCTAAATATGGAATGTTACATCAATACAAGGCTTTGGTATGAAAATAAATTAAACTAGTCCATTTCTAGGTTATTAGGCCAATTCTAAGTCAAAATAGTCAAACTATGTCAACTCTAGATCAAACTTGGTCAAACTAGCTATTTCTAGGTTGTATGAGTCTATCTCTAGGATATTGGGTCCAAACACTATGTATCTAAGTCATACTAGCTATACTTGGATATTATTACTTTATTGTATCGTAAGATACGTAAATATGTATTTATGAGAATACTATATAAGATAACAATATTATATATGCTAGTATTCCTAGCTACAACTAGTGCGAAGGGATACCTTGGCTTTGAGCCAACCCGGTATCACACTATCTAACCCAACTTGACTCAATACCTAGAGTCAACACCATTACCTAGAAATTACCTTGGTTTACCTTGGTATCTTAAGGTAATACTTAACTCTATCTAATACCTATGCATGCTCAAAATATATACTAACTAAGTATCATAATACGTATCATTCACAACCATAACTAACATATACTATCATCTACTAACTTACTAGCTTCTAAACCATATATACCTAACTAACAATGTCATTATACACATACTAACTGTCATAATATAATAACAGTAATCTACTACTCAACTTAACACCGAAAAACCCGACCCCTCAACCATGTAGCTGCTGCCACAAAGTAGCATGTTGCTGCTGTTGTGCTACTCCTGAGCACAACCCGACCTGCTGCTGCTGTTGCTACCATTGGAAGCGCCCAATGTCCCCATTATTGTTGTTGTTCTGAGGCAACACAACCCGACTATTATGCTTTCATAGCAGTCCCACGATTGCTGCCATTGTTCTGTGATACATCCTGATCCCCCTTGCACATGTGTGCAACCATGGGACACACAAGAAAACCCCCTCACCCTCACTGACAGTCCAACACTCTTTTAAACCTAATGCAACACTCCAAATCAGTGAACTATCAACATAGTCCACATACATTAACCCACATCAGTCCATATATCTACCAACAGTGCACATGAACTCCTTCTCAACAAAACATATCTAACACACACAATACAAACTATATATATAACTCAAATCAATATTAAATTAAATATATACAAGGCCAATTGCATGAGAAAATAAAGTATCGAATACGTGGAGTATACCGTACCCGTATCACACTCAATCTATGATACGCTTGTGATACGGCTTCACAATACCACAAACGTATTTTGAAGGACACGAACAAGTCTAGAATCATAATTAGAAGTAATACGAAGAGCTAGCAACTCATCTACGTGCCCGTGTCAAAATATGATATGCTCAAACCCCCGTTTCAAAGAAAAAACCCCCAAATCAACCTATATCACGAAATTGTCATGATACGGCCTACATGTATCATATTGTGGATATGACACTAGTTTCACACAACCAAACACATGTCAATTTTGTCTAATTGACCTATTGACAAACACATGATGTGCCAATCTCAAAATTTCCCCAAAATTGGCACAACATATACCATAACTTCCTCCATAGGCCTCCTATGAACCTAATTCCAAATCCTATGGGTAGCCTTAGTACATGAGAGGGTTTTTAATGATTAAACTATAGATTTAGTATCTAATTAGAAGAGAACAACTGAATTATATCTATTGGGAGATGGATTCCTAATGCAAGTCTCCAAATGGATGTAAAGAGCCGTTAACTTGTGCACTTTTTACCTTTTTATAGATCCTTGTCTTCTTCTTGTTCCAATAGTCTCCAATAGTGAGTAGATAAGAAATTGGGAGAGAATTTGGGTAGGGATTGGTGTAGGGATGAAGAAATTTGAAAGAAAAAATTCTAGATCTAAAATAAAATAAAATGAATGAAGAGAGAGAGAGTTTCTCTCCTCCCCCCTATGGCCGGCCCTTTCCCCCTCTCCAAGAAATGTGTAAAGTCCAAAATATCCCTTGGGGATTGTCATGAAGAAAAGGAATAAGTATAAAATGTTTTAATCCAATTGGTTTAACTAATTAAGTTATTATCTTAATGTATTGGGCTTGATTGTTGGGCTCAAGTCTAACTAGAAATAATGTTGGTCCTTGAGTCTTTTCTAACTAGTTAGGTCCACTAACACAAGTCTAAAATAAATTATAACATCTATAAATAAATAAATAATACAAGAAATAAATATACAACATGCACAATAATTATTAAATTATAAAAATAACCAAAATACCCTTTCGAGAAAATATGGTAGTGACAAAAAGTGGGATATAAATATGATATCCCGATCGGAGACGATGCTTACTAGAACTCCATGCAGCCTGAGGATCTATCTCACATATAAATCGACGAGCTTCTCCATGGACAACCCCAACTTGAAAGGTAAAAATTGGGCTGATTTGGTCAATCGGTCAACGATGACCCAAATCGCGTCATTTTCTCCTGGAATGCGTGGAAGTCGGGAAACGAAATCAATCATGATATGTTCCCACTTTCACTCGGGAATCGGTAGTGGTTGGAGCAACCCTCCTGGTCTCTGTCTCTCGGCTTTGACTTGCTGCCATACTAGACACCTGGAGACAAAGCATGCTACCTCTCTCTTCATCACATACCACTACACGTGTTCCCTCAGGTCCTTGTACATCTTGTTGGCTCCTAGATGTATAAAATATTAGGAACAATGAGCCTCCTGCATGATCACTTCCCGCAGCTCACCACTAGGCACACATAGCCTAGTCCCGTGCCTCAGTAAACCATCCTCTGCAATAGCGAAGTCCTCCAACAATCCTGCCTGCACCTGATCTCTAATGCTTCGCAAACTCTCATCCTGATACTACATCTCATTGACCTTTTCCATCAACCCAGACTGAATCTGCATGCCCATCATTTGCGTCTCCACTCCCGGAATAATAACCTCGATGTCCAAGCTATCCAAGTCTGCTAGCAAGTGCCAATCTGTCTTCAGGTATATAACTACTGGATACATGTTCAAGACATCAGCAACTACTTTGGCCTTCCCTGGATGATACTGGAGTGAAATATCAAAATCCTTCATCAGTTCTAGCCACCTGCGCTGCCTCATATTCATCTCTTTCTACGTAAAGAAGTACTTCAAAGTTTTATGGTTAGTGAATATTTTCATACACTCTCCGTACAGGTAATGTCTCTATAGCTTCAGAACGAAGATTACCGCTATAAATTCTAAGTCATGAGTGGGATAGTTCTTCTTATGTGGCTGCAACTGTCTAGAAGCATACGAAGCATCTTCTTATTTTGCTGTAGAACATATCCCTGTCCTTTTTTTGAAGCATCGTTATAGATAACAAATCCACCTGTTCCTGATGGCACTGTCAAGACAGGCGTTGTGGTCAACCTCTTATTTAGTTACTCAAATACAGTCCGACATTCCTCAGTCCACACGAACTCCACATCCTTTCGAGTGAGTCTAGTCAACGATTTTGTAATCCGAAAAAAATGCTTCATAAATTTTCTGTAATATCCGGCCAATACTAAGAAGCTTTTGATCTCTACAACAGAACTCAGAGTGGTCCAAGACTCTACAACAACAATCTTCTTTGGATCCACCGATATCCCGTCTCCAGATACCATATGCCTAAGTAACTCTACCTTATCTAGTAAAAACTCACATTTTGAGAGCTTTCCATAGAGCTTCTCCTTTTTGAGGATCTCCAGCACAATCCTCATATATTCCTTCTGCTCCTCTGGCGTCTTTGAATAGACGAGAATGTCATCTATAAACACCACCATTAATTTGTTAAGGTATTAATGGAACACCTTGTTCATCAAGTTCATGAAGATTGTTGGGGCATTAGTCAACCCAAACGGCATAAACTCATACTTGTCGTATCTTGTCCGAAATATAGTTTTTGAAATATCTTGTCACTACCGCTTTTCGAGAGAGGGGTATTTTTGTCTATTTCTATTATTGGTAATATTGTAATATTGATATTTCAAAATTATTATATTAAATGGTATTTCATAATTATTTATTCATGGTGCATGTTATATATTTATTTATTGTAGTATTTAAATATTGTTAGCATGTTACAGTATATTTTTGGACTTGTGTTAGTGGACCTAACTAGACTTGACTTGACTCTTGGACCAATATTTATTTTAGTTAGACTTGAGACTAATATTTAGCCCAATTTATTAAGTTAATAATTTAATTAGTCAAACCATTAGGAGTAGAAGCTTCCTTCCTTAATCTTTTTCTTCATGACAAGCCCATAAGGATAATATAGACATTGTACATTACTTGGAAGCCAAGAAGGGGCCGGCCACTACTTAAGGGAGAGGAGTTTCTCTCTCCTCTCTTTTCTTCATCCAAAATTTTAGATCTAAAAATTATCTTCCCAAATTCCTTCATCCCTACACCAATCTCCACCCAAATTCCCTTCCAATTCCTTCTCTACTCACCATTAGAGGCTATTGGAGCAAGGAGGAGACAAGGATCTACAAGGAGGTGAAGAGTGCACAAGTTGAAGTGTCTTTGCATCTATTTAGAGACTTACATTGGAAATCCATCTCCCAATTGGTACAATTTAGTTTTCTCCTTCTAATTAGACTCTAAATCTGTATTTTAATCATTAGAAACCCTTCCATATACTAGGGATACCTATAGGAAAAGGAATTGACTACTAGGGACCCCTATTTTGGAAGTTATGGCTTATTTTATGCCCAATTTAGAGGAAATCGGAGATTGGTGCACCATGTGTTTGTCAATAGGTCAATTAGATCAAATTTACATGTGTTTAATTGTGTGAGACTAGTGTCGTATCCACAATTGGATACGTGTGGGCCGTATCATGACAATTTAGTTATAGGGGTTAATTTAGAGTTTTTTCTTCGAACACGGGTGCCACACACATGTCATATTGTGCCATGACTGTTGGAATGGCTTGCTAACACTTAGATTAGACTCTATTCATTATTTAGAACTTGTGGATAGGCTTTGGGTTGATTTTGGATAGGTTTGGGTGCATATCATGAGCGTATCCTGGCGTATCACTAGTGTGCACCCCATGTGTTTGTTAGAATGCCTATTTATCTATTTTAGCTCAAGTATTCAGTTTTGTACACATAATTATATAGGTATTCATGATAAGTTGATATATATATATATATATATATATATATATATATATATATGTGTGTGTGTGTGTGTGTGTGTGTGTGTGTGTGTGTGTGTGTTTGTGTGTGTAAGGATTTAAGTGCATGTGCACTATGGAGTTAGATGTTGGGTTTTCATGTGAGGGAAAGGGATATGTGGACTTATGCTGAGCACTATGGTGTATGGGAAGTGTGTACGTGTTGATCATGCTGGCGGTTGTGTGTGAGAGTGTATTTATGTTTGATGATGGGTGTACAAGTGTCTGTGAGTTGCAAGGAGTTAGGCAAATACAGTTGGGAGAGGGACTGTATAGGTGCAGTCCATATTACCTATATACAATAGGCATCAGACATGGCAGGTTGGCCAGGGGCAGTGTTTAGCAAGTATAATTAGAGCCTGGTTGCAGCAGCAAGCATATGATATTGAATTGCAACAACTGCAACTGCAATTAGGGTCTGCAAGGATGGAGGATTCGGGCAAGAAGACAGTGATGTAGAGGGGAGAGCATCGGGTTGCTGTGGGGACTGAAGTGCAGTCCATGCTAGGGTCTACACTATGCAGTCAACTAGGAGAGGTAGCAGTCCAAAGAAGTGTATCTAGACTCAGATTACTGTCAAGAGAAGTTGAATATAAACTAGAGTGTATCAGTAGTTTCGGGCCAGCAGTAGTAGAAACAGCTAAAGCTTGTAATCTGGAGTCTTTGGTTCTATCAGGTAAAGGGATCAGACCCAGGTAGTGGTGTTTAAGGCCTGTTGTGCCCAGGCACAACAGTGCTCCTTCATGTGTGAGGATATGCAATTGGGCATACATATTAAGGGGGTGATCGTGTATCATTAGATGTGAATTTATGAGGAGTATCGGTTACATGATGTGGGGGTTAAGACTACAACAATGAAGGTAATTATGAAAGAGGGGGGATTTTCATCTGATACAAACAACAACAGTAGCACACAAATACACTATAGTATTGTGTGCACTGATGGACTAAAGAGGGTGTTTGATAATAAACGGAAGAAATAAAACTAGGTTTATACGAAACCCTTTCTTAGGTTTACAAACAAGAAGTACTATTAATCCTATACGAGGACGTTAAGTACAAAATTTAATCTGGGTAAATATTACTATAGGAGTCTGATCTGCGGTCGATCACTTTGTCCCTTGGACCACACGATAATGAAGAAGTGTTGTAGAAGACGAAGATGCTTCAAAGATTAAAAAAGGGAGTGGATGCTCGATACCAAAATCATCGATCACTACTCTCTGTCTGTGCTCTGGATTCTTCTCTCTCAAAATCAATTTCCAACCCTCTTTTCCGACCTCTGGACCTCTGTCAATAGAGGTCTCTATTTATAGGGTTTTAGTGACAGTAACCGTCTAGTCGGCGTAGAAGCCGGACAGTGGAGAGTGTGGCACTTTTTATACGGCGGTTATAATAACTGCCACCCATGTATAAATGATCTTCTGAATCTGCGTGTGATGCGTGTCCTATGATGAGGTAACGCGTATAATCGCTGCGAGGATTACGGCATGCAAGCCACGTAGGTAACTGCCCCTTGCGTAGAAAAGGATGGCGTAGAAGCTAATAACTGTCATCATGGCGTAGAAGCCAAATAGTTGTCAGGTTGGCGTAGAATCCAAGTAGGCGTAGAAGCCTGATGCTGCATGGATAGGTAGCTAGCGTAAAAGATAGCCGATCCTCCTTCTTTGACCGAGGTCTTGAATATAGTTTGAACCACATAGCCTTATCACGCACCAATACAAATATGGCCTGAGTTGGCGTGCTCCTGTACTTGAAAATGGCCAGGTCGGCATATTTCAAGGAGATAGCATACAGCGTGCTCCTATACCTGAAAATAGCCTAATGGCGTAATATGCAGAGGTGATGATGTGGACGTATTAGCCGTAATTATGGCTCCCCCAGTCTTTGAAAATAGAACCAAATCTCGTGTATTAAATGCAGAGATCTGCCCCCATCAGGCATATTAACGATGAGCAACTTTTGACGTGGTAGTTTGTTTTGTCTTCTGTTGAACGTAGAAGCTCATATCTGCCTGTATAAAACTAGGCAGCGTATTCCCTTGAATGCGTAAAAGCAATTTATATCAAGGAAATGTCACTAAACGACGGTCTGGGTCTCTGTGCCGAATCATCATTACAGCCATCATCTGGATAGTTGTGCAGTACTCTTTGTTAGGAGTCAGATTGACTGCATGATCTGACAGGTTCATTCGAGGAATACGAATAGTTTCCCGTACAACTTCCCACCGCATTAAAAGCGAGTAGGTTTTACGCCGAAGGGGCAATGTAACAACCTTTTTACGCTGAAGAAGTCTAAAAATACT
Source organism: Iris macrosiphon (assembly GCA_036927795.1). Classification (NCBI taxonomy): domain Eukaryota; kingdom Viridiplantae; phylum Streptophyta; class Magnoliopsida; order Asparagales; family Iridaceae; genus Iris; species Iris macrosiphon. The sequence continues at coordinate 124,875,073 of JAYESA010000020.1, read as the reverse complement.
GTATTACGTGGGCTGTTCTGGAGCTATATTTTACGTTGTACTAGGGATAAAGTCCTGTTGTATGCCGATGGCTCTGAAGTCATGTTTTATGCCACACAGCACTGAAATACTGCGTATAACTCTGCAGCGTATTTTTTATGCTTCTACAAGACCCCCTTCAAAGTTTTCAAAATCCTCGTAATTTGAAACACTTTGAATGAAGCATGAAACGGTCAAGTCTGATTCGTTCCTCGAGGCTGATTTCTTGGCGGATTTTTGGGAGTTTGTTGGGATTCGGTGTGTTCTCTTTTGCCTATAAAAAGGCGAATGGGTTAACCTATTTTTCCCACACTTCCTTCACCACATAGAAATGGTTGCCGAGTTCTGTCATGCTGACTTGAGGAAGAAGAAGAAGATCATGTTCTTCCCGTTCATAAGGAGCCAAAAAAGAAGTCATCTTCGAGCAAATATCTTCTGCCACGATGGATCATGGAAGGATATCATATCTTCCTTTATTCGGGATGATCAGCAATTTCATATGGCGATTCGTCCGGGAGAGAGGAAGGGTCGTATTAGACCACACAGCTTGCAAGCTGTATTTTCTCCCGTTACGACGGTGGACGAGGGCAGACAAACTGATCTTGTCTTCCAATATTGAGTTGGGTTTGAATCCCAACTCAATCTATCATGGCGTAGGGAGGGTGGGCTCTTGAATAATTTAAACAAGCCCAGTTTTGTATCCTCCCGCCATTTATCATTTTTTTGTTAATCGGCCGCGAAAACTGACTAACTGCTGAAGAAGACGGATAAAGATCTCCACCAATACGAGAACCTCACAGAACAGACTCTTGGCGTGATCCTAAGTAAAAATGAAAAACCCTTTGTAAACTGGATTTCCATCATATGTAATCATGATTAATAAAATTGTCTTCTTTTACGCGTCTGATGATTTGCCATATTTTGCTGTGATGAAGTCTGAATATGTGTAGCTTCGACACATCTGAATAACTTTACGCCGACTCTAATAAAAAGAGTATCTGGTCTCATCCCGTCTTTTACGCATAACTGAAGATGCATAGAAAGCTGCTTAGCATTTAAGTCGCATATTTGAACTGTCCTGCTATTTTAGATGAGGAGTCGTGTAGAATTTCTGAATTGTCACTTCTGATACGAAGAATTCTTGTTCAGATCATCATCTCTAAGAATAGTTTCCCGAAAATCCTTTGAAAATAGGACGAGAAATGGCTGTCAAAACTGACCATGCTTGAACTGTAGAGAAAGATTCTGACTGGATTTTGGATGAACTTCCAATCGACCCAAGAAGAAAAGTCATTTTCAATACTGAACTCTGTATGTATTGGGTACTTGGGATGATTTGAGGCCAAGAAGGAGCATCTTCTGCGTGAACCCTTGTAATTGACCGTCTTGAGATTTGTTCAGATATACGCATACTCTGGCCTGCGTATTTTAAGATATGCGGAAAGTCATAGATCCGTAATATAGATGAGCATAAAATCATAAGTTTGTGGCCTCTCGAGCGTAAAAGCTGCTGAGCATAAGAGCATCCGGGCAAAAAACTGTAGATCTATAGCTTCTGAAAAGAAAACTTCTGAGCGTGAAGTCGTAGATTTGTCGCCTCTGAGCGTAAAAAGCTTCTGAGCGTGAAATCATAGATTTGTAGCCTCTGAGCGTAAAGTCGTAGGTTTGTAGCCTCTCTAGCGTAAAAGCATCCGGGCGTAAAACCATAGACTTATAGCCTCTGAGCGTAAGACCGTAGATTTGTAGCTTCTCGAGCGTAAAAAGCTCCTTGGTATAAAAATCACGAATCTGCTCTGTACGAAAAACTTTTTGAATTCGCTGACTGTCCGTCTTCCCTAAATGATAGGCTGACGTAGTCCCCAATCATAATCGAATATTAAATATCGGATTTGGTTAAGGATTTGAGGAGTCTATCTGAACTCTATAAATACCCCAAGGCCTTCAGAAAAGAAATTCTTTATCTGTCTTTTGCAAAAGAAAAACCTTCGTCTCTTTGAGAGCTCTTCTTCGTTTCTTCTCTGAGCACTCTAAGTTTTTAGCAATGGCACCCAAACAATCTTTGACTGCTAAGGGGAAGAAAGCTGCCTCCTCTTCTCGCTCCTCTGCTCAAGCATGAGCGACTCCGATTGGGCTGAGCGAACCTCGCTCTGAACGAAGTGTCCCACCGTCAAGCTGTGTACCGAGCATTATAGGTAAAGCTTTTGGGACGAAGAAAAAAATAAGAAAAACCCTTCGCACACGTTGTACGTGAATACGCTAGGTCATCTTCTATGCTGAGAGCCTCTTCGAGGAAGATGATGCACAGAGATGTTTTATCATTTACGCCCATATTCCTAATGTGTCAGCGTAAAAACTCCATATTTTCGAAGCCTGGCGTAAAAGCTTTGACTGTCGAAATTTGGCATATAGTACAAACTTTGAGTGTTACGCTCTGGATGAAAATTTTGGCGTAACAATTCAAATTTTGGCAGTCTGTCATAAAAACACAGACTGTATACTGCTAACCTTGAATTTTATGCCTAGGAAATAGGTTCCAGTGTAAAAACTCAAGTTTTTACAATCTTGGCGTAAAAGCACAGACTGTTGATCTTTGGCATAAGCTGTAAGATGTAACGTATAGTATAGAAACTGACTTATTCTCCTTGTATTTTGTAGTTGACTTGCAGATACCTCTGTTGGCTGAGGTAATGGGTTCTGCTGCTGGGATGCTGAACTCCAATTACCTGGAGGATTTGTCCCACATGACATTCCCTATTTCTGGACCCCAGTATCCTGAAGGAAGGAGAATTTTGATATCGTCTCAGGGAGAACGGATGCTGTTGAGTATGATCAATGGAGAGCCCTTGACGTATATAGACGGGGCCAAATATATAAAACCATCTTTCCTCTTCGGGGATATGATTGATAAACAATCTCAGAGGAAGCCCAAAAAGGAAAACTGGGTTTTTACTACTGGGGGCATGGTCATGTACCTGCCCAGGATGCCGAGAGATTATCCTATATCGACATTCTTCCATGCTACGCATCCCAGGAAGATGTCGTGGACTCTGACCCTTAATCTTCACGGCCAGCCGGGGAAGATATTTTATCAGAAAGGATCGGACCAAGGATCATTTGTGAGCCGCCCTTCAGGCCCTGTAATGCCTTTCAGGGGATTATTTTCGGGCAGTGTCCCGAGTGAAGATACTTCACTGCTCCAACCAGTATAATTATCGACTTTCTGTAATGACTTTATGGGGCATGGAGGAGTATACCCCAAGGTTAATCCTCGGACCAGCGGGTGGATTAGCCCTTCAAACCTTCGATGGTTTCGTTTATCTGCCTGGGCCCTAAAGAACTTTCAGACGGAGCTGGAGAGTATCGGTCTGTACGCAGCTGTGAGTGCTACCAGTGTTTGGGTTACCTCTCAACCCTAACCTATTTTTGGCTTTGATGGAGCGGTATATCTCGCTCACTGAGACTTTCGCCACTCCGCTAGGGGAGTTGGGATTAGTCCTTCACGAAATGGCAGAGATTTTAAGACTGCCAATGGGGGATACTCCTTATGAAGAGTATGTTCCCACAAACCTGGAGTTGGGGGATACAAACTCTCGGGTGGTGGCAGTGTACCAGGAGTTAATGAGCTATTATCTTGCGTGCACCGCCTTCTATAATGAGCCCTCTGATTTGGCTTATACCAACAAATGGGCGTCATATCTTTTCTTTCATCATGCCCGAGATGCTAAGCTCGACAAAGTCGTGGATAGCAGGGATAAGCCTTTGAGCCTTCATCGTGCTTAATGCTCAAGTAGTCGATGATCTTATTGAAGATACCGGGGCTTCAGATCAAGTTCTTGATGAAGGGATAGGGAAATATCCTGCAGGACTAAAGCCTACAGTTATATGAGGCATTGTCGCAGGCCTCTGTCAAAGGAAGCTCAACTGGCTGGCTTTCTCTTTACGGCTACGCCGACTGGTAGTATCAGGCATTGCATCTTCGGATCACATTCACCGTAACACCTTATGGCCTGCGGTGCATTTGGTGTTTGGGACAAGACTGGGCCTGCTCCCTGCCATGGTATGCCGGATACAAGCTGGCCTGAGGGCTATTACTGATGGGCTGCTTGCCGACGAAACACGGTGTGACAGCTTTCCCAGGATAGAATTACCGTTCCTGTATCTGATAGGATGGTTAATTCTTTATAACCCTAGAGTGATGTCTCCCGACTCTACCAGTAGTTTGAAGAATAATTTCTTGTTGAATTACAAGAATTCCGCCTGGAACGTGACGACCGTAGTAGACTGTCGGCGAGCATTAAATTTTGCTCATAGCTGGAAGCTCTTCTGTATCGTCCCTACTGTACATCTCAATCAACAGGGGATGAGACTTCAGGACTCAGGCGAAGGGAAGACCGTTCTTTCTCCTGAAGATTTTTATTGGTTGGTCTGTATTAGACCTTCCCATTTGTTATACAGAAGTGAGGACCACTGCTTCTTGGAGCCCTATCTGCCTAGTCGGTTCGCCATACAGTTTGGGTATGACCAATTGCATGTGGGAAACGCCATCACCAGCTTCCGGTCCAGAGGTAGACTTATTGATGGGGCGAGAGGATGGCGGTACTTCATAATAGGTTGTACTGGAGCAGCTTTTACTGTGCCCGCGACTTCTCTCTCGATGGAGTTGCGCATCCTCCACTCGTACGCCCAATTTTACGTGGCCACCAATACCTTCCATCGCGATTTTGATATGCGTGGAAGTTTTAGGATGCCCTCTTCTAAGTCTGCGGGAAGAGAGAAAATCCTATCGGTTTCCTCTGACGAGGATGAAGACTCTGTCACTCCAGATGAGTTTTTGCTGACAGTACCAAGAGGTATAATACCTCCACCTGCAGAGCCTCTGGTTATCCCTGGTAAGCGAAGGGCTCTTGTTCTGAAGGAGACTTTCCCTCACAAGAAAAAGAAGACTATTAGTGGTCCTGTCAGGATTTCCAGTCATGAGGCTCCTAGGAGTGAGCCTGCTGTTTCCCCTGTTGGGGACGATCCTTTGATTAGAGGTCCTTCGCCTATTAGAGAGGGAACCTCCACAGTTCCGACTGGCAGTACCAGAGATTCTTTGCTCGAGGCTGCTGTCGCTGCTACCGCTTCAGGTAGTGGTACGAGATCGCCTTCGAGGCCGAGCAAAATAAGAATATCTTTATCCATACAAGTAACGGGACTAATCCCTGCCGCGTCTGTAAGTAGATTCAGCGAGATTCCACCCGATGAGCCTCGAGTGGATCTTGGTGAAGACCTAGAAGAATACCTGCCAGTGTCAGTTGGCACACCCCCTTCCCCAGGTATGACAGCTCGCTTAGCATCATTAAGAAATGATTTAGCTATACTGGCTGCCGACGCGACATATATACCATCGGCCATGGGTAAATGTCATCTTTATGCCTCTTTTAGAAAAATTAACATCATGTTGATATTAACTTCCTCTTGTCTTCTTTTCAGGGGAAGACATCTACGGGGAGGGCAGCGTTGACGCAACTTTTGGCTTTATTGCAGCTCTTGCCGATGACACGGAGGTGCCCGACTTTGAAGAGGAAACATTTTCGGGTGCCGGTTTGCCCAAAACAGTTCCGATATCTCGAGAGGAGGATGAGCCTGTCATTACGACTATGCCTCCTTTGAGTACACCAGCCACTTCGGCCGTTGTCGGTGCCTCTTCCTTTGTCGCACCCTCTACTGAAGCGACGACTGTGACGACACCCTCTGCAGTCGTTCCTGGAAGGGGATTCTCCAATATTGTAGCCACTCCCAGCGTCCAATCCGATTTTGCCATGCTGATTGAGCAGTATACTAGTATTTTCTATACCACTTTAAAAATGCTGATATCAATGGTGCTGGAGAAGAATCTAGGTTTTGAGGCTTTGAGGAGGTCCTCCCAGTTTGTGATAGCGTGGATCAGAGATTTCAACGATGCTGGGAGAGCTGATATACTGGAGCAGATAGTTAATGGTTTGGAACAACCCATTAACAATTATTTACAATTATCCCAGGGAAGCCTTGATGACCTGATTCAGGCTGAATATGACTCTTTGACTGCGAGGCTTGTTGGGGAGATGGAAACTCTGAGCAAGTCCATCGAGGCTCAGCAGAAAGAGATGAATGAAGAGCATACTGTATTGGATTATGTCATTCCCCAGCTGGCCAAGTGCGAGGCCGATTATGAGGCAGAGGCAGCGAGGATCCGCAAATTGGAAGACGACCTCGCTAAGGCCAAGGAGAGTGCTCTTTCTTTGTTAGCAGTTCGAGATGTGTTGAATGACCACAGGGAAGCGGCTCAGCAGAACCTGGCACGTGCGGGTGTCACCCACGCAGATTTTGTACGTGCTCGGTCTAAACTATCTACCTTGAACAATGAGGAGGCAAGGTTGGAGCGGGCTCGCGCTACATTTTTGAGCTCCATGAATGAGAAGATGGCCGCACTGGCGCAGCAGATCCGTGATTTGACTGCTCCTCCCAAATGATGTACCTTCTGCTTTTATATATAATTTGCTCTTTCTGGAGATAATAAAGAGACTTTATCTGACTTTGGTGGACCCATCATTTTTGAATATAAATGATAGGCTAGGGTGAAAGTGATATCAGAGGTAATAGATATGATATACTTTCGGTAAACTTCAGCTGGACATATCTATTCAGAGGTTATATGGACATGATAGAATATGATCCAACTAAATTTGTATACAAAACACTATCAGAGGTAATATGGACGTGATAGGTTTTGATGTTCCAAATTAGTTAAACATATCTATTCAGAGGTTATATGGACATGATAGAATAAGATCCAACTAGTTCTTTGGAGGTAGTGTTGTCAGAACGAGATCTTCACCATACTCCATTGAGCAAAGGAGATTAGGCATAGTACCTCTTCAGGAATTTACCGTTGATAGGAGCCATTAATAAGTCTCCATTAGGCTTGGCTAATCTGTAAGCGCCGTTTGAGAACGTCGTCTCGATCATATAAGGGCCTTCCCATTTGGGCTGAAATTTACCCTTACTCTTGTGAGTAATGATCATTGGCCTTTTCACAGCTAGAACTAGCTCACCAACTTTGAACACTCTTTCCTTCACTTTTTGATTAAAAGCTCTGGAAATGTGTGCCTGGTAGAACGCGATGCGCTGTTGGGCTTGAAGGCGTTTCTCATCTAATCCTTCTAGCTCTTGAAGCCTTAATAGGTCATTCTTTTCCTGAGTCAACTCATTAGCCACTGCTATTCTGAGTGGCAGAATTTGAATTTCGATGGGGAAAACTGCTTCACTTCCGTAAACTAATGAGAATGGGGTACAACCTGTCGGTGCTCGTACCATTGTACGGTATGCCCAGAGGCATTCTCCGAGCTTCTCGTTCCAATCTCTTTTGTTCGAAGAGATAAACTTTTTCAAGAGTTTGATAATAGTTTTGTTGAAAGCTTTCGCCAAACCATTAGCAGCAGGATTGTATGACGTAGAGGCCATATTTTGTATTCTATTTTTATCGCAAAATCGATGAAACGCTTGACTGATGAACTGAGGCCCGTTGTCATGAATTATCCTTCGGGGTATCCCAAAGCGATAAATGACATGATGGTTAATGAAGCTGATCACGTTAGATGTCTTCACCTCAACAAGAGGGATCGCCTCTGCCTATTTGGAGAAATAATCTATGATGGCTAATATGAACCGATGACCTCTGGAAGAAGACGGGTGAATAGGACCAATGATATCCATATCCCATGCTTCAAAAGGCCAGGATGCCACTGTAGGATGTAAATGTTCAGAAGGTTGGTGTATAAAATTTGCATGAACCTAGCAGGCTTTGCATTGTCTTACATATTTTATTGCATCTGTGATCATAGTAGGCTAATAATAGCCTATCCTCCTGATACTATCCTGTAGCTTAGGACCGGGTTGATGTGCTTCGCATACGCCGTCGTGAGCTTCACGGATAATCCGATGCGCTTCATCACCAGAGAGACATCATAATAACAGTCCGTCATAAGTCCGACGATATAAGCATTGTGAAGACGCATCAAAATAGAAGCGTAATGATCATCTTTTGATGGATACTGCTTCTTTAGGATCCTCCGGCAAGATTCTGTATGCCACAAAATCTATAAAGGGACTTCTCCAGTCTCTCTTGGGAAGATCTGTGTTCACAACGTAGCTGCGTTCTATGTAAAAGTTATTTTTCATACAGAATAAATCTCTGTTAAGAAGGATCACTGAGTTCTGCCTTCTTATAGGAATAGCTAAGTCTGCAGCTAGACTGGCCAGGGCATCAGCTTCTAGATTCTGAGATCGAGGTACATGCTCCAGGAAGAACCCTTTAAAAGACATGGCTATCTCCATCGTTGCTTGGTGATAAGGGATGAGGTCTGGATTACGGACTTTATATATTCCTCTGACTTGATTGACGGTCAGCAGAGAATCACCAAATGCTTCCAGATATTCGACGTCCAATTCTTTAGCGACTTGAAGCCCAATTAGTAGGGCATTATATTCTGCCACATTATTAGATCAGGGTTCGCTAAGAGAATATGCTCGATAGATGATGATTTTATCAAGAGTGACCAGAACAATTCCTACTCCTGAAACCATATTTCCCTTGGGACCTGTCCTGGAGGCACCATCGAAGAATAGTTGCCATGTATCACTTTCCATTACGGAATTACATTCTGCAACTTCGTCGGGAATGTCCTCGTATAACCTGAAAGTTTCCGAAATCGGATGAGCATCTAGGAAATCAGCCAATGCTTGGCCTTTGATGGACTTCTGAGGGACGTACACCATATCATACGGTATTAATAACATCGCCCAAGTCGTGAGTCAGGAATTAAGAACGCTTGGCTTGTTCATCAATACCCGAAGAGGATTGATCCTGGAGATGATATGAATAGTCTGGCTTGTGATATAGTGTCGCATTTTCTGAATGGCGAACATTAGGGCTAAATATTCTTTTTCCACTGGATTGTACCGATGTTCAGCTCCGACCATCATCCTGCTTAAATAGTAGATAGCCTGTTTATGACCCTCATCGTTCTTCTGTGTGAGGAGAGCTCCCAGAGAATGATCTATTGCTCGAACATACAGCAAGAATGGTCTTCCTATGATGGAAGGCACCAGAACTGGAGGGTTAGTGAGGTAGCATTTGATATCATTAAACGCTTGCTGACAGGCTTCATCCCATACGAAGGATACACCTTTCTTTATGAGACGAGAGAAAGGCTGACACCTTCCAGAGAGATTGGATATGAATCTCTTGATATAAGCCAGACGACCTTGAAATCCCCTGAGTTCTCTCAGATTACGGGGTGGTCGCATTTCTAGGATAGCCTTTACTTTATCAGGGTCCACTTGAATGCCTTTAGCGATAATGACAAATCCCAAGAATTTGCCACTGGATACACCAAGAAAGGACTTTGTAGGATTCATTTTGAGTTAGTGTTGGCACATCAACTCAAACATTGTCTTCAAGTCTTGGATGTGATTATCCTTGATGCGGCTTTTGACAGCTATATCATCCACGTAATATTCTACTATTTTGCATAGGTGCTCATGGAATATGTTACTCATAGCTTGTTGGTACGTAGTCCCAGCATTTTTCAGTCCGAAAGGCCTGACCGTGTAGCAATATACCCCCAATGGTGTCCGAAAGGCAGTATGATTCTCGTCTTCAGGATGCATCTTGATTTGGTTGTATCCTAAAAATTCGTCCATGAAAGACATGCGTTCAAAATAGCATGTATTATCGATCATGACGTCTGTGATGGGAAGAGGAAATTCATCCTTGGGGCAGGCTGTTTTCAGATCTCGATAATCTATGCAGACATGTACTTTCCTACTTTTCTTCATGACCGGGACAACATTGGCGACCCAGTCAGGATGTTGTTCTTCCCGAATGAAGCCACAGGCTATCAACTTCTTGATTTCAGCTTCAATGGCGTCCATCATATCCGGATGAAATCGGCGTTGATGTTGCTTCACAGGCTTCGAATTGGGCAATATGTTAAGTTTATGAGTAGCCACTTTTGGATCAAGACCTGGCATATCCTCATAATTCTATGCAAAGACGTCGATATATTCTCTTATCAGCTGGATTATTTCTTCCCTTTCTTCTTCGGAAAGATTGTTACTGATAAATATCAGCTTTGGCGAAAGTTCATCCCCAACGTCGATTTGGATAACTTTATCTTCAGTGGGAGGTTCTCTCTGCTCGAACCGGAGTTTCCATTGCGTATCCATTTGCTGAGCCCAAGAGTCATTCTCAAACGGTTCAGATTCTTGTTTTTCTGCTTCGTGGGAATCTGTTAATACCATATTTACTGATAATGCTCGTTCGAGATCATCAGATGAGCCGGAGGGTGTCAAGTTATCTTGAGAAGAGGAAAAGATATCCTCATTTGACTCAGAAGTTGCAAGGGAGGTGGTATACCCTAATCCAAAATGAGTTCGTTGACAGTAGGGATCACCGTGCAACGGCATTCACCTGCCTTTCCCGTAGTTGAGGCCTGGTTCCAGCTTCAAGTCATAACCCATACTTTGCATATTCAAAGCTTATGGGCTATATCTGTGAACCTGCATTTTTCCAGCATCGTTATTGGGAGAATCTTCTGGTACAGTCGGTTCATTGCGCATGCGACCGAAGACTATTGGATGCTGACTGCTGCGAGTAGGCGGGACAATAAAGATAGAATCCTCCTGTGGCCCATATGTCGTGATGACATTAGATGGTGATGCTACTTCCCACACATACGGATGATAGAAATCTATAGCTTTCAAGAATCTTTGTGCTATAGGTTCTATATCGTTATGGGGAGAGGATTCCTGATTCGGGATTTGAGCATCAATGTACTGAAAAAGAGGATCTTTATTATTGTCAGAAACCACGTTCTTGGTTATATTTACATCGGTTGGCTGCTTGTTGCGCCGAAGGTTGATGACCAAATGTGGAGGCTTCTGGTTCAAAGTGATCACTAGAGGATCACCTCAGTTTCTTGACTTGGTTTTGTTCAGGTGGATAGCCAGGAGTTCTATGACTTTCGGACGAGTAGTTCGCCCTTTCACCTTGATTGATAGAGGTTGCTCGGCAGAGGGTTCTTCTGGCTCCCGGTGGGATTCCTCCTCCGTTTTGCCTGACACCTCCTCCATATAGTCTTGGGTGTACAACATGGCATCGGAGTAGTAGAATTCTACTCCTTTGAACGGTTAAGATCAGCAAACTCCGTTTGTACTATTCATTGGGCATCTATATATTTGAAGTATTGATGTAGAGTCGAAGGAACGATGTTGTGGTCGTGGATCTACGGTCTACCCAGCAGAATATTGTAGGACACCTCTGAATCAATGACATAGCATGTAGCCACTAATCTGAGGTCGCCAATCTGGATTCTCAAACGAATCTTCCCCAATGAATTAATTTTTCTGGCGTTGAAGCCCACGATTGTAGTGGTGGTGTAAGCCAATTCGCTGGTAGGAATCCTCAGCGGTCTGAGCAGACTATGAGGAATAATGCTGATTGACAATCCCGGATCTATGTGAATCCAGTCAACCTCCATAAAACCGACATATCCGGTGTAATAGAGGGGTCTGTCATGCTTGTTGTGTTTCAATAGCATGTCATCTTGGGTGAAAGGAATATTCGGGACCACCTCCATCACACTATGGCATTGAGGACATGCCACAGGTTCTTCATCAGGGGATTTAAGCTGGGTCAAGTATGCATCTGCCTGTATTAATGCTTCACTCAGGGGCTTGACGAGTGTCTTTAGAGAGCCTGAGTAGTTCAAATATGGACAATCTGGCTGGTATATTAGCCAACTGGGCCAGGATATCGAAGTTATATGGCTTCTCCAAACCTTTGTTCTGAATATTCTTCAAAGGTTTATCAAAGCATACTTCTTTTTGCTTGCCCTTGTCCGCCGAAGTTGGTCTCGAAGGACCTGCCTCTGGTACGATGGATTCAGGTTCTGGAGGCTTGGCAGCTGAAGCGTCTGCCGATGCATCTTTCTGACTTCCTCTATAGTTCTTGAGGTAGGCTTTCCCTGAACGGGTTCCAGTAGCCAATACCTCTTCTTTTGATGTCGAGGATATAGCAACTATATGACATGGTTTACGCTTTGAGTTCTTTCTAGACTTAGCCTTAGCAGCTTGAGTCTCTTCCTCGATCTCTGACACCAAATCTGGATGAACCCACATAATCTCGCCGCGCTGGGTAGTTAGGGGTACCAGGTCATGATTTTGACCCCTGGCTGGAGAAAGATTAACGATGTTCATCGTTGTCTGAGAAATAGGTATAATACCATCCGGAACTTCTTGAGGAGGCAGATTGCTAAATTGAAGAGAGATCATGTTGGCTGTGACCGTCTTCTCGCTGTTGCACAGAGTGATGGCCTTAGCATCGATCAACTCCTGGATTTTCCTCTTTAGTACATAACACGCCTTTGTGGGGTGATGTATGTACCTATAAAAAATGTAGTACTTGGGGTTATTGGTACTGCCGACTTTGCTAGGTCGCTTTACCTCAGGGAGGGTAATCTTGCCGCTTTTGACGAGAAACTCGAATATGCTCAAAAAATCATCGTCGTCAAAAGAGTATACTTAAATGGGCCTGGAAGTCCCAGGTTTTGTCTGTGTGGTTGCCACAGTCTTTTGCCTGGATGTATTGATCGCTAGAGCTTCTTTTCCTTTGGAACCACGAGGATGGTCGTTATTGGAGGATGACCTCTTGCCTCTATCAGAGGTAGATATCATAATTCCATTATCACGCGCCTTCCGACTGTTACGTGCCTTCCGACTATTGTCTTTAGCGGCTACCACTGAGATAATGAACGAGGGCCAATCATGGAACTGATTTGGTCCTGTGAACACCGAGATCACTGGAAGAAGATTCTTCCTGTAAAAGTCCACCAATGTCAAGTCTGGAACTCCGGGAGGCATTTGCAAAGAGGCTTGACGAAAACGTTCGATAAAAGTGCGAACGTTCTCTTTCTCATTCTGCTTTACTTCGATGAGAGAGGACATAGACATGTCCATCCCTCCTTCGTAGAATTGTGCGAAGAACAAAGTCTTGAAATCTTCAAAGAAAGTAATGCAGTTGTCCGCAAGACTACGGTACCAATGATAAGCCACTCCCGAGAGACAGCCTTTGAACACTCGAGTGAGAAGGGTGTCATTCCCTTGCAATAACACCGTCATCATACTAAAGTAGTTCATGTATTGGCTCGGTGATGTCTTTTCCTCAAATAAAGCCATAGACTGTGGTTTGTATTTATGAGGGAAAGGGACCTCATCCCAGATAGCTGGGTAAGGCTGGTTGATTCCCAATTTCTTTAGCTAATCCTTATATTTTAAAGCATCAAATTGGGCTTTCAATTCCTGCACCGCCTGTATTGGATCTTCAGCTGGTAGAGGGACCGTGGAGTGATGAGAGATCGGTCGTATCATAACTCCAACAGGAGGCAATACATTCTCTGAGTTAGGAAGTGGAGAAACTGCTTACTCCTGATCTAGAGCAGGCTCCGGATTCGCATTGGATGGTGGTAAGTCCACCCCCACACGTATCTGAGTCGGAGGGACCTATGCTTGAGCTATAGCAGCTGTGTGTTGAGTCAGCATCATCTGGTGCATATTCTCTATCATGGACTGTATCTCTTTCAGAGATGTCTCCAACACAGCGATGCGTTGCTCAGTACTTCCTGACGAGGAAGCCTTTTCGTGTTCGTCTTCAATGGCACAGACCTCCATTTCTCTGGATATCATTGAAGGTCTAGTATAGGTCTCTGTAGAGAATGACTCTATACTTTCAGCATCTGATTCGGGAAACTGGCGACCCCCAGTATCGAAATCAGAAGAAAATATGAAGCCGGTTGTCGTGACCTCGAACGGGTGTTTCGGAATACCCCAGCTTTAATGTTCTCAAGGAGTTTGTTGAATCTCCTTTGGCTTAGAGTTCTAGAGGGATGACATCTTGAATTCGACCTTCCCCTAGGAATATGTGAAGCCATGTTCACTGATGCGTATGTAAGTTCTTCTTCCTGGAAAGACAAAGAGTAGTTCAATCGGTCGAAAATCGACCGTTTTGCTTCAGAACAGCAATAATTAACTACAATCCTATAATTATTACAATAGTGCTCCCTAGGGGGCGTAATAGACATGTTGAAAGATCCTCTATCTTTGCGCTTCTTGATCAGATATTCACGCAAGTCGGGAGGATTAACAGAAGAAGAAGAAGGCTTGTTCTTTCTGTTTACATCAGTTGGAATGCGGATGTTGGGAATCCCAACCCTTTCTCTACCACCAATATACAGTAGCTCAGCCATATGAGTGGCACATAATCCATGGAGAGCATATCTATCCACAAACCGGGCTTTCTTTACGCTGTGGGGCTTGACTTGGCATAATTTGGAACTCTGCTCAGGTTGGCGTAAAACTGAGGAAGTCCTCAATCGGCCATTAGCTTCTCGCGTAATTTGGAGAGCGGATAGATTCTTCTCTTGCTGGCGTAAAGGCCGAGAAGTTGAGAAGTCCGCCACTTGTTTTCCCTTGCGTAGATTGCAGGGACCATCTGCTTTTCCACGGAGAGAAGATGCATTTTTACGCGGAGCGCGTTTGGAATTTCTGATTTGGCGCTGAGGCATTATCAGAAATTTTATCTGCCACGTCACAGATGGAAAACAGAGTTTTACATGCGAGATACGGAGTAGACTTCTGGACTAGCACTGAGGCATCACCAGAAGCTTTGTCTGCCACGTCACAGATAGGAGACAGAGTTTTACGCGCAGAGCGCGGAGTAGACTTCTGGACTAGCACTGAGATATTGCCAGAAGTTTTGTCTGCCACGTCACCGAAGGGAGACAGAGTTTTATGCGCAGAGCACGGAGTAGACTTCTGGACTAGCACTGAGGCATTGCCAGAAGTTTTGTCTGCCACGTCACCGATGGGAGACAGAGTTTTACGCGCAGGGCGCAGAGGTTGCAAAGCTACAACCTTGCTGGTCGGAGAAGCCAGAGAGTCGGCAAGAATGGTAGAGGATGTCCGGGGCATCCACACCTTACACAATTTTCTGTTATCTTGGACAGAGAGAGAGTGAGAGCTACCCCCTGCTCGAAGTATATCTTTGTAGGCAGATTGGTCGAATTGGACGACCAAGGTCTTCTTTATTGATCCTACTGATACTGCATCGTGTTGAGCAATTGCTTTCTCGTCAGATGAGAAAGATGTCCCAGCAGAGTCGCCATCTTGTGTTTGATAATAAACGGAAGAAATAAAACTAGGTTTATACAAAACCCTTTCTTAGGTTTACAAACAAGAAGTACTATTATTCCTATACGAGGACGTTAAGTACAAAATTTAATCTGGGTAAATATTGCTATAGGAGTCTGATCTGCGGTCGATCACTTTATCCCTTGGACCACACAATGATGAAGAAGTGATGTAGAAGACAGAGATGCTTCAAAGATTGCAAGAGGGAGTGGATGCTCGATGCCAAAATTGTCGATCACTACTCTATGTCTGTGCTGTGGATTCTTCTCTCTCAAAATCAATTTCCAACCCTCTTTTCTGACCTCTGGACCTCTATCAATAGAGGTCTCTATTTATAGGGTTTTAGTGATAGTAACCGTCCAGTCGGCGTAGAAGCCGGACAGTGGAGAGTGTGGCACTTTTTATGCGGCGGTTATAATAACTGCCACCCACATATAAATGATCTTCTAAATCTGTGTATGACGCGTGTCCCATGATGAGGTAACGCGTATAACCGCTGCGAGGATCATGGCATGCAAGCCACGTAGGTAACTGCCCCTTGCATAGAAAAGGTTGGCGTAGAAGCCAATAACTGTCATCATGGCATAGAAGCCAAATAGTTGTCAGGTTGGCATAGAAGCCAAGTAGGCATAGAAGCCTTGTAGGCATAGAAGCCTGATGCTGCATGGATAGGTAGCTAGCATAAAAGATAGCTGGTCCTCCTTCTTTGACCGAGGTCTTGAACGTAGTTTGAACCACATAGCCTTATCACGCACCAATACAAATATGGCCTGAGTTGGCGTATTCCGCGGAGATAGCATACGGCATGCTCCTGTAGTTGAAAATGGCCAGGTCGGCGTATTTTAAGGAGATAGCGTACAGCGTGCTCCTATAGCTGAAAATAGCCTAATGGCGTAATATGCAGAGGTGATGATGTGGACGTATTAGCCATAATTATGGCTCCCCCAGTCTTTGAAAATAGAACCAAATCTCGGGCATTAAATGCAAAGATCTGCCCCCATCACGCGCATTAACTGCAGAGATGTGCCTCGAGCTCTGTACGAAGAGCAACTTTTGACGTGGCAGTTTGTTTTGTCTTCTGCTGAGCATAGAAGCTCACATCTGTCTGTATAAAACTAGGCAGCGTATTCCCTTGAATGCGTAAAATCAATTTATATCAAGGAAATGTCACTAAACGACGGTCTGGGTCTCTGTGCCGAATCATCATTACAGCTGTCGTCTGGATAGTTGTGCAGTACTCTTTGTCAGGAGTCAGGTTCACTGCATGATCTGACAAGTTCATTCGAGGAATACGAATAGTTCCCCGTACAACTTCCCACCGTATTAAAAGCGAGTAAGTTTTATGCCGAAGGGGCGATGTAACAACCTTTTTACGCTGAAGCAGTCTGAAAATACTGCATTACGCGGGATATTCTGGAGCTATATTTTACGCTGTACTAGCGATAAAGCTCTGTTGTACGCCGATGGCTCTGAAGTCATGTTTTACGCCACACAGCACTGAAATACTGCATATAACTCTGCAGCGTATTTTTTATGCTTCTACAGAGGGGTTTAGGCTTGAGCCGTTGGTGAAGTATTGGAATGGGTGTCGAGGTATTTGTATAAGTGAGTATAAGAGATGTATGTGTGTGTGGTATCTCAAGATACAAATGTATTAGAGTGTTAGTTTGATTAGTTATATTAGGTTGACAGTTAGTATAAGTTATGAGTGACAGTTGGCTATAAGTTAAGTATCAGTTAGTTCGATAGTTAGTAATGTTAGATGTTAAGTTAGATACTTGTGTTAGATATAAATGATAGATGCTAGTTAATTAGTTATGCTAGATATTAATGTAAGTTAAGGTATATATATTTAGTATATGATAATACATTGGTTAGTATACGATATTAGTGAGTTAATATGAGTTGTAGTATTACCTTGAGTGATACCAAGGTAACACTAAGTTTTGGGTTTTAACTCAAGGTATTGATATTGGGTATCAAGAGGATAGTTTGATAGTATGATACAAAGTTGGCTCAAAGACAAGGTATCCATGTAGTATTAGTATTAGATATAAGGATACTTGTATATTTTACATATAGTATTTTGAGTATCTTATTATACTATTTATGTAGGATACTCTAGTATCCTAATATAGCTATTATAGCCTAGATACGTAGTGTATGGACCCAATAACCTAAAGATGGACTCATACAACCAAGAAAAAGTGAGTTTTACTAGTTTGACTTAGAGTTGACCTAGTTTGACTGTGTTGACTTAGAATTGGCCTAAAGACCTAGATTTTGACTAGTTTAACTTGTTTATTATTTCAAAACAATATGTTGATATGATATTCCATATTTAGGTCTCCGAGGCACTGTTTCGGACATCTTTGATATTGTTTACCGAATTCCAAGTGAGTACATTCTCTGACAGTTTCCTATTTATGATATTCTCTATGTTTCTTCTATTTAGTGTAGATATCCTTGATTTTCTGACACTTGGTTACACGGATTGGTATTCTTAGATTCCGTCATGAGATATTATTCTTGGTAGTTCCTGGCGTATTCCTGTGCAAGACCTGTTGTTCTTGTATATGTATGGACACTGATTCATGACAAGATTAGCACCCTTCTCAGAGAATCCCGTGTCGTAGCGTGCCATGGTTGGACCTACTATACCAGTCGGGGGCGGGGAGTGTTAGTATAGATATGTGATCATACCCTCCCTGTGCAGTTCTTGTTTTCCTATGAGTGTTAATCATACACCTCACGTATGATTAACCAGGCCATATTCCTATACAAGTTCCCAAGCCGATCACATGTTGAAACTAGTACTTACCCACTTAGTTGTATTTCCTAACTCTTGTATATGATGCTCATCTCTCTTGTATATATTTTTTATATTTTATTATTCCTGTATATTCCTGCCATGCTTTTTTTATCTTGTATATGGTCTCTATTTACTTCTATATAGTCTTTATCATTTATTTGTAACTGATGTTAAAGGTGTACTTCGCTCCAGTCCTGACTGGATATATTTTTTTAGTGATCGTTGTGCTCTCCATTTTGAGATCTCATTATGGTTCTATAGACTGGACTTCTATTACCCTGTGGACTTGAGATAATTTTTGTAGAGTTTTAGTTAGTGTTTCTTTTCCATATCTTGTCTAGTTTTTCCTTCTTTTAGAATGTTATTTGAGTTATCTTTCTTGTTTATTCTTCCTTTAGATTATTGTGATTGAGAATATGATAGAACTAGTCGCATTAGATAGATAGATAGATAGATAGATAGATAGATAGATAGATAGATAGATAGATAGATAATGACAAACTAGACAGCGTTCTACCGTCGATGATGTGGCGTAGGCTAGACATACCCACGTACTCGTGCCCCAGTCATACGGGTACGGGTCGTGACACATTTTTATGGTGGCCCATGCAGGTCAGACTTCGCAAGTTGTGCGATGTCATGGTAGTGCGACGACTTAGTTGTACTGTTGTGAGCCTGCGATAGGATATATGATATAGGATATTATAGTGGGAATCCTCAATCACAAATTAGGACTTCTTGAGAGATACCTGGGACGAACCTTGAGAATCTTATTTTGAACTCCAATTTAAAAAATTCCTTATTTCCGTTCGCTCTCACTTGTTGTTATTGAATTTGATTCTTGATGATCGGTTATTGAATTTAATTCTTGGTGTTCATTGTTGAGTTTGATTTCATATCAAGATAATTTTTTTACGGATTAAATTATGATATCTTTTGATAATATATGATGGTGAGGACAGAGAGAAAGGTAAAACGTCTGCTTTGGTTATGGAGCCTAGAGCTTATCGCAGCCATATTAGCTGGCGTGGCAGAAACATAGGGATTTGGCTTCGGATGTACATATCTTAGTTATAAAATTTAACTTTCTTGCAGCTATACTAGTCGGCATAGCGAGGATTCTAGATGACTTGATTATAGAGGTGCATACCTAAGTTATGGAATATATCGTTTATCGCAGCTATGTTTACTGGCGTGACGAGAATTCTGAGTGTCATAATTTTGGACAGACGTGTATGATTATCAGATTGTATCTTAAATTAGTTCTTAAAGTATCATCTCAATACTTTTCCACTACTGTTATTATAGGATTTTGTTCCATCATTATTTAGCTTAGAAGTAGAGATACATTTAGTTCTTTTAGTCCAGTTCCTTGTAGAGCTTCATTTCATAGGGGTTCTTGATAGTGTAATAGTTTAGTAACTTGTAATTAGGTCTATATCTTGAGTATCAATATTGACTGTTGAGAGTGTAGATTGTGAGTCTGTATGTGGTCCTTGGTTTGACATGTGAGCAATAAGCATTAAACTAGAGATAACCCATAGTGTAGTACCTTGTAGCAATAGTTCTGTGAGTAGTGTCAGGATAGTTAGTATTGGTACTATAGGTAGAAGGGGGAGTAGAGATTATCAGTGGTGGTTCCAGGAGTTAGTATCAGTGTCATCATGTATGTTCTAGATAGTCATGAATTCATGTAGTTGGGTGATCCATGTAAACCATTAAGCATCACAGGAATTGTGTTAAAAATAAATGGAGCAAGATATTCCATTGGGTGGTTGATACTTGAGTGTGTCAAGAATAAAGAAATATATATTCATTAAGAGTATTAGTGAGTGTGCCATAGTAGAGTAGTAACCATAAGTGTATAAGAGTGTGTAAAGGAATAAGTATGTATTATGCTAAAGTAGTAGGAATTGTCTTATATATTAAAGTAGAGCATTGATGTGAGTAGATAGGAGTGCACCAGTATATGACTAGTTATGGATATATCACCTGATATTGAGGCTAGTGATATGTTAGAAGCAATAGGTGGAAGAAAGAAGTACAGTACCTAGAATTGGGTGCACAGTGCACATGAGGTGATGTGTAAATTTTATACTAGTGAATTGAAGTACTAGTTTCATAAGTATTATGAATTAAGGGTTTAGTATCAAGGGTACTGTCACCACCCCATTTTTAGAGCCGAGTATTTTTTTTTTGGTTAATTTTGTATTATTTATAATTAATTATATTTATATTTAATTAGTGATTGTATTATTTTTATTTGATTGTTTTAGGGTTTTGGCTAGCCTGGACCCATGTCAGACCCTAGTGGACCCATGTCCGACCCAACCCACACCCTTGTGAGACCTATTTTTGGGTTTAGAATATTTATTATATTTTTAGTGGGTTAGTTGGAGAGATTGGGAGTTAGTTAGAGTGCTTTTGGAACTCCGAACCCAAACCCAAGTGAGTGGAGGGCATTTTGGGTATTTTGGACATTAGGGAACCCTTTTATTGTGTTTGGCCGGTTCCCACAGCCCCCACCCGACCATCACAGCAATCCCCCTCCCCATTTTCTTCTTCTTCACTTCTTCTTCTTCTTCTTCTTCTTCTTCTTCTCCACTACTTCTTTCTTCTCCCAACTTCAAGTAAGCACCCTATTTCTCTTCTTTCTTCTTCTATTCTCCATGGATATGAACCCTAACCCTACATTCTTTACTAACCTAGGTGGGTAGAGCTTAGATTTGGTATTGGAGCTTGGATTGGAAGCTTGGAAGCTTGGTTTGGTGGATTTAGAGCTTTTTGGAGACTTTGGCTTGGGATTCCAACTCCCAAGAGGTAAAACCTAATTTTCTCCCTTGTAATTACTCTTATGTAGTGTAATTAATAGTTTAGAACCTTCCTAGACCTAAGGCTACCCGTGGGAGAAAGTTGGAACTAGTTTGGATGTGTTTGGAGACTTTAACACTAGGTTTTGTGTCGATTTCAGGAGAAATCCAAGATTGGCCTAATTTTGGGTGATGCCCTAGGTTAGACGGACCTAGATAGACGTTGTCGGGTGTATTGAGGGTTAGTGCGTGTCTCCGTTCGGACACGTGAAGTCGTGCCGCGAAGAAACGGGCGTTTCGGGCATTTTCATGGTTTTCGTCGTCGCCGGTTCTAAGTGCGTGCGCGTTTTCGCCACGGGCCTAGAATCGATGGGGTAGCATTTTTTCTAGGATCTAGATATCGTTTAGAACCCGTGGATAAATTTTGGGCCGATTCCGAGTTGGTTTAGTGTACGTTTCAGGAGGTTTTCCGAACCGCACACCGCGTGTTCGTCGAAATGACCGAACGGCCATTTCGGCGTGGTTTCTTAGTTTCGGGCTTGTGCGCGCATTGGGTTAGCTTCGGGGAGTGGGTGCTAGAATTCTCGGGTTATATTTTATATATATTTATGTGTTTGTGCGAGTAGGGGTCGTTGGGCGCGTGTTGGTGGGGCGTTGTGCGTTGTGTTGTGTGTTGTGAATGTGTTGTGTTTATATATATATATATATATATATATATATATATATATATATATATATATATATATGTATATATATATATGTATATATATATATGTATATATATATATATATATATATATATTTGTGTGTGTGTTTCTATATATATATTTATATATGTATGTGTGTTTTTATGTATATGTGAGTGTGTTAGTGAGTGTTTGTGTGAGTGTGTGTTGGTGTTAGTGTATGTGTAAGTGAGTGTGTGTGTGAGTATGAGTGAGTATATATATATGTATATATATATATATATATATATATATATATATATATATATATATGAGTTTGTGTATGTGTGTATATGTATATATATATATATATATATATATATATATATATATATATATATATATATATATATATATATATATATATATATATATATATATGTATGTGTGTATGTGTATATATATATATATATGTATATTTGTGTGTGTGGTTGTATGGTTGTGAGAGTGTGTGTTAGTGTGTGTGAGAGTGTGTGTGTGAGGGTGTGTGAGAGTGAGTGTGTGTGAGTGAGTGTATATATATATGTTTGAGTGTGTGTGTGTATATGTATATATATATTAGTGTGTGTGTATATATATATATATATATATATATATATATATATATATATATATATATATATATAGAGAGAGAGATATGTGTGTGTATATATATATATAGATGTTTGTTTATATATATATATATATATATATATATATATATATATATATATATATATGTATGTGCTTGTATGTGTGTGTGTATTTATATACATAAGTATGTGTGTATTAGTAGATATGTTAGTGTGTGTGTATATATATATAGAGAGAGAGTTGTGTGTATATATATATATGTATGTTTATATATATATATAGATATATATGTGTGTGGGCGTGTCTGTGTGTGTGCATATGGCAGAGCGAGGCGTGCAGCGAGCGAGGGGGGCAACGGGCTGCACAGCAGCTGTTGTGCTATGCTGTGCACAGCAGCAGCAGCTGCTAGCAGCTGCAGATGCAGGTTAAAGCAGCTGCACAGCAGCAGTTTAAGGCAGCAGCAGCAGCAGGGTAAGCAGCAGTAGCTAGGGGTAGCAAGGTATAGGTATATAAATAGGTATATAGATAGTTAAATATATATCTCGATAGATATCTAGGTATATAAATAGATATACATAGATAGATAGATTCAAATAGATAGATAGATTTATGGATAGATAGATATCTAGAGACTAGATAAATAGTTAGATAGATACATGGATGGATAGATTAATGGATTGATAGATAGAATTTTAGATAGATATATAGATATAGATAAATAGGTAGATTGATAGATTGATGGCTAGATAGATAGATAGATCTATAGATAGTTAGATAAATAGATGGATAGCTAGCTAGATAGATAGATAGATTGATAGATACTATATAGATATTAGATAGATAGATAGATAGATAGATAGATAGGTAGTTATCTATATATATGTATATATATATATATATATATATATATATACATATAGCTATATATATGTATAGATACTAGATATAGATATATATATATATTTTTGAGTTTGGTTATATATATAAGGTATGTGTATATGTGAGATATATATATATATGTAGATACCTAGGTATATGCATATATGTATTAGATATATATATTTTAGCCTAGATTATAGCTAGATATATATATTTATGCATAGTTAGTTAACTAGAGGGGTATTAGTGGGGTATTAGAGAGGTATCTCAATACCTTGAGATATCCAAGGTATTGAGTTTCGAGCGGAGTTTTTGAGCAATTGCCTAGATTTGAGTTTAGAGATAGATTTTTACGTATATGTGTATAAGTTTACGCGTGCTAGCATAGGGTTTAGCGAGTTTAGGCGGGGTGCGTAGCGTAGGGTGAGGTATCGGATACCGAGGGTATCTTGGTATCTCAAGGAGGCGAGTTTGAGGGCTTATTAGCATAATGACCTAGTTTGGACCTAGAATTTCAGGGGCACCCTAGTTTAACCTAGAGTTGACCGTAGTTGACTCGGTTGACCGCTAAAGTCAACTTTTGACCTAGTTTTGACCCAGAGTTGACTTTTTGGACCCATAGTTGACTTTTTGACCCAAATTCTACCGGTTTGACCCGTTTGACCTAGAACAACCTTAGATGCCTGTTTTTAGTTATTTTATATCTTTTTAACTCATTAGAAACTTGTTTAACCTTGCTTTTCGTAATAGGTCCTTGCGACACCGGTTTGGATCGCTAGTTGCTCAGGACGTCAGGCGAGTACATTCTCTGATATTTTTCATTATCTGATGATTATTATGATTCAGCTTCTAGTATAGTATCATCTGATTTTTTTGGCACAACACAGGATACGGACTGGTATTTCTGGATTCATTTACTTACGACACGTATTTTTTATATTTCTGGCCTCTATTCTGGAATCACTACTGGCATCACCTACAGGCATCACTACAGGCATCACTCATGTTTCAGGCTGGACTCATACTTGATTTACGTGTCGGATCTTGGATTCACTTATACTAGTCAGAGCGGGGAAATACTCGAGTAGACATATAAATATTCCTATCTAGAATCATCAGGAATCACTCCCCTCTGGTCTAATATGGAATGATAGCAGTCGCGCACCCAGTGCGCGGTGAGCCGTACTTACCCTCTAGCCGTTTACATGTCGAAACAAGTATTTCAAAGACACCGAGTTCATTCTTTATAGTCTGGACTCTCTTGCATTCTTGCTGGTTTCACTTACATATTTCTGGACTGGACTCATTACATGTATTTCATGCTGGACTCACTACACGTTCTTGTGCACAAACTTGATCTTAGCTTAGATTTCCTGTATCTTGCAGTTATTACTATCTTGCTCTGATATCCATTCATCTTTATCTTTATGCACCAGTGACATATGTATATTTTCTTGTTCCATACTTTATTTCATTTACCTTGCTACTTGCTATAACTGTTTTATAGTTTTTATCATTTAAATGGAACTGTTGTTAGAGATGTACTTGCTCCAGTCCTGACTGGACATATTTTTCTAGAGTATCCGAAGGATTGGTGTCCGACGTTTTATGGACCTGAGCCTGTCGATGGTGCAGACAGGGACCCTCTAGTTTAGGAGTGATTTTCGGGTTGGTAGCCGGGATCACAAGGACCTTGTTATTGTTTTTATTAGCCTTTGGTACCAGATTTGTCTCCGGTTTTGGATTTGAGACCTTGTATTATATTTGATTTTGGGTGTTGTATTATTATTATTATTGATGTTGTGGTTGTTTTTAGTTGCAGTTGTTTAGACTTGGTAGCTGTTAGTCTTCTGTGTTATCTTATCGTGCTTAGATTCATGATTGAGTACATTGTGATTATCATTATATTATTGCTCCTCCGTTTGGAGTTGAGATCTTGACAGGTATATATATTGATTGCGTGAGATTGTTAGCTAGATAGTAGACCTAGACAGCATTCTACCGCCGATGCTGCGGCGTAGGCTGGACGTACCCACGACTCATGCCCAATTTTTTGGGTGCGGGTCGTGACACATTTTTGGTGGCGGTCCCATGCAGGTCTCGATTCGTAATTAGTGCGATATCGTGGTAGTACAACAACTTAGTTGTACTGCTGCGAGCCTGCTATAGGATCTAGGATCTAGGATCTAGGATGAGAGTGTACTCAATCACGACTAGGAACAATTCCAATCTAATTATTCTGAAATTATTTTCTTTTAAAATATTATTGTACTTCTTTGATGATATCGTATCTTGCGCCGTATTGACTTCTTTTGATCTGTGTTCAGGATGTCTTCGAAGACACGATCTCATCATACCGTTCCAGCAGTTGCCACTGAGAGGTCTGCTACCTCTCTTTCAGCTCGTATTCAGGCAGCTGCTATCGCTCCACTCACCACTCCTGCGGTCGAGGAAGCATTTTTTTCTCTCGGGGATCCTCCTTCACCTGTCGATCCGAGGACTACCCTAGTCGTTCCGTTGGTTCCTCCACTACTTCCTGCTCCAGTAGATGCCGTACAGTTATTTGTGTTCTTCAGGGAGATGATGGATGCGCAGCACCATCAGGTGGATGTGATGAGGCTGGGCATTGAGAATGCCCACCAGGTGGCCATGACGGCAGGGGATAGGGTGGCACAGTTTCAGCCACAGGAAGATCAGATTCAGCGTCCGAGGCCGGGCAGTATCATTGACTTCCAGAGGATGCGGCCCAAGGAGTTCCGGGGTACAGAAGGGATCCTATACGCGGGTGACTGGATAAAGAAGATTGAGGGGATCTTCAGGCTGGCACAGATTCCAAACAACATGCAGATAGAGGCAGCGGACAGTCAGATATTCGACCTCGCTTTGACGTGGTATCGTACTGATACAAGAATTGCGGCACCAGGGCTTACTTGTGAGGCTTTTAAGAGGCTTTTTAAGGAGAAGTTTTTCCCAGATGTGGTGCTCAGTGCTTTGGAGAGCCAGTTCGAGGCACTCGTCCAAGGAAGCATGATGGTGGACGAGTACGTAGCGGAGTTCTGCCGTCTGGGCAGATTTGTGGAGGGCTTGAGTGAGGCAGCAAAGGAGAGGAAGTTTCGTAAGGGCTTGGTCATGGCGGTCAAGTCTTTGACTAGGAGCAACCGCGAGGCGACTTTCGAGCAGATAGTAGGAGATGCTCAGAAAGCAGAGGATGACTTGGAGCTCAAGTCCAAGAGAGGCAGGGATAATTCAGGCAGTGCGAGTGGTAGTGCGGGACAAGCTAAGCGTCCCTATGTGTAGAAGGTAGCGCAGCAGGGTCAGGATCAGAGGGTGTCCACTTGTGCCTACTGCAGGAAGGTAGGACACACTTAGGATGTTTGTATTTGGAGGCTGAAGGTGTGTTTGTTTTGTGGATCCGCTGCTCACCAGATGCGAGATTGCCCCACTGCACCTCCATTTGGTGGAGCACAGGATCAGAGAGTTGGAGCTAGGCCACCTTTGGCACAGCATCATGCCTCACACCAACAGAGGGATACACCCCAGCAGG
>JAYESA010000020.1:124600945-124843445 GCA_036927795.1 Iris macrosiphon | reverse complement strand
AGTAGACCTAGACAGCGTTCTACTGTCGATGCTGCGGCGTAGGCTGGACGTACCCATGACTCATGTCCGATTTTTTGGGTGCGGGTCGTGACAGGTACCAATAGTGTGCTAGTGGGGCAGGCTAGTGTTAAGCAGGGGACAGAATATTAGGTGCATGAGTCGAGGACAGGCATGGGGTGATCTAATATAGAAACTAGCGTCCAGGATGGTAGTAGTGTTATGATAAGCTGTTGTGAGCATTAGAAAGTTCTTGTCCTAGAACACTAAGTACAAATATGGTGTATAGTTAGGAAGCTAGTGTGCCTAGAGAGAGTAGCAGTATTCAGAGTACAACATGAATTAGTTGAGTAATGTGCTAGTATCAGTAAATATCTTGTGCAATAATATAAGATTGGGGTATAAGTTAATATGGATATAGGAGAAATTGGAAGAAAGAGTACAAGTGATCCAGGCAGTAAGAAGAGGGACAATTTATATAGAAGTAAGTTTGGTAAGTATAGTACCTTGCTAGTTTTGGGTATAGAAGTTGTATGTATCAGAAAATAGTATGATGGATATAAGGATACCAGTGAGATATCTTGATGTCGTAATGGCTATGAGGTATTTGTGTATGTATTGTGCATCTAAATATAGATGAGAACCCTAGAGTGGTTAATAGGTGTTAGAGTATGAGTTTACACTAAGTATCATTTAGGAAGAGTACCCTAGTAGCAAGAACCAGAGTATCTCAAGTATTATGGAAGTTTAGGCACAAACATTTTAGTGACTAGTATATTAAGTATAAAAGAGAGACGAGAGTAACCTGGTATGAGGATGCCATCTAAAGCGTCATATTAAGAGTTAGTGCCTTGTATAGACAACATTAAGACTTGAGTTGGTATCCTATTGAGGATATTCAAGATGGACAAAGGTGTACCAATAGAGCACATGATTGAGAGTTCATACAGGTGTTCCTTGTAAGAGAATGATTAAGAAAAATTTTAACAATTGCAAGAACTAAAACAGATAAAAGAGATAGTATCCTAGAGGTGTTTAGTATATTATCCTTGGTAGCAGGTGCCAGTGAAGTGAGTATGTCCATAACATAGAACCATAGTATACTACTAGTATTTGGTAACCCTCGATATTAAAATATCTTGACTAGGTTAATGATTAGTGAATGCTTAGAATGAGATGGCATAACAGATTACCCCGCACTAGCAAAGGGAGACATCCCAGCGGGGCAGGGCTTTTTGCAATGAGGGTCAAAGGGACCAATGCTACAGGTGTTGGGTTAGCAGGTTCTGTATCTTTTTATCTAGTTGATAGTGTGATACCTGGTGGATTATAGTTACCTTAGTGATTTATGCTATGGTATGTGAAAACCTTGATAGAGACTAAAATTCATGATAGTTAGAGACTATATCCAAGTATGGTTTCTCTTTCAGTAGAATGGTAGGATTGTATGTTATATGATAGGACTATTTTGGACTATGAATGATGGGGGTTTGACCATAGTAAAATTTGTATGAATAGGTTACGACTGGCCCAAGAGAGAGGGGTGAGAGTTTTAATTTCGAGAAAAAAATTCTGCTAGGGGGTAGACTTGTCACTACCGCTTTCCGGAAGAGGGGTATTTTTGTATTTTTGATTATTGGTAATATTATAATATTGGTATTTCAAAATTATTATATTCAATGGTATTTCATAATTATTTATTAATGGTGCATGTTATATATTTATTTATTGTAGTATTTAAATATTGTTAGCATGTTACATTATATATTAGACTTGTTTTAATGGACCTAACTAGACTAGACTTGACTCTTGGACTATCATTTATTTTAGTTAGACTTGAGCCCAATATGTTAGCCCAATTCATTAAGTTAATGATTTAATTAGTCAAACCATTAGGAGTAGAAGCTTTCTTCCCTAATCATTTTCTTCATGACAATCCCATACGGGTAATATAGACATTGTACATTTTTTGGAGGCCAAGGAGGGGCCGGCCACTACTTAAGGGAGAGGAGTTTCTCTCTCCTCTATTTTCTTCATTCCAAAATTTTAGATCTAAAAATTTTCTTCCCAAATTTCCTTATCCCTACACCAATCCCTACCCATATTCTCTTCCAATTCCTTCTCTACTCACTATTGGAGGCTATTAGAGCAAGGAGGAGACAAGGATCTTCAAGGAGGTGAAGAGTGCACAAGTTGAAGACTTTTTGTATCCATTTGGAGACTTGTATTGGAAATCCATCTTCCAATAGGTACAATTCAATTTTCTTCTTCTAATTAGACTCTAAATCTGTAGTTTAATCATTACGAACCCTTTCATGTACTAGGACTACCTATAGAAAGATGAATTGACTACTAGGGACCCATATTTTGGAAGTTATGGCTTATTTTGTGCCCAATTGGGGAGATATCCAAGATTGATGCACCATGTATTTGTTAATCGGTCAATTAGACCAAATTGACATATGTTTGATTGTGTGAGACTAGTGTCATATCCATAATTAGATATGTGTAGGCCGTATTATGGCAATTTATTGATACGGGCTAATTTGGAGGTTTTTCCTTCGACACGGGTGCCACACACATGTCATATTGTGCCATGACACTTGGAATGGCTTGATAACACTTAGATTAGACTTTATTCATTATTTAGAACTAGTGGTTAGGCTTTGGGTTGATTTTGGATAGGTTTGGAGTGCGTATCATAAGCTTTCCTAGCGTATCGCTAGTGTGCACCACATGTGTTTATTAGAATACCTATTTATCTATTTTAGCTCTAGTATTCAGTTTTGTACACATAATTGTATAGGTATTCATGATAACTTGCTATATATATATATAAATATTTGTTTGTGTATATATACATACACTAGTGTGTGTGTGTGTGTGTGTGTGTGTGTGTGTGTGTGTGTGTGTGTGTGTGTGTGTGTGTGTAAGGATTTAAGTGTTTGTGTACTATGGAGTTAGATGTTGGGTTTTCATGTGAGGGAAAGGAATATGTGGACTGATGGTGAGCACTGTGGTATTTGGGAAGTGTGTATTTGTGTTGATCATGCTGGTGGTTGTGTGTGAGAGTGTATTTGTGTTTGATGATGGGTGTGCAAGTGTCTGTGAGTTGCAAGGAGTCAAGAAAATACAGTTGGAAGAGGGACTGTATAGGTGCAGTCCACATTACCTATATACAATAGGCATCAGACATGACAGGTTGGCCAGGGGGTAGTGTTTAGCAAGTATAATTAGAGCCTGGTTGCAGCAGCAAGCATGTGATGTTGAATTGCAACAACTGCAATGGCAGTTATGATCTGCAAGGAAGGAGGATTCGAGCAAGGAGACAGTGATGTAGAGGGAAGAGCATCGGATTGCTATAGGGACTGAAGTGCAGGCCATGCTAGGGTCTGCACTGTGCAGTCAAGTAGGAGAGGTAACAGTCAAAAGAAGTGTATTCGGACTCAAATTACAGTCAAGAGTAGTTAAATGTGAACTAGAGTGTATCAGTGGTATCGGGCCAGAAGTAGTAGCGACAGCTAAAGCTTGAAATCTGGAGTTTTGGGTTCTATCAGGTAAGGGGCTCATACCCAGGTAGTGGTGTTTAAGGCCTTTTGTGCACAGGCACAACAGTGCTCCTTCATGTGTGAGGATATACAATTGGGCATACATATTAAGGGGGTGATCGTGTATCATTAGATGTGAATTTATGAGGAGTATCGGTTAACATGCTATGGGTGTTAAGACGGCAACAGTGAAGGTAATTGTGAAAGAAGGGGGGTTTCCATCTGATACAAACAGCTGCACTGATGGACTGAAGAGGGGTTTAGGCTTGAGCAGTTGGTGAAGTATTGGAATGGGTGTCGAGGTATTTGTATAAGTGAGTATAAGAGATATGTGTGTGTATGTGTGTATGTGGTATCTCAAGATACAAATGTATTAGAGTGTTAGTTTGATTAGTTAATATTAGGTTGACAGTTAGTATAAGTTATGAGTGACAGTTGGTTATAAGTTAAGTATCAGTTAGTTCGATAGTTAGTAATGTTAGATGTTAAGTTAGATACTTGTGTTAGATATAAACGATAGATGCTAGTTAGTTAGTTATGCTAGATGTTAATATAAGTTAAGGTATATATATTTAGTATATGATAATACATTGGTTAGTATAAGATATTAGTGAGTTAATATGAGTTCTAGTGTTACCTTGAGTGATACCAAGGTAACACTAAGTTTTGGGTTTTAACTCAAGGTATTGATATTGGGTATCAAGAGAATAGTTATATAGTGTGATACCAAGTTGAGTACCCATGTAGTATTAGTATTAGATGTAAGGATACTTGTATATTTTACATATAATATTTTGAGTATCTTATGATACTATTTAGCTAGGATACTCTAGTATCCTAATATGGCTAGTATATCCTAGATACATAGTGTATGGACCCAATAACCTAGAGATGGACTCATACAACCTAGAAATAGCTAGTTTGACCTAGAGTTGACCTAGTTTGACTGTGTTGACTTAGAATTGGCCTAAAGACCTAGATTTTGACTAGTTTAACTTATTTATCATTTCAAAAAAATATGTTGATGTGATATTCCATATTTAGGTCTCCGAGGCACCGTTCCGGACATCTTCGATACTGTTCACCGGATTCCAGATGAGTACATTCTCTGACAGTTTTCTGTTTATGATATCCTCTTTGTTTCTTGTATTTAGTGTAGATATCCTTGATTTCCTGACACTTGGTTACACTGATTGGTATTCCTGGATCCCATCATGAGATGTTATTCCTAGTGGTTCCTGACGTATTCATGTACAAGCCCTGTTGTTCTTATACATGTATGGACGCTGATTCATGAGAAGATTAGCGCCCTTCTCAGCGAATCCCGTATTATAGTGTGCCATGGTTGGATCCACTATACCAGTCGGGGGCAGAGAGTGTTAGTGTAGATATGTGATCATACCCTCCCTGTACAGTTCCTGTTTTCCTGTGAGTATTAATTATACACCTAACATATGATTAACTAGGCCATATTCCTGTGCAAGTTCTCAAGTCGATCACATGTTGAAACAAGTACTTACTCACTTAGTTAGTTGTATTTCCTGACTCTTTTATGTATTTTTTGTATTTATTTATTCTTGTATATTCCTGCCATCCTATTTTTATCTTGTATATGTTCTCTATTTACTGCTACATAGTTTTTATCATTTATTTGGAACTGCTGTTAGAGGTCTACTTCGCTCCAATCCTGACTGGATATATTTTTTCAGTGATTGTTGTGCTCTGCATTCCAGGATCTCAGAATAGCGCTATAGACTGGACTGTTATTACCCTGTGGACTTGAGGTAATTTTTGTAGAGTATTAGTTGGTTTTTTTCCATATCTTGTCTAGTTTTTCCTTCTTTTAGAATATTATTCTAGTTATCTTTCTTGTTCATTCTTCCTTTAGATTAGTGTGATTGAGTACATGATAGAACTAATTATATTAATATGATAGATAGATAAATAATGACAAACTAGACAGCGTTCAACCGTCGATATTACGGCGTAGGCTGGACGTACCCACATACTCGTGCCCCGATCATGCGGGTGCGGGTCGTGACATATATTCCTTCTTCATCTTCAGCTAATGATAGCTAGACCTCAAGTCGATCCTCAAAATACTCTCGCACCGCTCAACTGATCGAAAAGTTCGTCTATCCATGGTAACAGGTATTTTTTTTATGGTGAGGTTATTCAGGACCCTATAGTCGATGCATATTCGCACCGATCCATCCTTCTTTCGTACAAATAAGACCGGGGCTGCCCAAGGCGAGAAACTCGATCTAATGAAATTATTGTCTAGAAATTCATCAATATATTTTTTCAGCTCTGCTAGCTCGCTATTGTTGATTCGGTAGACCTGTTGTGACACCGGCTCTGCTCCCGGTACTAAGTCAATAGAGAATTCTAGATCTCTATCCGGTGGCAATCCTGGCAACTCCTTCGGAAACACATCTAGGAACTCTATATTAATGGGATATGTCTAGTCCATCTCCTCTACCATGGCTCTACAAATAATTCTATCACCATGTTCTCATACTCCTCTAACAAACTCAAATTTTGGCTCTCCTGGGGGTCGGAACAACACATGTCCTCCATGGCAGTCTATGCTAGCATGGTGCCTACTCAACCAATCCATTCCAAGGATAACGTCAAAACTCGAAAGTGGCATTACGAGTAAACTAGCATCTAAATCACGGCCTCCCAAGGTAACATGACGCCCCTTGCAAGTTTCAATGACTAGGATAATGCCTCCACCAGTCATGATCTTGTAACTCCTATCCAAGGGTTCTGTTACTAAACTATGATTAAGCACAAAAGATACAGATATTAAGCTATGCGATGCACCAGAATAGAATAAAGCATTATTCAAAAAGGATAGCTATCATGAGGGACGTCTGATAACTCGGAGGGAAATAAGGGTTAGCAATTAAACTTAGCAGAATTATAGTTGTCATTGAGTATTTTTCTATTCCTAATATCTTATATCCTATGGCAGGATCACAGTAGTTCAACTAACTTAAGTATTTTTTCTATACACCACGAGTTCGCAACCTTATGCAAAATTTGACCTGCATGGGCCACCATAAAAATGTGTCACAACCCGCACCCTGAAATTGGACATGAGTCATGAGCATTCCCAGTCTATGTCGCAATGTTAATGGTAGAACAATATACCATAAGCCACAAGTATAATCTATAACTCATAATATATATACATATCAATACTAAACTCAATCACAGACACTGAGATAATGAAATCATAAGGAGATAATCAAATTATAGTCTCAAAATCATGGGTCCAAAATAGTCTCCCAAATAATACTGAAGATCCAGATGATAATATCCAAAATATAATTAGAAGTCCCGAAGAATAATCCGGTCCAAAAAAACTAAATAAAACAACTACTTTACAAAACTACTCGATCGCAGTCGGGATCTGAGCTGCTAACTCTCCATGATCCTCCTAAAGGGCAAGATCAGGCTCAGCTATATCGCCAACATACGATCCATAATGTGTAGGGATCTCATCCTCATCGTAGTCACCTAAAATATTGTTATCCAGTCAAGATTGGAATGAGTACATCACAGTAAAAATAGTTCCAACACATGGTAGAAGCTATACGGCAATAAATAGTAAAGAATATAAGATAGCAACAAAACTGAAATCACAATAAGGCAACCAGAATAACTAAATGCTGAAGTCCTGTCATAGAAATAATATACAATAATCACAAGCGACCATAGAAAATAACTACAAGTATGGAAGAAACCAATAGGAATAAACTAATCTATGTAATTTAAAATACCTTGTTGACATGTGAATGGCTTAGGATAAAATCCGACAAACCATATTTTGTGCATGGCTGTTATTATTCTAGTAAGACCATAGGATGGAAAGGGTAGTTCACATGTCCAGTAAATATTTTCTCTCCCAAATAGTACAACATGGATTCCGAACCAAACACGATAAAATAACAATAGTCTAGAAAGTCACATATCTCATACAAGAATCCACCATCTACTAATCCGTGTAACGAGTGTCAAGAATCAAAAAATCAATACTAAGCATGCATTATAGAGACTATCAAGTACTAAAAGTAATCACGAAAATGTACTCGCATGTAGTCCTTAGCTGTGGTACTAATCAGGTCCCAAATCAGAGTCCAAATTGCCTATGTAGTACGAATTACCATATCAAAAGATAATTTACCTTAATTTGTTAAATTCTGAATAATCACTCTAAAATCCTATTTTAATCCAATTATTCTGAATTTTATATTAAATCTTAATTTTTGCCCAAAGAAATCGAATTTGCTAAGTTGAGACTCATGGCAAGCAAATCGAGATATCATGTTGACCAAAAAGTCAACCGACATAAAATCTAGATTTTCACGTAGATTTCTGTAGATTTTAGCGCTACTTAAAAATTAGAATCAACGGATTCACAAACTCATAAGTTGGTAAAAGGTTATGGCCAATATGGCGTTCAGATGATAGTTTCATCGGTTCCCTGACAACATCTAGGTTGCACGAATTTACAGAATAATAAAATAGCATATTTAATTCTGAGAAAATATATGTCGTGGTTTATCATATCAGGTTTCTAAAACTTCAAACATTTTGTTATTCAGATTCGAGATATGCCGGAATCTCAAAAATACCAAAACGTATCAGATTTCGGACAATTGGCACTTAACGAATTTTCTAAATAATTAAGTTTAGAATTTATGAAAACAAAATACTTATTCTGAAATCTAACCTCGAGATGGTTCCAACGCAAGAAACGGGGATGTGTTTGGAGTTCGGATTTAGGAGTAATGGTTATGCGAAGTCGAACGAACCCTAATGAGAACCTCCTCTCTCTCCTCTCCAATAATCGGCTGATATATGAAAACCCTAAACTATAACTATATATCTATATATATAGAGCACTGGGTGGAAGCTGTGGCAAAGACT
This sequence comes from Iris macrosiphon, assembly GCA_036927795.1. Lineage (NCBI taxonomy): Eukaryota > Viridiplantae > Streptophyta > Magnoliopsida > Asparagales > Iridaceae > Iris > Iris macrosiphon. The sequence goes on along the minus strand of JAYESA010000020.1, from coordinate 124,834,959 downwards.
GCCATGTGTCAGCCTCTGGGATGATCCCGCTCTTAATCAAGCGGCTATGGTGGAACGTGGCTCGGCTCATACTCGAGCTTAGCCCAGCTCGGCTCGGCTCGGCTCGGCTCGTAAATCCTAGTCCGGCTCGGACTCACCCTTCTGCGCACCCGCTTGACAGCTGGGCCTGCTGCTCCGGTTGCAGCCTTTGATGTACGAGCCCCAGAGCGGCTGACTGGGTTTTAGGATTAATTTTTTTAGTTTTTAATTCCCAAAAATTGTTTTATTAATAGTTTTAACTAAATTAACTCAAAATAAATATTAAAAGTATTCACAAAATTATGGAAAAATTCTAGAAAATACAAAACTTCATATTAAACCCGAAAAAACATTTGGGGTCAAATTTTGCCTCTAGGTTTTCCCACAAAAATTCTTAGAAGTCCTAGAAAAATAGATTTTATTTATTAATAATTACAGAAAAATTTTAATGGCCTAACCAAGGTTCCAAACCCTAGAGTGGGCTTCAAAGAGTACTAAAGATCTAATGTTCCCTTAATTGTGTATAAATTCTAAAGGTGTACATATTATTACTTTAACATATTATTATTAGTATATTCGAAAATGGGTGCTACAAACAAAGAGGCACAAGAGTATAGTGGGGCGAGAAGACTCGTACCTCGTCGTACTTAAATTTTTGAAACGTTGCATGGTCACGGACTGCCCGTGCACAGGCTTGGTAGTATTCCTCGAACAAAAATCACTGGGGCACTTGGACCGTTTGTCCTACGAGGAATTTGAGAGTGCTCTCCTAGCACGGTACAGCGAGACATTCCACCGAGGTATTGCAACCTTCGGGTGGACGGGCATCGCTTGCCAGGATCGCGTTGTGCGAGCATTTTTGGGACCATCTATTGAGGCGTTGCAACCAAAATATACTGACAGAGTTGCCGCAGGTGTTGTGTAATAGTCCATTTTAGCTTGGCCAGTGACCTTAATATAGATAAGATGCGGTGGGCTATCGAACGGTTTAGCGAGAAGGATGAACGTCGCCTTACTTTGAGCAAGAGTGTGCATATCAGCTATTATTCAGAGTCGCTATTGTGTGAGAAAATTTAACATGTTTTATACATTTCATAAGCTATATAATTATGGCTTGCTTAGTTAACGATGTGATTCGAATATAACATGCGTAGCGTTCGAAGCGACCAAATATAGCAAGTTTACTTATCGAACAAGATTCAAGAATAACATGCTTGCCTGTTTAAGTAAATTCAATGCCTATATGCGAATATGCTTTCATAACTTCAAATTTTACATAAGAGCATAATTTACTACTTTCGAGGCATTCCTCAACATGAACTAAAATTCATCTAAGTTCTAATAGAATGATCACTATAAATATGTATGCTTGCCATGATCACTTAGTATCGATTTAGGCGAGTGGGTTATCCTGCTCACCAGTACAAGTTGCATATTGACCCACGTTTGTGGGCACCCTATTTAGGTACTCAAGTGCGAGGACTTAGCTTGGATATATGAAGATATGATGTATGGAATGGTGGAAATCCTTTATAAGCAAGAGAGATCAATGAGTGTTGTAAGCCAACTTGGCATATTCAATGGGGCTATTCAAGCTTTTGTAACCGCTACAATTATTTATAAAAGAGCTTCACTTCGCATACTTTGTATGTTTCATATTGACTCTATAAATCTTCCGATGTGACTCGGTATTTTCTATAAAAACCATTATTTTTTATCTTCTTGCCTTGTGCGTTGCGTAACCTAGGCACACACAGCATCACTCCCGGAGGACGGTTATTGACTTTACGGAGTCGAGACGTGACATGGTACCCACTTCTTGGAGGGTCCTGAAATGTTTGTCTTGGAGACCTATTTGAAATATTCATATCTACATGTTTTCTAACATAGCATTGTCTATATATGAGTCCTTTCAAACCATAATAGTGACATGTAGCATGGATATTTATGTTTAAAATAGGTGTATATCTGTGAGGTATGATTTGTCACGACAAGTACCCGAAATAAGGGTACGAGTAAATGGGTACGTCTAGCCTATGCTGCAGCATCGATGGTAGAACATTATCTAGGTCACAATACTATCTATCACATCTCACAATATCAATATCATAACCTCTCAATAATAATCTCAACTCCATAAGGAGGACAAAATGAATATATAATGGATATATCAATACTCAATCACAATAATCTATAAGGAAGAAGAATAGCACGATAAAGATATAAAATAATATAAAATATGCCCCAACACAAGTTTATAACATCTCAAATAATAATAATAATAATTCTAAGAGTCTAGATAACTCAATAACCATATAAGTCTCAATATAGTACAACTCAGAATATCTCAAAGTGGAACAATCCCAAATACAAAATAAATGCTAGGCTCTAAGTTACTACTAATGGATCCTCTACTGGAATGGGATCCTCCTGAAGCTCCTGGATGTAACCATCATCTACTCCCGGTCCATAGTATGTGGGACAAAAGTCCTCGAGATCCTCTGAAAAATATTATCCAGTCAGGATTGGAGCGAAGCACATAAACTAACAATAGTTCCAATTAATAATAAAGACTATAAAGATGTAAGTAATGATAATACAAGAGGAAAATAATGATGGAATAATAAGAAAACTGGTACACAGATAACCATATCACAGGCAATAATGAACTGTAAATAAACAATGGAATAACTATATCATTAGGTGTAAACTAGAATAAAGAAATAGAAATACTAGCTAAGTGTCTTAAAATATTAGTTATTATGTGATCGGCTTGGGACAAGATCAGGCTCTGCCATATATGATTGGCTACGAACAAGTACAAGTAAGGGGATAAGGTCAATCATATATGGGAAGCTACGGACAAGTAATAAGATCAGGCTACACCCTTGTGCGGTGTGGGTGAGCTATGCACAAGTAAGTAGGGTATGATCACATAATCGACTAATACTTACCCATCCCCGGCTAGTACAATGGATCCAATCATGACTCCTCATAACAGGTATCTATGATACTAGCATGTGTATCCACTGTGTCAGGAATCAAGTATAACACTATAGAACTAGAATCATAGTAATCATCAAAATATTAAAAACTGTCAGAGAATGTACTCGCATGTGGTCCTGAGTAAGGTATGAGGATCGATGTCCAAAATGGTTTCACAAAGACCTATATATAGAATAATAATGTCAGTTGGTGATTTGGAGTGGTAAACATGTGAAACTAGCTAAGTAGGGTGCCTCAAGGCCATTCTGAGTCCATACTAGGTTAGCTAAGGCATATTAAGTCAATCTAGTTAATATCTAGTTAATATTAGGCCAATATTATTTATACTAGATAATATTAGACTATATTAACTAATGCTACTAATACAAGCTAATATTAGACTATATTAACTAAAACTACTCATACTAGCTAATATTAGTTATACTATGTACTATTGATATATATAACTCATATACCATGGCATATTGGTATCTTGCTAAAACTAGTTACTATTTCTTATACTATATGCTATAAGTATGTAAATAACTTATCTATATATATACTGAGTATATACCTTAACTGCACCAAGGTAAATCCTGAGTTATCCCATACTAACATCCCTAGCATTTACCCACACTTGACTGATAGCTACTACTTAACTAACACTATAGTCCTACCCAATATCCCAACCACCTGACCTTAATGATACTCTAGGATTTACACAATATACACTAACACACACCCTCTAGTCACAACTGGAACCTCATAGACAGGCACTTACCTGAGCCCACAATACCCTTCCTCTTCAGTCCACTGCTCTTAATAATTCAGACTTTGTAATACCCATGTTCCCAGGTATGAGTGCTCAACTGATACCATAACTGCAAGGGTCTAATATCAATAGAGCATCCCCAATACTCAAGTATCTACCTAATGATACTCTACACCACAACATATACACCCCAACTATATGCATTACCCGGTTTCCTAACATCCCTTAAGCTCTAAATGCTTATATGAATATGCCCTCACTCCATTGATCTGTTGCCAAGGTTCAATAGTTGAATCATGCTCCTCGAGTGAGCAATATGGCACGCACATTTTCTCCTGCCTTGCAATTTATAAGGCAATTCAACTGATATTATATGCAACTGTCCCCACCTTGTTGTGTGCAGAATACACAGTAATGATCTTCTCAACCATCCTGACACAACCGATATACCTAGTTGAGATATATCCTCAACCCTCATGTCTGGCACTCCTTGCCTCAATGCATTTCTTGCACTCAAACCCGAAGCTACTCCCTGATGCCACAAAGGATACCATTCTCTGAAATATCTTATTCCTTGTGCACTGCTGTGCACAGTGAACCTCTAACCTGTTTTCCATTTCCAAGCAGCAATAGTGGCAGCAAAAACCCCTTTAACTGTTGCTATCACTAAACCTTCAGTGTAGCACCCCTTCTTCTCTACACATATGGACATGCCACACTCTATACACTGATACATATATGCACCCATATGCATTCACCAATAAACACACAATCATATATAATTATATATATACTAACAATGATTATACAATATATATATATATATATATACACACACACACACACACACACACACATTATCAAACACATTCTAATAGTCAATTCAACAAATACTATAAGCACGAAGGCAAGATACATGTCATAGTCTTATGATACATTGTCACAAACTTGTCATTCTCCCTAATACTCAACCAATAAGACATATACATATCAAATAGTACATATCAAATATGACTATATATAACTAATATAATTAGTTACAATGAATATTAGATAGATAATATAGCAATAAACACAAAACTCCCAATTTACCAACTTGTATTGCAACATATCACGATACGTCCTACTCGTATCCAATTGTGGACATGTATCTACCCTATTATATCAAATTAGGTCTAATTAAACCTAATTAATCCAATGGCACACACTTGGTGCACTAATCTCAGATTTTTCTTAATTTGAGTACAAAACTTAATGTAGAAGTCACAATAGGGGTCATAAGAACCTAGTTCTTCTTCCCATAGGTAACCCTAATGCATGGGTGGGTTCCTAATGCTTAAATGCAACAATTAAAATCTAATTAGAGGAGGATTTCAGAATTTTATCTATTTGAAGATGGATTTCCAATAAAAACTTAATAGGACACGATTTGGACACAAGCTCCTAGCCAAACTCCTTCTCCTCCAATGCTCCTAGCAATTCAATCTCCTAGTGATTCTTAGATGATGATTATGGAAGGGATTGAGAGTGGTTTGGTGGAATTTGGTAGAGGAGTGATTCAATTTAAGGATGAACATTAATTAGGAAATATTTGGATGAAGGAAATGAGAGGAGAGATAATCTCCCTCCCTATAACTAGGGCCAGCCCCTTTCCTACTTGCCCAAGAAATGTGAAAAGTCAAGCATGCCCCTTTTGGGTTATCATAAAATATTAATTAGTAGGCAAATCTTCTCTTCCTAATAAAGGTTCAATGTAATCTTTAATTAATGAGAATGGTTAGCTAATTAGGGTCCAATTTGACTAGTCTAACAAGTTGGCCCAAGTTGTCATGTAAAGTCTAGTTAGGTTCACTAGTGTCATATGCATTAGATAATCTAATCCACTAACCAAATAAATAATAATTACTGTATATAAATAAATAATATGCATAATATATGAATAATATAAAACAAGAAGAATAATACCTCAAGGCTCGAAGAGATAAGGGTACTGCTCGCACATTTTATCCTCCCTCTCCCAAGTTGACTCACCCGGAGAGTGATGTCTCCACGCGACGCGTACCAAAGGAATCTTCTGGTTTTGCTTCACCTTCTTCCTGCAATCCAGAATCTCCACTGGCTACTCTGGATAGCTGAGAGTCTGACCCACCTTAATCTCTGAGTAATCTAGTACGTGACTATGATCTGTCATGTACCATCTTAGCTGTGACACGTGGAATACGTCATGTACTCCCTCTAGTGAAGGCGGCAAGTCTTGTATGTAGGCCACTGCACTGACCCTCTCAAGAACACCGAAGGGTCTGATGTACCGTGGACCAAGCTTTCTACCTCTATTAAAGCGAATCGTGCCCCGTGTCGTAGAAATTCTCAAAAATACCAGATCACCCACCTAGAATAAATATAGCATTAATGCAATCTAAAAAAAAGTAATCACAAGCAACACAAAAACAAAACCTATACGTCAAACTCCAAAGGTCTCCGGTAGCTGTCGACCCAATGCCGCTGTCTGTCATGCGCCACCCGAAGTCTATCTCTAATAAGCTTTACTTTCTCAGCTGCATCCACGACCATCTCAGGCCCCAACAAGGTTCTCTCACCAACAACACCCCAAGATAAAGGAGTACGACATCTCCGTCCATATAAAGCCTCAAATTATGATATCTCAATGCTGGCCTGGTAGCTGTTGTTGTAAGAAAATGCTACCAATGGAAGATGATCCTCCTAAGAACCTTCGAGTTCCAAAATACTAGTGTGAAGCATATCCTCGGTAGTCTGAATAGTACTCTCTGACTGTCCATCTGTTTGGAGGTGATATATGGTACTAAACTTGAGCTGAGTGCCCAAGCTAGCCTGCAAACTCCTCCAGAAGTGGGAAGTGAAATAACTATCTCGATCCGAGATAATGCTCACAGGAACTCCATGCAATCTGACAATCTATCGCACATACAACTCCGCTAACTTCTCCGTAGACGTACCCACTTTAAATGGCAAAACTTGGGCTGATTTGGTCAACCTTTCTACGATGACCCAAATCGCGTCTTTCCCTCCTAGAGAACGCGGAAGTCCCAAAACAAAATCCATGGTCATATGCTCCTACTTCCACTCTAGGATAGGTAAAGGTTAAAGCAATCTACCTGGCCTCTGCCTATCCGTCTTTACCTGCTGGCATACTAGACACCTGGATACGAAGCGTGCCACCTCCCACTTTATACCATACCACCATATGTGCTCCCTCGGGTCCCTATACATCTTGTTGGCACATGAAAGTAATGAGTACTGAGAGCGATGCGCCTTCTACAGAACCTCCTCGCGTAACTCCCCACTTGGCACATATGCCTAAGTACCGTATCGCAATGATATATCATCAACAATAGGGAAATCCTCCGATAATCCCATCCTAACATGTGCTCTAATGCTCCTCAGAGTCTCATCATCATACGGCGTAGCCCTGATCCTGTTCATCAGCTCAGACTATATCTGCAATCCCCACATCTGCATCTCGATACCAGGAACAAGCACATCTATACCCAAGCTCTCAAGATCGTCCAACAAGTGTCTGTCCATCGTCAAGTACATAGCCACCGGATAACTGCTCAAGGCATCGGCAACTATGTTCGACTTTCCTAGATGGTACTGCAATGATATATTAAATTCCTTCATCATCTCCAACCACCGTCGCTGTCTCATGTTCAGCTCTTTCTGTGTTGACACATACTTCAAGCTCTTATGGTCTGTAAAGATCTCCACACGCTCTCCGTACAGATAGTGTTTCCACATCTTTAGAGCAAAGATAACCGCTGCCAACTCCAAATCATGGGTGGGTTAGTTCTTCTCAAGAGGACGTAATTTCCTGTAATCATAGGCAATCACCTTCCCGTGCTACTGAAGAACGCAACCCAAGCCCTTCCCTGAAGCATCACTATAGATAGTGAATTCACCTGTTCCTGATGGCAACGTCAACATTGGAGGTGTTGTTAATCTCTTCTTCAACTCCTCAAATGTGGCCTAACAATCCTCTGTCCAGATAAACTCCATATCCTTCCTGGTCTGTCTAGTCATCGGCTCTGTAATCCTGAAGAAGTCCTGTACAAATCTCTTGTAATAACCTGCAAGTCCCAGAAAACTCCTGATCTTTACCACTAAACTCGGAGTAGCCCATGACTCTACTACCACATGATCAAGAAATTCAACCTTGTCAAGGAAGAATCATACTTTGAAAGTTTTCCATAAAGCTCCTCCTTCCTGAGAGTCTCCAAAACTATCATTAGGTGCTCTTCATGCTCCTCCGGTGTCTTCGAATACACAAGAATGTCATCAATAAACACCACAATGAACTTATCAAAGTACTGGTGGAATACCTTGCTCATCAAGTTCATGAATACTTTCGGGGCATTAGTCAACCTAAACGGCATTACCATGAACTTAAACTGGCCATACCGAGTATGAAAAGCTGTCTTTGGAATATCTTCCTTCACTTTCACCTAGTGGTAGCCTGACCTCAAGTCTATCTTCGAAAATACCTTTACTCCGATTAACTGATCGAAAAGATCATCTATCATCTACAGCAAATATTTATTCTTAATAGTGAGGTTGTTTAGAGCTTTGTAGTCGATACACATGCATATCGACCCATCCTTCTTTGGTACAAACAATACCGGAGCACCCTACGGTGATAAATTGGATCTTCTGAAGCCTTTATCCTGTAGCTCATCTACCTGCTTCTTTAAATCTGCCAGTTCGTTGTTGTTGACCTTATAAACGTAATTTGATATCGGCTCTGCGCTTGGAAACAAGTCTATAAAAAACACAATAAATCGGTCTGGTGGCAATCTTAGCAACTTTTTCGGGAAAACATCCAAAAACTCCGCTATCAAAGGATAAAGAAGCTCCTTCTCTTCCACCATGGCTCCACAGATGATACTCTCACTCTGCTCTACTACTCCTCGGGCAATCTCAAACTCTGTCTCTCCTGGCAGTCAAAATAATACCCTGCCTCTACGACAATCTATACTAGCATGGTGCTTACTAAACCAATCTATCCCGAGTATAATATCGTAGCTCGGAAGTAGCATTACAAGTAAGCACGCACTCAACTCCCAGCCTCCCAATATAACTCTCTGTTCCTTACAAACATCACTGACCAGGATAATGCCATCCTTGATCGTGATCTTGCAAGTCCTAGCTAAGGGTTCAGCCTCTAAATGATGCTTAAGAGCAAAAGATACAGATACAAAACTATGGGAAGCACCCGAATCAAATAAAGCTAATGCTGGAAGGAATCTAGAAGGACTGAACCTAAAATTATGTCTCCCTTCGGCTCGGTCTCCTCGACCATCATGATGAATGCTCGCCCCTGGGGTGTACCTCTCTGCTGCTGCTGCTGTTGGGTGAATCTCTGTTGCCGTGGCGGAAGTGGAGGTCACATATGCTTTTAGCGGGTGGCCTCGTTGGTGCTCCCTGAACCGGTGCTCTAATTGGTCCTTTCTGGGTTGGACGAGCTAGACAATCCCTCAGCTGGTGGCCGGGTGACCCACATAAAAGGCACACTCCCAGCCTCTTTTTGCAAACCTTCCTGGTATATCCTAGCGTTCTACAAAATATACAATGAACGGTCTATTGTGCCTGCCTCTGTGGCTTTTGCTGAATATATCCATGAACTGGTATCTGGTGCTGCTGGTGATGGTGCTGGAACGGTCTCTACTGATGCTAAAAATGGGGATGCTTGGTCGGTCCTGCGCTACCACTCGCACCTCCAGAAATATCATGACCCCTCTTGGGTCTGAGATCCAGATCATCCTTAGCAATCTAGGCATCTATCAAGATGCCTTCATAGGTAGCGGTGTGTCGACTAGAAGTACACGACTTGATCTCTCTCATCAGCCCCTTCCAGAACTTTCAGGTTTGATCTCCTGGGTCCTGAATCATAGATGGTGCAAAATGGCCCAAATGAAAGAACTCTATGGCGTACTCATCAACCCACATGTTCCCCTGGACTAAGTCATGAAACTGACTCTCTAAAGTTTTCAGGGCTACGTCGGAAAAGAAATTCTCCTTTAAAAGCTCCTTGAAACCCTCCCAAGTAAGTCCTTGTACGGTAAGCCTGGGCTTCGTGCGATACCAAGTGAGTGAAATATCAAACAGATGGTTGTCGACCACCTCTATCTGTTAGTTCTCTGGAATCTGAGCCAAACGTATGATCCTCTATCCTCCAACCAGTCGTCGGCATATAGTATCCCCTCGGTACCCTTGAACTCCCGAGGTGCCATCCTCTTGAAGTCCACAATAGTGTCGGGCCTCTGCAACTGTGGCTGGCTAGGATGCTGTTGGGAAACTCTTCCAACTGCCTGTAAGGCCACCTGGTGAGCATTCTCTATGCCCTCTCTCATCAGCTCAGTCAGCGCTTGGTGTGCCTCTACCTGCATCCTCTGCACCTCAGCCTGAACATGCTGGGCCTCCGTCGACACACTCTTGGCATCTACCATGTCCTGGATCAAAGCAAAAAATATGTGTCCCATCAACAGGCACACCTCCAGGAAAAGAAAACTATGGCGGTGGGGGAAGCTCCTCCGCGACCGCTAGGGCAGTCCTCTAGAAAGGTGGGGGGACCCCCGAAAGGTTCTGAAACTCCTATGTGAATAGGGGAAACAGAAGGAGCAACTCCAGCTGCCCGGGTGGCAGGTCGAGAGGTGGCAGACCTCTCCGAAGCTGCGGGTCCTGATCTCTATGACCTGGTCTTCGGCGAGATCCTGAAGATAGATCAAAACAAGAAAAATTCAATAAGGCATAAGATACGATATCATCAAAGAAGGACAGTAATATTCAAAGAAGCAAATATTTAGAATGATAAGGATAGCAAAATCAATAGATTAGAAATTTTCCTAGTTGTGATTGAATATACTCTCATCCTATATCCTATCTTCTATAGCAGGCTCATAATAGTACTTAAAATCTGAGCCCTACTACGGTCTCGCACTAGATGCGACCTCAACCTGTATGGGCCACCATAAAAACGTATTACGATCCGTACCCGAAATAAGGGTACGAGTATGCGGGTACGTCCAGCCCGCATACTCGTACCCGATCCGTACCCGAAATAAGGGTACGAGTATGCGGGTACGTCCAGCCTACGCCGCAGCATCGACGGTAGAACGTTGTCTAGGTCATAATACTATTTATCACATCTCACAATATCAATATCATAACATGTCAATGATAATCTCAACTCTATAAGGAGGACAAGATGAATGATATATCAATACACAGTCATAATAATCTATAAGAAAGAAGAATGGCATGAAAAAGATATGAAATAATATAAAAAAAATGTCCCAACAAAAGTTTAGAAATAATATTTCAAACAATAATAATAAGTCTAAGAGTCTAGATAATTCAATAACCATATAAGTCTCAACATAGTACAACTCAGAATATCTCAAAGTGGAATAATCAAAATACAAAATAAATGCTAGGCTCTAAGTCACTACTAATGGATCCTCTACTGGAATGGGATCCTCCTAAAGCTCCTGGATGCAACCTTTACCTACTTCCATTCCATAGTATGTGGGATATAAGTCCTCGAGATCCTCTGAAAAATATTATCCAGTCAGGATTGGAGAGAAGCACATAAACTAACAGCGGTTTCAATTATAATGATAAAGACTATAAAACTGTAAGTAATGAAAATACAAGAGAAAAATAATGCTGGAACAATAAGAAAATTAGTACACAGATAATCATATCACAGGCAATAATGAACTAAAAATAAACAAAGGAATGACTATATCAACAGGTGTAAACTGGAATAGAGAAATAGAACTACTAGCTAAGTGCCTTGAAATATTAGTTATTATGTGATCGACTTTGGACAAGATCAGGCTCTACCATATATGATTGTCAATGCATAAGTACAAGTAAGGAGATCAGGTCAACCATTGTGAGACTCGTCTCATAGTATTCGTATTTGAAGCGGATACGTATTTTTGTGCTATTTATTGTATTATATTGGTTCTCGAAGAAGCTCAAAAAATTTTAAAATTTAAACTTTACTACCTGACCGGTATACCGACGGTATACTACAGTATACCGACGGTATACTGTCCGAAGGATATTTGTTTAACTTTTTGAGATATTTTCGAGAATTTTTCTGTAAATAGCCCTTGATTTATCTTTTCTTTTTATTTCTCTTTCTCTCTCTTCTCTTCACCCTTTTTCTCTCTAGATTGGAGCTTGGTCTTGAGACCTGGAGTGTGATTTCTCAATTGCTTTTTGGTGGTGGACTAGAAGGTTTAGGCTGGGAGATTGCTTTAGACAAGCACACATTGCCGATTCAATGAACTTCTTTTACTTTCTGTCATTTTACTTTGCTGGAGTCTTAGTTGTTGCTTTTTAGCTTAGACGTGCTCTACTATAATTGTTCATCTCATAATTTCTAGCCTTTTGACCATTTTGATTTCTGGTAAGATCTTGTTTGGTCCATTTTTGGTAACTCGGTAACGGATACGGTACCGGAGTTGTGACTGTGAGATTTAGTCCATATTTGATATACGACTTACCGTTAGACTTGAATCCTTGTTAGATTTGGTTCTGGTGACTTTCGGGATTTTATTTGGGTCCCAAAAATCAGACTTGACTTTGGCCTAGTTTTATCTTGGAAACCTGCATACCGACAGTATACTACAGTATACCGACGGTATACCGATTTCGACCGACTTAGATTTCTAGATATTTTTTGTGAACCTTATCGGCATACCGACGATATAATACAGTGTATCGATGGTATACCGGTCCTTGCCGACATTGTTAACCGACTTCAGGATATTTGTCTTGGCCGGCATATCGACGGTATACTACAGTATACCGACGGTATACCGATTTGTGGAACTTTGTTTTCCAGAACCTTTCTTGCCTACTTGGAATGGCATATCGACGGTATACTACAGTATACCAATGGTATACCAATTTTTTGGACTCCAGACTTGTTGTGTTTTTTCTATCTCTGGACCGGTATACCAACGGTATACTGGACTATACCGACGGTATACAGTTCGTATTATTTCTGTAGGAATTTTTAGTTTTTCGTGATTTTATTTTGATTCTTCTAGCTTTTGCTTGGACACGCGATGACTTGACCTGATTAGACATGAACTTATGTGGCTTTAGATGACTTGACTTGACTTGGCTTTACTCTGTTTCACCCAACTTTGTCCGGCTATACGTGATAACATGATTGACTAGACTTGACTTGGCATGACTTTACATGGCTTCATCGGACATAGCTTGACTTGGTTTCACTTGGCTTCACCTGGATGGACTTGGCTTCACATGGTTTACATGGCTTTACCTGGCTTCACTTGGTTTAACATGGCTTGGTTGTTGTCATAGCTTACATGACTCCGTTTATGCAATATATATTAAAACTTGTTTATATTACTATTATAACTTATTTTGCTGCGTCATGCCTAGGATAGATTTTGCAGAATGCCACACTCAAATTCATACAAGAAAAAGCTAGGGGTTATTAACTAGAGATTCACTTAGTACATGGCTAGAGATTTCTTAGATTGCATGCAGTCCTGGTTATTCATATGGTTATCTTGTGGAGTATCCAATGGCGTATCTTGTAGAGTATCTTGAGGAGTATCCATGGCTGGTTTGTGCATATGGATATCCGGACGGACTGCAGGAGCATGCGATCAGAAGAAACCCTAGTATCGCATTGCATTATAATTGTTAGTAATTAGGATTGTGAAAAGTCTAGTTAGTTAAAGTATCAAGCTGTACTTATATGATTTGCCATGATTGATGGATGATGGTTAGTCTAGTCTTTACATGATCACACCTTTATTTTATGTACTTGTTATTCTATTTTGTTTATCAGTTCAAGATATGTCTCATTGCAAGTTTACAGTATTTCTTTTATTATCCTGAGATCATTATATTCAGTCTTTACTTTAAGTAGTTGTATTGCTTGAGTTATTGGTTTAAGTTCCTAGATTGACTTCCTTTGTGGTATTTGCTATTTGGGATCTGACCCTACTGGTTTTACATGGCAAGATCCAGTAGCAGCACCGGAGGATCTTTCGTACCTTCCTGAGGATGGTGATCACAGGAACACCAGACCACTTTAGTGGATTTTCTTACTTTCCCACTCTGATGTATATTCTACTTTTATTGGCGTTTAGCCACCGAGCACGTGTTTAGCTCGTATTTTGGTTTGATCAGTTAGCCTACGGGCAATAGCATGATTGACATATCATAAGGTTGATCATGTATGACTTAGATACTGGCTAGTTTATTCATTTTGTGTTCACTAGTTTCATGATCATCTGTATATTATAGTTTGGGATACTTTACTATTATATTTTAGCTGATCTTACATCTTGTTATTATTCATATTATTTTTGGGATTGAGATACTAGGGTTTGTTGGACCTAGGCTTGATTGTTGGTTTGTAGTTATGACCCCTCATGTCTTACAGCTTCACCATATATGCGGAGTATCGGTATGCTCTATATATACGTAGCTGTCCTTGTCAGTCCCGCTCTCCATTATTCTAGTTTTGGGGTATGACAAGGTTTTAGTAGTGACCCATGCAGGTCTGGTTTTTACAGATATATGGGAGTTTTTGATGTTGCTAGATGTCTCAATCCTAAACTGTCCCCCTTGATCCCTAGTAATTTTTCTCCATCCCTTATTCGTGATCTGATATTTGCTTATTCGTTGATCTATCATATTCTTTGATTGACTCTTGTGTCCTTAACTTTCAGGGGCACTGTTCCTATTACTATCGGCCAGATGGATCGAGTGCAGCTCGAGGAGGGACAGGCTCGAGGAGGGACAGCATTTGGGAGCCCAGCGTATTTTTAGAGATCGGCCTCAACATTCAGGGGCAGAGACTAGAGTAGATCCCGAGGCAGATCGGCCGGCAGTACCGGACCAGCAGGCAGCACCATTGCACCAAGTTCAGCCCGAGCAGCCAGAGGGTGTTGCCCGAGCCCTGATGGATGTCCTTCGAGGTTTCATGATGACCCAGCAGCACTAGAGTAACATACTCACTCAGTCGGTCTAGACAGCGTTGGAGCGGGGTGGTTCTCAGATTCATAATTCTGCGACCAGCTTCAGGTGTCTCAGTCCTCCGAACTTCTATGGCATAGAGGACACAATTTTGTCTGATGCATGGCTGCAGGATACTGAGGCCATCTTGGAGGCAGCAGGGACTCCCGCTAGAGAGCGTGTAGCAGTAGTGAGGCTATAGTTGTTGGACTTGGCTCGTGATTGGTGGGCAGCGCAGGAGGGTTCTCTCACAGTACCGATTCCATGGAAGGTTTTTAATGAAAGGTTCCAGGCGAGGTATTTTGATGCGGTGGCGTATTACGAGCTTCAGCAGAGGTTTAACAACCTCAGGCAGGAGGGTAGGACCATCGACGATTACGCGGCGGAGTTTGCGAGGCTTAGTCGGTTTTCTTCCACTTTGGTAGCGGCCGAGTTGGAGAGGGCGAGGAGGTTCCAGCAGGGACTCCATTTAGAGATTATCTTGTTGGTGGAGCAGCATAAGATTTAGACCTTTGACGCGGTGATACGGGCAGCCAGGAGGTATGAGTACACATCGTAGAGGATTACAAATCGAGTTGGGAGCCAAAAGAGGCCCAATATTTTAGAAGGATCAGCATCCTAGTCATCAGCACCAGCTTCAGCAGCTCGAGCCCTGACGATTGGATCCTTGAGGAGGACGGCATCATCTCAGTAGTCTACCCAGACGCGCCCTCAGTAGAGGCAGTCATCTTCTTCTTTTTCCCGTAGTTGATTCCATTACGAAAAAACTGGGCATATAGTAACAGAGTGTCGTAGGGCACAGGGATTGTGCTTGGTATGTGGAACATCAGACCACATGGTCAGAGCATGTCCTAGGAGGAACCAGATTGGATCATCATCATCCCAGTCAGCAGTTCGGCTAGCAGTGCTGTAGTACAGGGCACCAGCACTAGTGCAGCAATTGTAGATTCAGAGGCCTTTGCCTCCATAGGCTCAGGTATTCCAGCAAAGGCCGCAGCAGTATACGTAGGCCCAGGCACAGGCGAGACCTAGAGGTCAGCAGTAGAGGAGACCAGCACCCAGAGGACAGGGTCGAGCCTTCTTACTATCGATGGAGAAGGCTTTGGCAGCAGGGGAGGTGGTAGAAGGTACCATTCTCGTCCACTTTTATTCAGCTTTACCTTTATTTGATTATGATGTATCGCATTCATTTATATCTTTACTCTTTACAATACAAGTTGGATTGGAGTCCGAGTTCTTACCTGTAAGGTTGAATATACTTACTGGTAACGATCTCGTGGGAGTAGATACAGTATATCCCTCGTGTAGAGTTATAGTATGCCTGAGAGAGTTTCTCGCGAGGCTGATAGAGTTTCCTATGGACGATTATAATGTCGTCCTTGGGATGGATTGGTTGAGTGTGAGACACGCAATGATAGATTGCCATAGTGGCGAGGCTATCTTTTATGTACCTGGTGGGAAGGATTTCTCATTCTTGAGAGGTGCAGTAGAGTCACCGGTGGTTACATTGATGATGGCAGAGGCCGAGAAGCACAGTTTCCGAGGGTTGTTTGTCAGTTTCCTGACATATTTCTCGATGAGCTACCAGGTGTACCACCAGTTAGAGATATAGAGTTCTATATTGATTTTATCCCTAGAGCAGAACCAGTTTTAGAGAGAGTTTATAGGATGTCAACATCTGAGTTGGAGATCGTGTACCGGATGATTAAGGATTTGAGATCCAAGGAATTCATTAGACCTAGTACATTGCCTTGGGGAGCCCCGTTACTTCTAGTTAAAAAGAATGATGGTTTATCGCATTTAGTTAATAATTATATAACACTAAATACGAAAACCATTAAGAACAAGTATTCCTTGCCCAAGATAGATGACTTGTTTGGTCAGCTCAGTAGGACAGCTATATTTTTTAAGATTGATTTACGGTCTGGGTATTATCAGATCAGATTTAGAGAGCAAGACATACCCAAGACGGCATTCAGATCTAGATATGATCATTGGGAGTTCCTAGTTATGTCATTTGGAGCGACCAATAAACTAGCTATATTCATGTCTCTCATGAATAGTATCTTTATGCCTTACTTAGACCAGTTTGTGATAGTGTTTATTGATGATATCTTAGTCTATAGTTGGAGTGAGGAAGAGCATGAGCAATATCTTCGCGTAGTTCTTCAGATTCTTTGAGAGCAGCAGTTGTACGCGAAGTTCAGCAAGTGTGAGTTCTGGCTTAATCATATCTCATTCTTGGTACATATCATTTCTGGTGGAGGAGTCGAGGTGGATCCCAAGAAGGTGGAGGAAATTAAGAGTTGGCTAGTACCCTGTACAGCTTCAGATGTGTGCATTTTTCTGGGTCTAGCAGGCTACTACAGGCAATTTATGGCAGACTTTGCTAGGATCTCCGCACCCTTGACATGGCTGACGTGTAAGGATGTGTGCCTTGAGTGGTCAGATGCTTGTCAGACTTCTTTCAAGAAACTCAAGCAGAGTTTAATTTTAGCTCCTATTCTGACACTTCCAGTTGGACCAGGTGGGTTCATAATATATTATGATGCTTCAGGAGTGGGACTAGGGTGCGTCATTATGCAGCATGGCAGAGTGATAGCTTATGCATCTCGGCAGCTTTGAGACCATGAGAAGAGTTATCTGACGTATGATCTTGAGTTGGCAACAGTATTATATGCACTTAAGCTCTGGAGGCATTACCCATATGGTGATCGAGTGGAGATCTTCACAGACCACAAGAGCTTGAGGTATGTATTCACACAGAAAAAACTCAACATGTGGCAGCGGAGGTGGCTCGAGTTATTGTCGGACTATGATCTTGAACTTCATTATCATCTAAGGAAGGCCAATGTCGTATCAAACACTTTGAGCAGGAGAGCAGGAGCTTACTTCCTGATGAAGCAGTGCTGTATTTTGGAGGATCTGTAGGAGATGGATATCAAGGTAGTATTACCTGGTGATATCGGTTTTATTGCAAGTCAGCAGGTCCAATCTTCTATAGTTGAGAGGATCAGAGCAAAGCAAACTGGTGATGTCAGGCTTCAGCAGCTCAGAGCAGAGTGTGAGTCAGGACGAAGACCAGAGTTAAGCATTCATGAGGATGGGACTCTCAGGTTTGGGAGTCAACTTTGTGTGCCGAGAAAAGATATCTGGCAGGAGATTATGTCAGAGGCCCACAGTTCTCAGTACTCAGTGCATCCAAGAGGGACGAAGATATATCGGGATATTTGTTAGTACTTCTGGTGGAATGGTATAAAGAGGGAGATAGATCAGTTCATTTTTCGGTATTTAGTCTGACAACAGGTTAAGGCTGAACATCAGAGACCAAGAGGACTACTTCAGCCTTTACAGATTCCGGAGTGGAAGTGGGACCATATTACTATGGACTTTGTGACCGATCTTCCTAGATCTCCGTCTAGAAGAGATGCTATACGGGTTATAGTGGATCGACTCATGAAGGTTACTCACTTTCTTCCTTTCATAGTGGGTCAATCTACAGAGCGGGTAACTGAGATGTACATGAGGCAGACAGTCAGATTGCATGGCATGCCAGTTAGCATAGTCTCAGATAGATATTCACGGTTCACGTCTCATTTCTGGCAGAGCCTACAGCAGAGTCTGGGTACTACGTTAAAGTTCAATTTAGCCTACCATCCGCAGACAGATGGACAGTCGGAGCATACTATTCAGACTTTGGAGGATATGCTTCGAGCTTATACACTTGACTTCGATGGATCTTGGAAGGATCACTTGTATTAGTAGAATTCTCCTATAACAACTGCTTCCAGGCGAGCATTCATATGGCACCCTTCGAGGCTTTGTATGGTAGGAAATATAGATCACCGTTAGCTTGGAATGATATTGGCAAAAGGTAGATGCTTGGTCCAAAGATGATTGCTCAGTCAGTTGGAGTGATCAGACGGACCAAAGAGCATCTCAGAGTGACTCGGGATCTTCAGCGTCATTGGACAGATCAGAACCGTCATCATCTTGAGTTCTCTATCGACGACCATGTATTTCTGAGGATTTTGCCTACCCATGGAGTTATCAGATTTTGAGTACGGGGAAAGCTTAGTCCCAGATATATAGGCCCGTTCAATATTCTCGAGCGAGTTGGAGACGTATCATATCATCTAGCTCTTCCACCATCACTTCATGAGGTACATAACGTCTTTCACGTATCTTAGTTATACCGGTATATTCTAGACCCGAGCCATATCCTGGATCATTCTGAATTGGTCGTTGGTACCGACCTATCATACGAGGAGAGGCCCGTACCTATTTTGGACCAGAGGGAGAAGGTTCTCAAGAATCGGACTATCGAATTAATTCGAGTTGCTTGGGGGCATCACTCACTAGGCGAGTCAACGTGGGAGCGGGAGGACGATATGTGTACTCGTTATCTATTTCTCTTCGACTCGGGAGGTACACGTATTCGTATACCCGTATCCTATCTTATCATGTGCATATAATTGATTGTTAGCTTATCTGTTATATCTGTTTTTTTTCTTGTTGTTGCCTAAAAAAATTTATGCTCACATGAGTTTTCTACTTGTTTTAGTTCCGTGGTTGCTTTTTTGGATTTTCTTCTTAGTTGATTTTGGATCCTTAAGGAAATTTTGATGACAAAATTTTTATAAGGAGGGGAGAGTTGTCAGACTCGTCTCACAGTATTCGTATTTGAAGCGGATACGTATTTTTGTGCTATTTATTATATTATATTGGTTCTCAAGGAAGCTGGAAAATTCTTAAAATTTAAACTTTACTACCTGACCGGTATACCGACGGTATACTGCCCGATAGATATTTGTTTTAGTTTTTGAGATATTTTTGGAATTTCTCTATAAATAGCCCTTGATTTTTCTTTTCTTTTCATTTCTCTTTTCTCTTTCTCTCTCTTCTCTTCACCCTTTTTCTCTCGAGCTTGGATCTTGGTATTAAGACTTGGAGTGTGGTTTCTGAACCCCCTTGTGGTGGTGGACTAGAAGGTTTATGTTGGGAGCTCGCTTTAGGAAAGTACACCTTGCCGATACTATAAACTCCTTTTACTTTTTGTCATTTTACTTTCCCGAAGCCTTGGTTGTTGCTTTTTAGCTTAGACATGTTTTATTATAATTGTTCATCTCATGATTTCTAGCCTTTTGACCAATTCGGCTTTAATTTCTGGTAAGATCTTATTTCGTCCATTTTTGGTAACTCGGTAACGGATACGGTACCGGAGTTGTGACCGTAAGATTTAGTCCATATTGTGATATGTGACTTACCGTTAGACTTGACTCCTTGTTAGATTTGGTTTTGTTGACTTTTGGGGTATGATTTGGGTCCCGAAAATCAGACTTGACTTTGGCCTAGTTTTACCTTGGAAACCGGCATACCGACGGTATACTACAGTATACCGATGGTATACCGATTTTGATCGACTTAGATTTCTAGATATTTTCTGTGAACCTTATCGGCATACCGACGGTACACTATAGTGTACCGACAGTATACCGATCCTTGCCGACATTGTTAACCGACATCAGGATATTTGTCTTAGCCGACATATCGACGGTATACTACAGTATATCGAACGTATACCAATTTGTGGAACTTTGTTTTCCAGAACCTTTCTTTCCTACTTGGAACGGTATACCGACTGTATACTACCGTATACCGACGGTATACCGATTTGTTGGAATCCAGACTTGTTGTATTTTTTCTATCTCTGGACCGGTATACCGACGGTGTACTTGACTGTACCGACGGTATACCGATCGTGCTCTTTCTTTAGGAATTCTTGGTTTTTCACGATTTTATTTTGATTCTTCTGGATTTTGCTTGGACACGCAATGACTTAACCTGACTAGACATGAACTTATATGGCTTCAGATGACTTGACTTGACTTGGATTTACTCTGTTTTACCCGACTTTGCCCGGCTACACGTGATGACATGATTGGCTGGACTTGACTTGGCATGACTTTATATGGCTTCATCGAACATGGCTTGACTTGGTTTCACTTGGCTTCACCTGGATGGACTTAGCTTCACATGGTTGTACATTGCTTTACGAAGCTTCACATGGCTTTACCTGGCTTCGTATGGCTTTACCTGGCTTCACTTGGTTTCACATGGCTTGGTTGTTGTCGTGGCTTACATGAGTCCGTTTGTGCAATGTATATTAAAACTTGTTTATATTACTATTAGAACTTGTTTTGTTGCATCATGTCTAGGATGGATTCTACGAAATGCCAGACCCGAATTCATACAAGAAAAAGCTAGGGGTTGTTAACTAGAGATTCACATAGTACATGGTTAGGGATTTTACTATATTACATGCAGTCCCGGTTATTCATATGGTTATCTTGTGGAGTATCCATTGGCGTATCTTGTATAGTATCTTGAGGAGTATCTATGGCTGGTTTGTGCGTATGGATATCCCGGAAGGGCTGCAGGAGCATGCGATCAGAAGGAACCCTAGTATCGCATTGCATTATAATTGTTAGTAATTAGGATTGTGATAACCCTAGTTAGTTAAAGTATCAAGCCTACTTATATAATTTTTCGTGATTGATGGATGATGGTTAGTCTAATCTTTACATGATCATACCATTATTTTATGTACTTGTTATTCTATTTTGCTTATCAGTTCAGGATATGTCTCATTGCAGGTTTACAGTATTTCTTTTATTATCCTGAAATCATTACATTCAGTCTTTACTTTCAGTAGTTGTATTGTTTGAGTTGTTAGTTTAAGTTCCTAAATTGGCTTCCTTTATGATATTTGTTATTTGGGTCTAACCCCACTTGTTTTGCATGGCCAGATCCAGTAGCAGCACCGGAGGATCTTTCGAACTTTTTTGAGGATGATGACCACCAGGAGCACCAGACCACTTGAGTAGATTTTCTTACTTTCCCACTCTGATATACATTCTACTTTTGTTAGCGTTTAGCCACCGAGCATGTGTTTAGCTCGTGTTCTGGTTTAATCATTTAGCCTACGGGCAATAGCATGATTGACATATTCTAGGGTTGATTATGTACGACTTAGATTCTGGCTAGTTTATTCATTTTGTGTTCACTAGCTTCATGATCATTTGTATATTATAGTTTGGGACGCTTTACTATTATATTTTAGCTGATCTTACATCTTGTTATTATTGTTGTCGTTCTTGTGATTGAGACACTAGGGTTTGTTGGACCTAGGCTTGACTGTTGGTTTGTAGTAGTGACCTCCCATGTCTTACAACTTCACCGTATATACGAATTACCGGTGTGCTCTAAGTATACGTAGATGGCCTTGTCAGTCCCGCTCTCCAGTATTCTGGTTTTGGGATATGACAATATATATGGGGAGCTATGCACAAGTAATAAGATCAGGCTACACCCTCATGTGGTGAGGGTAAGCTATGCACAACTAAGTGGGGTATGATCACATAATCGACTAATACTTTTTCGTCCCCGACTAGTACGATGGATCCAATCATGACTTCTCATGACAGGTATCTATGATACTAGCCCATGAATCCATTGTGTTAGGAATCAAGTATAACACTACAAAACTAGAATCATAGTAATCATCAAAAAAATGGAAACTGTTAGAGAATGTACTCGCATGTGGTCCTAAGCAAGGTGTGAAGATCGATGTCCAAAATAGAGTCACAAAGACCTATATATAGAATAATAATGTCATTTGGTGATTTGGAGTGGTAAGCATGTGAAACTAGCTAAGTATGGTGCCTCTAGGCCATTCTGAGTCCATACTAGGTTAGCTAAGGCATATTAAGTCAATCTAGTAAATATCTAGTTAATACCAGGCCAATATTAGTTATACTAGCTAATATTAGACTATATTAACTAATGCTACTAATACTAAGCTAATATTATACTATATTAACTAAAACCACTAATACTAGCTAATATTAGTTATACTAGGTACTGTCGTTATATATAACTCATATATTGAGGCATATTGGTATCTTGCTAAAACTAGTTACTATTTCTTATACTATATGCTATAAGTATGTAAATAACTTATCTATATATATACTGAGTATATACCTTAACTGCACCAAGGCAAATCCTGAGTTATCCCATACTAACATCCCTAGCATTTACCCACACTTGACTGATACCTACTACTTAACTGACAATATAGTCCTATCCAGTATCCCAAACCACCTGACCTTACTGATACTCAAGGATTTACACAATATACACTAACATACACCCTCTAGTCACAACTGGAACCTCATACACAGGCACTTACCCGAGCCCACAATACCCTTCCTCTTCAGTCCACTGCTCTTAATAATTCTTACTTCCTAATACCTATGTTCCCAGGTATCAGTGCTCAACTGATACCACAACTGCGAAGGTCTAATACCAATAGATCATCCCCAATACTCAGGTATCTACCTACTTATACTCTACACCACAACATATACACCCCAACTATATGCATTACCCGGTTTCCTAACATCCCTCAAGCTCTAAATGCTTATATGAATCTTCCCTCACTCTACTGATCTGTTGCCTGGATTCAATAGTTGAATCATGCTCCTCGAGTGAGCAGCCTGGCACACATATTTTCTCCTATATTACAATTTATAAGGCAATTCAACTGTTGTTATATGCAACTGTCCCCACCTTGTTGTGTGCAGAATACACAGTAATGATCTTCTAAACCATCCTGACACAACCGATACACCTAGTTGAGAGATATCCTTCCCTCAAGTCCTGCACTCCTTTCCTTAGTGTATTGCTTGCACTCAAACCCGAAGCTACTCCCTGATGCCACAGTGGATACCATCCTTTGAAACACCTCACTCCTTGTGCACTATTGTGCACAGTGCACCTCCAACCTGATCACCATTTCCAAGCAGCAATAGTGGCAACAAAAACCCTTTGAACTGTTGCTGTCACTGAACCTTCAGTGTAACACCCCCTTCTTCTCTACACATATGGACATGTCGCACTCTATACAGTGATACATACATACATATATATATATATATATATATATATATATATATATATATATATATATATATATATATATACACACACACACATACACACACACACACACACATTCTAATACACATTCTAATAGTCAATTCAACAAACACTATGAGCACGAAGGCGAGATACATGCCATAGTGTTATGATATACTATCACCAACTTGTCATTCTTCCCAATACTCAACCAATAAGACATATACATATCAAATATGACTATATACAACTAATATAATTAGTTACAATGAATATTAGAGAGAAAATATACCAATAAACATAAAAACCCCAATTTACTAACCTGTATCGTAATGTATCACAGCGTATCATGATATGCCCTACTCGTCTCCAATTGTGGACACATATCTATCCCTATTATATCAAATTAGGTCTAATTAAACATAATTAACCCAATAGCACATACTTGGTGCACCAATCTTAGATTTTCCTTAATTTGAGCATAAAACTCAATGTAGAAGTCACAATATGGGTCATAAGAACCTAGTTCTTCTTCATATAGGTAGCCCTAATGCATGGGTGGGTTCCTAATGCTCAAATGCAATAATTAAAATCTAATTAGAGGAGGATTTCAGAATTTTATCTATTAGAAGATGGATTTTCAATAAAAACTCAATAGGACACGATTTGGACACAAGCTCCTAGCCAAACTCCTTCTCCTCCAATGATCCTAACAATCCAAGCTCCTAGTTCTCCTTAGATGATGATTAGGAAAGGGATTGAGAGTGGTTTGGTAGAATTTAGTGGAGGGGTGAGTCAACTTGGAAAAGAACACTAATTAGGAAATATTTGGATGAAGGAAATGAGAGGAGAGAGAATCTCTCTCCCTAAAACAGGGCCGGCCCCCTTCTCCCTTGCCTAAGCAATGTGAAAAGTCAAGGATACGCATATTGGGTTGTCATGGAGAAATTAATTAGTGGGGGAAACTTCCCTTCCTAATGAAGGTTCGATCTAATCTTTAATTTATGAGAATGGTCAGTTAATTATGGTCCAATGTGACTAGTCTAATAAGTTGGTCCAAGTTGTCATGTCAAGTCTAGTTAGGTTCACTAGTATCATGTCCATTAGGTAGTCTAATCCACTAACCAAATAAATAATAATTACTATATATAAATAAATAATATGCATAATATATGAATAATGTAAAATGACAAAAATATCTATATTCTAGAAATGTGGTAGTGACATGATTTGAATATTCTTTCGTTGTTGTGTGTAGAAAAAGGCATGATTGTGAGGATTTCTATCCTTCTTGATACCTTTTTGAAATACTTTCTTGGAGGTGACATTTTGTTGAGTCATGTGTCTCAAGTGTTCGGTACTTAATTGAGCAATAGGTTGAATAACCCGCTTTTCCAATCTGATTTATAATCTCTTATTATTAACATGTATCTCATCATATTTAGCAGTAAGAGCATCAATTCTAAGTGAAGCAATAGAATACTTCTTTCTTTTCTGACTCTAAGTCCTTCTTAAGTTTAGCATTCTCTTGAGTGATTTTTCTCGATGTATTCAAGTGCTTCAGGCAGGTCAAGCTTAAGTATGAAAACATTTGCAGAGTTATCAGAAGAGAAAGTGTCTCTAACATCATTCAATAAGCAAGTAAGCTTTTCATTCTCAAGTTTTAGTGAAGAATATCTTTCCTAGCTTTTATTTATTTCTAAGATTTTTGCAATCCTCAAATAAATCATTGAATACGTTAGATAATTCATCATAAGAGAATTCTTCAAATAAAGGATTCTCTTGTACCTCATTGGTTAATGCCATTAGGTATACGTTTGCATCATGTTGAGGGTTTTCTTCTTCAGAATCACTAGCTTCACTTTCGTACCAAATGCTTGTTTTTGCGAAGTTTCTTGACGAAGGTCTTCTTTTGCTTAATCGTTCATATCGACTTCTCTTTTGGCAGTAGGTCAGTACTTCTTGATGTGGCCAGCTTTCTTTCAATTGTAGCACACAGGTTCTTCTTTGTTTTCTTTCTTCTTGCGGTTTTATTTCTCAACCTTTATGAAACGCTTGAAGTTCCTAGGGATTAGAGCAGTTCATCATCGTCGGTTACTTCGTCTTCAGAAGAATCGTCAGAAGTTCTTTCGTGATGTGCCTTGATTGTGATAGCCTTCTCTTTGGGAGTTGACTCTTCAAATTCTTTGAGGTCTAGCTCGTGAGTCATTAGCTTGTCCATGAGTGTCTCGAGGGTCATGACAGTGAGATCATTCCCTTCAATGATTGTTGTAGCCTTGGGGTTCCAATTCTTTGTAAGTCCCCTAAGCATTTTTTGAATCTTCTCATGGTTTGAATATTCCTTGCCAAGAGACTGAAGAGAGTTAATGATATCAAGAAATCTTGTAAACATTTGAGGGATGGTCTAATTTAGCTTCATTTTAAATGCCTCATACTCTTGTGTCAATCTACTGATCTTGGATTCATTCACTTGTGAAGTACCTTCATGAATAATCTCAAGAAGTTTTTAGATCTCATGTGATGTAGTGCAAGTAGAAATATGATTAAATTCATTTTAACTACGGCAAAAAAAAGAGCATTCATTGCCTTAGCATCAAGACTGACTTCTTTCTTTCAGCCTATGTGTAATTAGCAAATGGCTTGTCTATTACAGTGGAAGTGAGAATAGTAAAAACAGTAGGCTTTTTATAGCCATCAACAACACATGACCATAAATCAAAATCAAGTGATTTCGAGTAAATACCCATACGTGTCTTCCAGTACGTGTAGTTAGTGCCATCAAATAGAGGAGGTCTATTGGTTGAGTGTCCTTCACCATTGTTGGTATTGACAAAAGGCATGGTTGCCATGGATCTACTCTTAGGATGTTAATCCAAATATAAGAGTCCTTGTTCTGATACCAATTATAGGCAACCTAGAGGGGGTGATTAGGATGAAGACATCAATTAACCAATAAAGAAATGCTAATCACTAATTAAAAAACCCGCAAGCAAATAATTAGAGTTTAAGAAGTTCAGGAACGCAAACACCGCAATGTATATTAGTATCCTTCGAGTTCGTGTGTTGTCGAGTATCAAAATCAAGTTGGTCATTGACTGTTTAGGCCAACAAAAATATTAGTAAGGATGTTTAAACAATTATTTTTAAATCTTTAGACAAAAAATTTTAAAAAAAAAATCCTTACTATGTTTTGGGTGAAAATTTGTTAAAAATAATAATGAAAACTATCCTTAGTAAGGATATTTTCAGCTTTTCTTCATTTTAATTTTTATTCTATTCTAAAATGCCCTTATTAAGGTAATTATGTTCTTCCTCTGTAATTTTAGGAAACTTTTTGTCTGTCAAAATTTCTTAAATTTCGATGCTCTGTAGAATGAAATGTTAATATTTATAAGATTATGGGCAAATGTGTGATTCATGTGTGATCCAAACCCTCTATTGCAATATACACGCCTTCAATATAATGCGACAACCTTGCAGATGATTCTTGTTAGGGCTCCAAGCTGATCATCATGTTCAAGCTTGGCTCATCTATGAAAGGAAACAAATGAGCTTCGAATTGGCGAGCTTGCGGTCCGTTTGAGGTGAAGCAAGCTTGATTATACAGCCCGACTCGACTTGACAAGAGCCCGCTAGCTTGTCTCTGGCTTGATTTTACAACTCGACTCAAGCGAGTTCATGACATGTTCAAGCGAGTTCATGACATGTTCAAGCTCCAGCTCGCAATTAAATGAGATTATTCAGTGGTCGGTCTAGTGAGACCTTGCTCTCCAATGGCATGACATATCACGTTTTTAGTGTCATGTTGTTTGCTCTTTCCGTGACGTCATGCTGCTAGGAGAAAAATAAGATGTTGTGAGACTGAACCACTGAATAATTTCTCCGATTATACAATCCTCACTACAAAACAATAATGGGTGACTTATAAATATTGTTGGGCTTGATAACACCAAAACAATAATGGGTGACTTGTGAATATTAGGCCTCATTTCATCTGTGTTTGAATATATACTTGGACTATTTGGTTAGGAAGAAAATAAAATAAAACGTACTAGTAATAACTAACATAATTTTTCGTTCTTCCCAAAACGGTGGGATTTTTCTTCCACAAGGGTGGGATTCTATTTTCTTTTTCAATTTCATCCTTCTCTTTCTCTATTTCTTCTCAATTTTATTTCTAACCTTTCTTACAACTAAGAAAAGTTTTATTTCCTTTCCTTTCTTTTCTTTTTCGTTTTTTTCCCCTCCATTTTCTCACAAACCAAACACAACCTAATAGTTACCTGCCTGCAACTGTAGCCGTAACCAAGTCAAGCTGCGAGAAATCGAGCTTTTTCATGAATTCTCGGGTCGAGTTGAGTTTCCTATGTTCAAGTTCGGCTCATTAAGAAACCTGAGTGGAGCTCACAAGCTACTCTCTTCATTTGCAGCCCTAATTCATATGTCCCTTGTTTGCCCCCTTTGTGACCTAATCCTGTATCAAGGAATAGCTTCTCTCTGTATAATATTCATAATAACCAACAAAACAACAATCTTGACGTTACTCTTCTTGCTAACAACTGTTACGTACATTTTCATATTTCATGAATACAAAATTGTAAATTTCCAATACAATAAAGATTTTGCAGCATTCATGGGTCATTCCTGTTGATGTCGTAGAACTCAATGTTCTTGTATTTCTGTGATATGATCTCAGCTTGCACCTTTCTAGCAGTATCGGTTGCACAACCGACGAGGATGAGGACGGAAGTGCCAGCGAATCCACGGAACGCAGTGAGGTGGGTGGTTTGTTCAACCAAGGCTGGACCAGCAGCCAGCAAAGCCAAGAATGCAGAACCCAGAACTGAAATCCGGCTAAGAACCTATAAATAAATCATTCAGTCCAATGTATCCATTTGAGAACAATTCTTGCAAAGAGCCTACCTATCCAAGTAGAGCCATCAACTAAACACTCTTACGAAAACTAAATAAAAACTGAGAACTAACGGGGAATGAGAACGAACAAATGAAGCAGATAGGTGCGGACAGTTAGTTGAATTGTAAGAAAAGCATGGAACATGAGAATGCTTAGAGCTTAATTCAGTCAATCAAAATCCTAGAGGAACTCGTGAGTTCCTAATTTTTGAAACTCATCAATGAGAAACCGTTGAATTGCATGCACATCCCATCCCTTGATTTTTTTAGGGCCTAACAGAAAAAGTCAAAAGGGTTTAAATACAATTTTTTTTACACACGGAATAATAATCCTATTGCAAGTTCTTAATGTGAGTTCTTATTTGAGTTCTTATTTGAGTTTCAGTTAATTGTCAGCCATTAATCATTTCCCCTATTACGTGTGGAAAAATAGGGGAAATGATTAATTTACCTAGGGGAAATATATTATCGTGGATTCTTTAGTGAGAAAGGATCACATGGGTATTCAGCACCTTAGGTGGGCTAGCTACGTGTATTGGAAAGGACGTTGTCTATCGTTTTTAGTCTAAATATGGTGGAGCCATTGACCGCTTTATAAAGATGGGATGCTTTACTAAAGGAATGGTTTTGCAGGATTCTATAAATGTGTTACTAATCTTTGTTTTGTAAAGACGGTCCTTCAGCTACGATAAAAATATACATATTTTGTTCCTTGCATTTTATATCATATTTTATAAATTGTGGTTTCGATATACTTGTGTGAACTCGCAAGAGAGAGTTATGTTTAGGGGACTATATGTGATAAGTATGATAGTAGTCCAAAAAATGAACATAGAAAGAATAGAAAATTCACATAACAATAATGTATGTTCACATGACTAGTTGTGTTGGATTTAGGTTGGTTGGGTTATATCGTTCACCAATGCCTATTGTGCACTGACCTATCACTATTGGAGGTGTGGAAGATGTGAAAGGAGTACCAAGGACTTGGTCACATTCATTTCCAATTTCGAAGCATTTACTTTTGAAGGTCTTCAAGTTTATCTTAATATTTGGACATAATGTATAGAAACTTTATTGGAAACATTTTATGGGATATAATAATTGTTGAGAGGACTTTTATGACTCGACCTCAATTTCAATTCCGATGCAACATTATTATTCAATTGTTACGTACTAATTTAACTTCAATATTCTGCTTAATATTCCGTTGTTGTCTTGCTTTTGGATATTGGAAATTATAAAAATCTAGATCTTGTACAAATGAGCTTTGATTTGTACGTTTGTTTGTTACTAGACTAGGGTCCGGGGTGTGACACCTTTGATGCGGGAAAGGGAGGGGAGGGGAAGGTCCTGGGATCAAGTCCCTATACGTATGTAATAAAGTGATATTTAGTATTATGAATTTGGTTTCCAGATTCTCATCGGTTTTCAAATTTTGATGAGCGCATATCTAATAGTAGCTATCAAGGATTTCGGGTCCACCTTTGAAACCCAAACCTAATAGTTCTCAAATAATCAGACCTGTTTATCAGACCACTTAGTTTGTGATCACACTTATGTCTACATATATCTTACATTCTTCTAAGAGATGTCGAAATACCAGGGATGAAAATAAAGAAATGGATGTCTACATATATTCTTTTCATATTTCAGCTCTTTCAGAACTGGTTCAAGCACCAAATCTCAAAGGGATGTAAAGATGGCAGCTGCTGGGCCAATATTTGTACCAGCACATATAAAGCTTCAAATGATGGATATTTTACTTGTATGCATCAAGATTCACAATACCTGTACATTAGAGGTAAGATATGGCCTGCTATATTTGTTGGAATATGGTTATAGATAGATGTACAGTATTGTTTGGATAAAAAAAAAACTAAAATAGATAGAAAACTTCAAAAAAAAAAAAAAATCTTTAGTGATTTTAACTACGTCAACATTTCTTTTAGGTAAAGAGGAAAACGCGAGATGAAGCAGCAGGATCATGAACATTCCTGATGAGCTATGTTGAGTTATGTGTTAAGTTGAGTTTAGTCCCACATCGGATAGACTAATAGGGAGAAGGGTTAGCCTCTCCTATATAATGTAGTCCCTCTCCTCTTAATGAATTAATCTATCATTCACATTCTACATGGTATAAGAGCCATAACCCATCCACCTCTTACTCTACCCCAAACCCTAGCAGCCAACCCCAACCCCCTTCAGCCCCCCCCCCCCTCACCCCCACCCCCACCCACCCCCCTCCCCCCACTGCGGCCAGCTCCCCCACCCCCACCTCCCTCCACCAACCCTAACCCTCAGCCCCTGACCCCCCCTTGCCCGCTTTCCTGCCCCCCCCCCAACCCCGCGCGCCTCCCTGGCACCCCACCCCACAGCCCCCCCCCCCCCAACCAGCCCTAACCCTCAGTCGCCGTCCCTCCTTCCTGTCTGAACACTAATTTTTTTTTAAAAAGTCGTATATCGAAGCCAGAGGGTAGATAATAATTTGTTTGCACAACCTTTGTTTCTAGATTACGACTTCAAGAGCGTATATCAAAGCAAGAGGGTAGACAATGATTTGTTTGCACAACCTCTGTTCCTAGATTACGGCTCCAGGAGTTAAAAAAGAGTAGACAAGTTACTTGTTTACGTAGATCTTTGTTTCCGTCCTACCCCGATATCCACATCAGGATCTACACAGAGAGTGACCTGGGTTACCTCTGTGACCTGGCTTGTGTGATCCCCATACGATCTCTATTTTCCATATGCATGCCGGTTCTGGCCACGTTGATAGCGCATCGGTAAAGTTGATGTGATTATTGGGGTTGGAAAGATCCAGCGACAGTCGAATCAAGTGCAGGATGACTAACACTGATGCAACTAGCAGTGCTACTACTACCGGTGTCGGGAACGCATTGGCGGGACCAACGGTCACTAGCACGGTGATTTCTTCGATTCGACTCGTTGATCGGCGGTTGGACGGACCAGATGGCTACTCAACATGGCGTAAGAAGGTTGAGAAAACACTTCAGGGAATGCGGTTGTCCAAGCATCTGACTGCCAACCCTCCGGAGACGACTGATCCCACATTTGAGCAGTGGGAGACAGATGATAGTCGACTGTTTACACAGTTGATAAACTCAATGGAAACATCGGTGGAAGACATGGTTCAGAACACGGACACGGTAAAAGAGTCATGGGAGGTCCTATCGATGGCGTTTGATGGTAAGGCTATGGTTGATGAAGTTGACCGTGTATTACCTCTGACGTCGGATATCAATGAAGCAAGGGCTCAACGGGAACAGCTTCATGTCATGGCATAAGTTACCTCTCCGTCCTAATGCAGACTCAACTCGCTCTCAGGTCATTGCTGGAGCTGAGGTTCCATCTCTAATGGAAGCTCATTTTCGTGTCCTACAGACAGCAAATATCGTCGAGACCTCTCCAAGTGATGCTCCCGCTGATCGATCTGCTCTGGGAGCCGCTCGTACTGGATTTCGTGGTGATCATGGTGCACGACATGGTGGCCGGAATGTTGGCCTTGATAGTGGACGAGGCATTGGCAGTCGTGATGGAGGTCGACTGCGCACCTGCTTCAATTGTGGTCTACATGGTCATTTCCAGTGGCAGTGTACTAAAACTGCTGCCACCAATGTCACCTCAGATATTCCTGATCTTGGCGACCAATCCGTACAAATGACTGATAAAGCATATGCAAACTTTGTTGAGTTTCAAGCTGAACGTCGAGGTGAAGCTTTACTTCTGGGTCCACCGCAAGGTACTCAGCGCTATGTGTGGTACAGTCGAAGCAATGAGTCCTTGATTCTGGTGCGTCTGCTCACTTGACAGACGACGCAGATATGATATGAAATTATATACCGGTTGGACGTATGTCTAATATTACATGTGCCAACGGTGGTTCGCTGACAGTCCGAGGAAAATGATTTGTCCGTCTTTCTTCGGGACTGTCACTACATTCTGTATTACATACACCTGGAAACCCATTCAGCTTACTCTCAATTAGTCGGATTACTCGTGATATGCATTGCTCGGTAAAATTCTTTCCTGATGGTTGTGTTTTTCAGGACCTAAAGACTGGAAAGACTATCAGTAAGGGCATGTGGTCGTACCTGTTTGACGAACCTTCCTCTGTTGTCTTTGCTGGTGTAAAACTTGATCCTTTTGAGTTACAATGCCGGTTAGGACATCCTTCTGTCCAAGCACTCCAGAAAATGTACCCATCTTTAGATGCTTCATGTTCTTTTTATTGTGAGTCATGTAGTTTGGCTAAGCATCACCGGGTTTTCTATCCGGTCAGTCAAAATAAAGTTGCCTTTCAAGTTGGTGCATTCCGATATATGGGGACCTTGTTCGGTTGAATCTGTGATGGGATTCAAGTACTTCATTACCTTTGTTGATGACTACTCGCGTGTCACTTTTGTTTATCTCATGAAAAATCGCTCCGAATTATTTAACATTTGGTGTAATTTTTATGCGAAAATCAAAATACAATTTGGTGTTCCGATTAAATACGTTCGCAGTGACAATGGTCGTGAGTATATGTCTCGTGAGTTTGTTTCACATCTGTCTCGGAATGACATCATCTACCAAATTTTATGTCCTTACACACCACAACAGAATGGTGTGGCTGAACGCAAGAATCGTCAGCTCTTAGAAACAACGCGTGCTCTTATATTTCAAGCACGTACTCCAAAAAAATTTGGCCAAATGTCGTTCTCACGACTTCCTATCTAATTAATCGCATGTCGTTGTCTGTTCTCAATGGCGATACTCCCTTCTCGGTTATATCCCAAACGAGAGTCGTTTCCTTTCTCTCTTCGAATATTTGGTTGCTTGTGTTATGTTAGGGATACCCGACCAACTCTTTCTAAACTAGATCCAAAGGCTATCCAATGTATTTTTCTTGGGTATCCTAAGGATCAAAAAGGGTATCGATATTTTTTTCCAGTCTTGAAGCGGTATTTTTTCTTTCGGAATGTTATCCTTGCTGAAACTGAGTTTTCTCCACAAACTACTGATCCGGCTCCATAAGTTTACCCAGAAGATGATTTCTTATTGTTTCCTGTTCAAACACAACAACCCCCCATAAGGGTGCCCTTCCCTACCGAGACAGTCTCCCGGTCCGATGGTCCGCACACAACGGCTTTGTCAGTACCAGCATCGCCGGAACGAGTTTCGTCGATAGTGTCTGTGGACACAGCGCCTTCATCCTCCTCTAGCTCTACTGATTTGCTTTCGCCTGATCCGCCAGCTCGATCTCGTCATACATGTCGTGATCATCCATTGTATGTTCATAATTACAAAGGGCTTGCGAGCCACACACAATCATTGGTGGCGACTATTTATGGGATTTAGATTCCCAATTCTGTAGAGGACGGTCTTAAACATCCCAACTGGCGTGCTGCTATGGAAGAGGAAATGAATACTTCGGAAGAACCATACATGGAACTTGGTTGATTTACCTCATGGTAAGAAGGCAATGGGTTGCAAATGGGTATTCAATATTAAGGTAAAACCGGATGGCACTCTTGATAGCCTGAAGGCTCGTCTGGTGGCAAAAGGTTATTCTCAGACCTATGATGAGGATTATTTTGAGACATTCTTCCCAGTTGCTCGAATGACCTCTGTGCGCATCCTCTTGGCCTTAGTTGTTCGCTATGACTGGTCATTGCTACAGCTGGACATCAAGAATGCATTTCTTCATGGAGATCTTGACGAAGAAGTATATGTGGTGCAACCTCCCGGATTTGTTGCAAGGGAGAGTAAAGTGTGTCATCTGAGGAAGGCCCTTTATAGTCTCAAACAATCCCCTCGTGCATGGTTTGGTCGTTTCACAAATGTGGTTACTCAGTTTGGCATGTGCCAATCAAAGAAGGATCATTCAGTATTTTACCGTCAGACATTAGCTGAGAGGATACTACTCGGTGTCCATGTGGACGATATTGTGATCACAGGAGACAACAGTCAGGCATTGCAGAACTAAAGAGGTTTCTAGGAGAATAATTTCAAACCAAGGATTTGGGATCGTTGAGCTATTTTTTGGGCATAGAAGTCACACGGGGTAAGTGGAACATTGTAATGTCTCAGAGAAAATATGTGCTTGACATCCTAAATGATGCAGGAATGATGCAAGTTAAGGGAGCAACCTCGTTCATGGACCCAGGGATAAAGTTACTTCCTGACGAGGGGACACTGATGACCGATCTGGATAAATATCGTCGAGTAGTTGGGAAACTCAACTACTTGGACGTTATGACTCGTCCAGACATTTCCTTTGCCGTCAGTGTTATAAGTAGATTCATGTCTTCACCACGAGTTCCACATTGGGAGGCATTTCTCAGAATTTTGCTCTATCTAGTTCAGAATTCGGGAAAAGGAATTCGGATGGAGAATAAGGGACATACTTATGTTGAGTGTTTTATTGATGTTGGTTGGGGTGTCAGTCTTACGGATAGACGGTCGACAGCTGGCTACTCGATCTTCATTGGCGGAAACTTGGTATCATGGAAGAGCAAGAAGCAGAGTATGATCGCACGATCAAACTCGGAAGCGAAACATCAAGCAATTGTGGAATATCAGGCAATTGCTCATGGCACAGCAGAGGTGCTATATCTACAGCATCTTCTACAAGAACTGGAAGAAGAAGCAGGATATAAAGTAGCAGATATGTGGTGTGATAACCGGTCTGCTATTCATATTGCTACTAATCATGTATTTCATGAAAGGACAAAGCACATTGAAATCGACATTCACTTTGTTCGTGATGAGTATCATAAGGGATGATAAAGTTTCACCACGTGAGAACCGGCGATCAGATAGCTGATTTATTTACAAAATCTCTTCTAGGTCCTCGGATTCAATTTCTCTGTAACAAGCTGGACATGATTGACATCTATGATACAGCTTGAGGAAGGGTGCTGAGTTATGTATTAAGTTGAGTTTAGTCCCACATCGGATAGACTAATAGAGAGAGAGGGGTTAGCCTCTCCTATATAATGTACTCCTCTCTCCTCTTAATGAATTAATTTATCATTCACATTCTACAAGCTCAATTTAAGCCTACTTATAGAATGTCTAGCTGTGGTTTTCACATACATGCTGGAATTCTAGTAATATTGACCGGTGTATTAGACTAGTGGAAAAGTTGGCCTACTACTTGCTATTCATGACATACTATTAAGCAGCACATATTTCAGTTTAAAGAAAAGAATACCAAAATATACGAATCTACTTATGAACAAGTACAAAAATTTGATGATCTACACATTTACTCACTGTTTTAATAAACGTAGCAGTGCTCTTCCCAGGCCTAACAAGTGGGATTGAGGCTCCTTGACGCTTCAACTGCTCACTTAAATCATCAGGATCCAATTGTAGGAAGGTATAGTAGTAGTTGAAGAAAGCTATAAGCATTATATTAGTCGGAAGATAAAAAGCACCTGCAACAAATAATCGAGTTAGTCTAGTAAGAGAATACTCAGGGAAGTATCATTCGAAGCAGAAAACATATAAAGTTCTTGAATTGGAAATGAATATGAGAAAGGAAATGAATTTCATCTTATTCAATAAAAGAAAACTAAGCTATCCTTTCCATATCTTAATTCATACTGGGAAATTATAAGGTCTTGGGGTGTTAACATATGGCGAGTTATTTGATGGTGGTAGAAAAGCTTGGGTCGAATCTCTTGTTCATAGCAACAGCTATAGCTGTAAGGCAGTCAATGGCAATTGACAGTGCACCTAAAGAGCATGTGAATATTGAGATGTCTATCAATAAATTCCTCAACCATTCTGGTACACTTCGGCTAGAGCAATTTGTTATTACTGCACAAAGCTTTCTGTATTTTGCATCTGAGGAAAAAAGATGTGTATTTAACTCTACCTTTCTTTAAGGTCCAGAGTGGTCACAATGGGTGGAGTGTTTTAAAAGAAATATCCTCTTAAGTTTCATGATCGTCGTCCAAGCTAGAGCAACTAACAAAATATTATGACTGCTTGTCAACCCGACAACAACCCCTCTATGTCGGTGCCATATTTCTACCCAGGGTTGCTATGAGCATGAGAGGGACATGCCATAAAATCTAGTGGCCAGTTGGCATGTAGGATACCTAACTTCTGGCTATGGCCATGTAGTTCAAGCTCATGCAACCAAGGAACATCCTCCAAGTTCCACTAGACTATAAAGAGTCTAGACTTACAATTTGTTGTAGGGAGTTGCATTCATCTCCATGATGCATTAAGCCAAAGAGAGAAAAGGAGTGGCATTCCCTTTTAAGTTTACACAAGATTAAAACTCTCTTAGAACCACTGATGAGATCAGGTGTACACCTTTTCTTTCGAGAGATTGAGGGTTTATAAACCCTTCAAATTTCATGTGACGTTTCACTAATCTTATTTTTTTTGGGGGGTTAAAATCATGTACGTAAACTGAAAGTAACATATATACCTATACTATAGAGAGCTTAATTGGCGACTCTCATGGGTTCAGCGCATGCGTGCCCTCAGTGAAGGCATTGAGTGATTATAAGTAACGAAGGTTCAGTAAGTTATCATGTAAGATAGTGTTTGAATAAGTTGACTCATGTTAACACCACTTCCCCTGGTATATGATATGAAGGTGTAGCTCTACACCACACTGGATTGGTTTGCTTAAGAGCGATTCTCTGTCTGTGCGTGTGTGGTAGGGACAATACAGGATCATACAATGACTTGCAAGGTTTGTAGTAACCAATACACACAAACTATGAAAACCACTGAAACGGACCGATTAATAACCACCAAGACCCCCCCCCCAACCCCCCACCCACCCGAAATTGTCCAAACAGATACTCGTAAGGGTTCGAAACCGACATTGTGAACCTTGCTTTTAAGATTATGATTATAGTTTGCAATATCGGCCGATACCGATACTGGATAACGGTTTGACATGTCAGGATCCAATACCAACTTATACCGATACACCATACCGACATCGGGGTCCTCTTTCAGTCAATTCGGCAAAAAAAAAATTGAAAGAAAAAGACCAATCAACAAGGATGCAAAAGCATAGTAAGGTTGTAAAAGCACGAAGAAGGAAAAAAAAAAAAATATATATATATATATATATATATATATATAGCAAAAGCTTTCTCTATGACGGCAGAATTCTCTCGAGAGCTCCTAGGCGATTCTCGAGTTCCCCAACAAGGTGGTGCTCCCGATGTGGCCAAGGGCGCCGACGGAGGGGTCCCAGCTCTCGTCGACGACCAGACGACCAATTCTCGTCGATGACCAGGCGACCGCGGTTGCGGCTAGTGTCAGCGGAGACGAGGTCCCACCCGACGCTATAGGGTAGCTAGGGCTCTCCTCCCAGGTGTGGGACCCTGGCGCGGCTAGGGTCGGCGGAGGCGAGGTCCCACATGACGCTGGTAGGCATGCGACCGCCACCTCCGCTGGCTGGACCACTGTAGGCCATAATAATTCTCTTGATGATCCTAAGAAGCTGAGAGTTGAAGTTGGTGGGGTTTCCAACCATACAACTCAATTGCACACTACTCTTTCTTCGATGAAAAGACATAGGATAAGATATCCATAGTAAAAACCAATCCCTGGGTACACAACCAGTTAGGAGAGAACATGGAAAGTCAACGATACGGAGCAAATCCTAGGTTGAAATTTACAGACCTACTACGGTGCAATCCAGTGTTGAACTACAATACGTGGAACCAGAGACATTCGGCGAACATAGACGGGTTGCCAATTTCATTAAAGATGATCTAGAAGAAATGTGGAGTGAAAATAATGGATTGATCTTTATTGATTAAAAGACTACATATATATAGGAGAGGCTAACCCTTCTCTCTATTATTCTACCCGATGTGGGACTAAAGCCTATTACTAATATAACACTTAACATCCTCCCTCAAGTTGGAGCATATATGTCAATCATGTCCAGCTTGTTACATAAAAATTGCACCCGATAACCCAAAAGAGATTTCGTGAAAATATCGTCTATCTGATCACTGGTCCTCACGTGATAAAACTTTATCATCCCATTTTTATACTCATCACGGACAAAGTAGACATCAATTTCAATGTGCATCGTCCTTTCATGAAATACAGAATTTGTAGCAATATGGATGGCAGATTGGTTATTACACCACATATCTGCTGCTTTACATCATGCTTCTTCTCCTAGTTCTTGTAGAAGATACTGCAGATATAACACTTCAGCCGTGTCATGAGCAATGGCTCGATATTCAGCTTCGGAACTTGATCGTGCGATCACATACTGCTTCTTGCTCTTCCAGGATACCAAGTTTCCGCCAATAAATACCGAGTAACCAGATGTAAATCGTCTATCTGTCAGGCTTGCACTCCAGTCAGCATCTGTAAAGCACTCAATATTTGTATGTCCCTAGTTCTCCATACGAACTCCTTTTTCAGGATTCTGGACTAGATAGCGCAAAATTCAGATAACTGTCTGCCAATGTGGAACTCGTAGAGAAGACAAATCTACTCGCGACACTGACTGCAAAGGAAATATCTGGACGAGTCATAACTGCCAAGTAGTTGAGTTTTCCAACCACTCGACGATATTGATCCAGATTAGTCATCAGTACCCCCTCGTCGGGGAGTAACTATTCTCCTAAGTCCATTAGCGACATTGCTCTATTGACTTGCATCATTCCTACATCATTTAGTATGTCTAGCACATACTTCCTTTGAGACATGTCAATATGCTTTTTTCCAGTACGACTTCAACACACAAAAAGTAGTTTAACGATCCAATATCCTTAGTCTGAAACAGTTCTCCCAGAAAGTTCTTTAGTCCTGCAATGCCCTGACTGTCGTCTCCTGTGATCACAATGTCATCAACATAAACACCAAGTAGTATCCTTCCCGCCGATGTTTGTCGGTAAAATATGGAATGATCCTTTTTCGATTGACACATACCAAAGTGAGTGACAACATCTGTAAACCGACCAAACCATGCACGGGGTGATTGTTTGAGACCATAGAGGGCATTCCGCAGATGACACACTTCACCCTCCCTTGCTACGAACCCGGAAGGTTGCACCACATATACTTCTTCGTCAAGATTCCCGTGGAGAAAGGCAGTCTTGATATCCAGCTGAAGTAGTGGTCAGTCATAGCGAACAGCTAAGGCCAAGAGTACGCATACAGAGATCATCCTGGCAACTAGGGAGAATGTCTCAAAATAATACTACCATAAGTCTGAGAATATCCTTTAACCATCAGACGAGCCTTTAGTCGATCAAGGGTGTCATCCGGTTTCACTTTGATCATGAACACTCATTTGCAACCGGCAGCCTGTTTACCAAACGGCAAATCTACCAAGTCCCAAGTATGGTTCTCCCAAAGCGCTTTCATCTCCTCGTCCATAACATCACGCCAACCGGGATGTTTGAGACCCTCCTCAGCAGAATTGGGAATCTGAATCCCATCAATAGTAGTTATCAAGGACTGAGTGTAACTCGCAAGCCCTTCGTAGTTTTCAACGTACAAAGGATGATCACGACAGGCACGACGAGGTCGAGCTGGAGGAACAGGCGGAGGCGACTCAGTGGAGCTAGAGGAGGATGTCTCTGTGACTGTAGACAGAGGCACCATCTGTGACACTCGTTCGGACGACGGCGGTGCTGACGGAACCGGTGTCTGCGGACCGTCGGACCGAAAAACTGTTTCGGTAGGGGAGGGCACCCTTACGGAGGACTGTTGTGTTTTAACAGCAAACAACAAAAAACCCTCTACTAAGTAAACTTGCGGAGTCGGGTCAGTAGTTTGTCGAAGTGGAGGAAACACGGTTTCAACAAAGGTAACATTCCAAAAGAAAAAATACCTCTTCAAGACATGAGAAAAACACCGATACCATTTCTGATCCTTTGGATACCGAAGAAAAATACATTGGATAGCCTTTGGATCTAATTTAGAAAGAGTTGGTCGGGTATCCCTAACATAACACAAACAACCAAAATTTCGGAAAGGTAGAGGAAACGGCTTTCGTTTGGGATATAACCGAGAGAAGGGAGTATCGCCATTGAGAACAGACGACGGCATGCGATTAATTAGATAGCAAGCCGTAAGAACGGCATCCGACCAAAATTTTTTTGGAGTACGTGTTTGGAACATAAGAGCACGCGTTGTTTCTAAGAGATGACGATTCTTGCGTTCAGCCACATCATTCTGTTGTGGTGTGTAAGGACATGGAGTTTGGTAGATTATGTCATTCTGAGACATGTGAAACAAACTCACGAGACATACTCACGACCATTGTCACTGCGAACGCATTTAATCGGAACACCAAATTGTATTTTGATTTCCACAAAAAAATTGTACCAAATGTTAAATATTCTGAGCGATTTTTCATTAGATAAACAAAAGTAGCACGTGAGTAGTCATCAACAAAGGTAACAAAGTACTTGAATCACATTATAGATTCAACCGGACAAGGTCCCCATATATCGGAATGCACCAACTCGAAGGAAGCAGAAACAATTTTATTCGAACTGACCGGATAGGAAATCCGGTGGTGCTTAGCCAAACTACATGACTCACAATGAAAAGAACATGAAACATCTAAAGATTGGTACATTTTCTGGAGTGCTTGGACAAATGGATGTCCTAAACGGCAGTGTAACTCAAAAGGATCAAGTTTCAAACCAGCATAGGCAACAGAGAAAGTTTCGTCAAACAGGTACAAGCCTCCAGCCACATGTCCCCTATCGATAGTATTTTCAGTCTTTAGGTCCTGAAAAACACATCAGGAAAGAATGTTACCGAGCAATGCATATCGCGAGTAATCCGACTAATTGAGAGTAAGCTGAATGGATTTTCAGGTGTATGTAATACAGAATGTAGTGACAGCCCCAAAAGAAAGACAAGCAAAATTATTTTCAACGGACTGTCAGCGAACCACCATTGGCACATGTAATATTAGACATACGACCAACCGGTACATAATTGCATATCATACATGCATCTTCTGTCAAGTGAGCAAACGCACCAGAATCAAGAACTCACTGCTTCGACTGTATCACCCATACCGCTGAGTACCCTGTGATGGACCCAGAAGTAGAGGTTTCACCTCGACGTTGAGCTTGAAACTCAATAAAGTATACATATGCTTCATCAGTCAGTTGTACGGACCGGCCGCCAAAATCAGGAGTATCTGAGGTAACATTGGCGGCAGGAGCTTTAGTACACTGCCACTGGAAATGACCCTATAGACCACAGTTGAAGCAGGTGCGCGGTCGACCTCCATCACGACCGACAATGCCTCGTCCACCATCACGGCCAACATTTCGGCCACCACGTCGTCCACCACAACCACCACGAAATCTAGTACGAGTAGCAACAAGAACAGATCGATCAACAGGAGCATCACTTGGAGAGGTCTCGACGACCTTTGTTGTTCGTAGGATACGAAAATGAGCTTCCATTAGAGATGGAACCTCGGCTCCAACAATGATCTGAGAGCGAGTTGGGCCTGCATCATGACGGAGAGAGGCAAGTTATGTCATGATATGAAGTTGCTCACGTTGAGCCCTCGCTTCATTGATATCCATCGTCAGAGGTAATACACGGTCAACTTCATCGACCATAGCCTTAAATCCCGGAAGTGCTCCTTATGAGACTTGTCGTCATGCTCTGCCCAGTAGACGCCGACGACCGAGTCATAGATACGAGACAAGTCACATTTTTCATCAAACGTCGTTGATATGACCTCCCAAAACTCATTTACCGTATCTGTGTTCTGAACTATGTCCTCCACTAATGGTTCTATTGAGTTCATCAATTGTGTAAACAATCGACTATCATCTGTCTCTCACTGCTCAAATGTAGGATCAGTCTCCGGAGGGTTGTCAGTCAGATGCTTGGACAACCGCATTCTCCGAAGTGTTTTCTCAACCTTCTTCCGCCATGTTGAGTAACCACCTGGTCCGTCCAACCGCCGATCGACGAGTCGAATCGAAGAAATCGATATGCCGGTGCCCGTTGGTCCTGCCAAGGCGTTCCCGACACCGGTAGTGGTATCACTGCTAGCCGCCTCAGAGTTTGTCATCCTGCAAATGCACTAGATTCGACTGTCGCTAGATCTTTCCAACCCCAATAATCACATCAACTTTATCAGTGCGCTATCAACGTGGCCAGAACTGGCACGCGCATGGAAAGTAGAGATCGTATGGGGATCACACAAGCCAGGACAGAAAAGCAACCCAGGTGACTCTCTGTGTAGATCTTGATGTGGATATCGGGGTAGAAAGGAAACAAAGATCCACGTAAACAAGCAACTTATCTACTATTTGTTAACTCCTGAAGTCATTCTAGGAACAGAGGTTCTGCAAACAAATATTTGTCTACCCTCTGGCCGCCGATATACGACTTTTTTTTGGAATTAGGATTTAGACAGGAAGGAGGAGCGACGGCTGCATATTAGGGTTAGGGTTTTGGGCTGGAGGTCTTGGGGGGTCGGCTAGCAGGGAGGATCGGCTGGCAGTGGGGGTCGGCAATGGGGGGAGGGGGCTGGCGGGCAGAGGGGGGGCGGCGCTGGCAGAGGGGGCGGCCAGGGGGTGGAGGAAGACCGCGGAGGCGGAGGCAGGTGGCGGCCAGGAGGTGGAGACGGGACTAGGGTTTGAGAGAGAAGTGTGAGAAGAGAGTCAAAGAGAGTCAGATTTTTGGCTCTGATACCATGTAGAGTGAAAATAATAGATTGATCTTTATTGATGAAAAGACTACATATATATATATATAGGAGAGGCTAACCCCTCTCTATATTATTCTACCCGATGTGGGACTAAATACT
Organism: Iris macrosiphon; assembly: GCA_036927795.1. Lineage (NCBI taxonomy): Eukaryota > Viridiplantae > Streptophyta > Magnoliopsida > Asparagales > Iridaceae > Iris > Iris macrosiphon. The sequence goes on along the minus strand of JAYESA010000020.1, from coordinate 124,791,427 downwards.
ATTACTAATATAACACTTAACAAGAAATGACAGATTATTGGACGAATACACTGATATTCTGCCCTAAGCAATCGACATTTCTACAGCTAAATTCGGGTTTATGCCAATCGAGTCTGGAAGCCACAGGGTGGTATAGAGATATTCTCCAGGGATAATGGGTTCTTCTTTGCGCGCTTTGGTTTACACAAAGGACGATAAGCGAATCCTGCAAGTTGGGCCATAGACTTTCAATGGTCGGTTGATCATCATCAATAAATGGAAGATGAAGCCAAATGCAAAATCCAATATGGATTCGACTATCGGGATTACCTATTTAATACTGGAGTACGTCCATGATCATGAAATTAGCTAGCTTAATAGGCATCTCATCAAATCGGACGAAGCGACAGTTACAAGATCACGGCTAGCATATGCACACGTTTTTGTGGAGGTTGAGGTATCTACCACTCTGCCACACGAACTGGAGTATCGCATACCATCGGATGAAATCTTATCTCAACCGGTAGAATACGAGTGGGTTCCTCCAATATTTGATGAATGTAGATGCTTCGGTCATCTGATCAGGATGTGCCCATGCGTTGTGGAGAAGAAACGGTCTAAAATAAGCACTACATTCCAAGAACAACAAGAGGTTGGAGACGACCATATTGGCGGAGATATACAGATGGAAGAGCGAGAAATCAACCGAGATATACCGGAGGGTGAAAGCATCCAGACGAATAAGATAGCTATTGTCCCCATAGTGAGCAATCTGTAGCATTTTAATGTGGGGAGCAAGGATAGGAATTTGGAAGCTGGTGAAAAGGAAATGGAATTGCCTACGGTTCCAGATGTTACCCGAACGAATGCAAAGAGGAAGGTCGATGAGGAAGCACACCAAACAGGTCAGACAATGGCAGCTATAGAGCATATCCCTATGCAAACTTGAAGTCAAACGGAAGCGTTTTCCAAAGGTAGATGTGCAGGCTCTTCGAAGAAATGCACTCTCAACTATGCCAGAAAAAAGAGCAAGGCACTCTCAACGGGCATTAACTCGAGCTTTACGATATTACATAACTTGGAATTAGTGAGGCTAACCTCGCTTGGAAAAAGATGTTACAGGAAGAATATATATATATATATATATATATATATATATATATATATATATATATATATTTGATGAGTTTGGTGATTTCCTGATAAGAATCTAGTATATATTGTGTATGTGGAGTATGTTGTATGTGTATGCTCTGTAAGCGTAGAGGATGTATACTTTTAGTTGCGATAGAGTTGTAATTTTCCATTATCATTAATAAAATTACCTTTTCCACTAATAATGATTTGTTTTCTGATACCAAAAAATTCGATACTCCGATTTGAGTCCGTCGATAATCCCGATACTCATAGGAAAGTTCAGCTACCAATTCCGATACCAATACTACAAACCTTGATTATGATTGCCAAAATCGCCACTTTTGGTGATCCGAATCGGGAACCCACTGCATGTGGGGTGGACAATCCAAGACGAGGTTTCTTGTGGTGGGGTGGGAACCCACTCTCAAAGAAAATATACTGTGACAAAATAGTATTAGGCTAAAATAAGCAGATCCCTTTCCCACTGCTCTGACTTCACATTATATCCCTTACCTCCTGGGTTCAAAGCAACTGCAGCATTTTTAAGAGCAGCTAAGCCAGTGAAGCGTGCCAGAGTAGCAGGCAAAGCTAGTGAAGATGTTGAGAAAATAATAGGCATCACTCCAGAACTATTCACCTGGTCAAGCAAACAAATGAGACTCAGAAAGATCACATATTTGAAGTGAGATAAGACTTTATACGTGAAAAGAACGATTCTCAAAGGGTACTCAGAAAGATCATATCTTTAAATCTATATGTGAAAATAATGGTTTTTTTTTCCTTTTAAATGAGACTTAGAAAGATCACATCTTTAAAGCGAAACAAGATTCTACAAATGGGAAGAATGATTTTCCAAGATAACATTGACACTGGAGGTGCAAATAGGCAACAAGTAGTCAAATACTCAAATTCACCTAGACTGTATAAGTTCCGCAATTCAGGAAGTGATGACCCAGTAACCAGGTCACAAAATGTCTTCCCAAATAATAGATGGAAGAAAACAAAATAGGCCTTTGTACAAATAGTTTTAAGTCCAGATCATGATAGAACATGCAAGGACCACAATGAGACTACAAGCAATGAAACCGTATTACGGTCAAACTATAAAGTGATCAAATCCACATTGACACCAGCCAAGACTTGCCACCAACAATAGGTTTAAGTCAAAAGTATGCCCAGTGATAATAATACCAAGTGGCCTACAGTGATCAGGTGGTCACTTGTATCGGTTTGATGGTTTTCAATCCATGGTCCATCTAAATTGGATCACACATTGTTAATTGGTATATAGCTACATAATATTTTTTCTTCACTACCTAATATTCTGGATAGCTGAAGTATGATTTAAAGCTATAAATATACATACTAACAACTCTTGTAACTTCTAGAAGAATTATTAAAAAAATTGCTTATGTATTTAATGGATATCTTGGTATAAAAAATACAAATATTAATTAGGAAGCCTTTGTGTAGTTAATTTTTGCACATATTTTTCCAAGTTCAGTAGCTCTAGAAAGCTTCAACCATAAAATATAAAAGTGTCTTGCACAATAAGAAATATTTAATGCTGACTACGATAATGTACAGTACCATAAGAAATATCAAAAAAAAACTTTGTGTACCAATAATATGTATATAATAAAGTTAATCGAAAGTCACTTGAAAAACAGTTAAAAACCTTGAAAGGAAGGTATGCAGATTTTTGAAGTCCTCCACCCCTACTGTTGTATCTTGAAGCATAGTTAAGTGGTATCTTCCTCTCAGCTTCCTGCATCCCTTTGTCAGGATGTTTGTTAGGTGTAATAACTCCATACTGAATAAACTGGACAATAAGAAGTATGTCTTCTTACCTGTACATATACGATACCAAGAACCAGTAGAAAAAAGGATAAAACAATGGTAGCAAGTCCAATATAATTCCCTTCCTGAAATGCCTCCGCAACTGTTCTTCCAAATGATGCAGGCAAGTACGATATGATGCTTGTGAATATCAATAGAGATGTTCCATTTCCCAGTTTCAGGTCAGTTATCCTTTCGCCGATGTAAGTAGTGAATACTGATCCAAGAGTCAGTAATGTCACTGATGATAGTACCCATTCTGTACTAAAATCGTTCACATAGGGACGAAGGAAGTATACTTGTCCAATAGCCTTGCACATCCATCATGTTAGATAGTTAGGTGGTGGCAATATTTAAACTACTGCATACAAAATGCTTAGAAAAGCACAAGGTCTTGTCAGATATTTCGTATAAATACTAACAGTCATCAACATTTCCCAACCAAATTTGCAGCACAAATAATAATGGCAAGTTTGCAATTATATGGAAAAACATTGTGTTTATTATATAATTAAGTGATTTGAAAGTCAACACGTGTACCGGATACCATTGGCAGTGATACAGGATTTGTCATTGATTAAGTTTTTATCAAGCAAGAGATGGTTAATCCTGTTGGGGTTTATTTTGAAATTGGTCATTAGTCATGGGCCAACCATTCCATGTTGAGGCAAACCCCAAGTGTGTATATTTCAATATTTGATCTTTCATTTATTGTCTAGTACGCATGAGGTGTGTTAGCTCGAGTGATTAGTATGATAGGAGATTTTCTAGTAGGCAATGTTCAAGTCCCACAACAAATCTTTATTTTTGTCAACATTTATTGAAGGATCCCCTTTGTAGCTAGGCCCAAAAGGGACTCGGACTCGGGCATGGACGAAGGGCACAAAGTGACACTTTGATAAGGCACTTCGCACGTACGCATCGGGTGTGGTACCTCCACGTGCTTCCGTGGCGTCCGTGGTTTCGTGGTCCCACGACGTTCCATGACATCTGTGGTTTTGTGGAACTGCTATGCTTTCGCGGAACTGTTTCTGCTCTGCTATCGCAAGTTTGCTGCTTGTGGGACGGTTTAGTTTTATATTTTTTCTATTTATAGGAAGTTGTTGTCGATAACAACCTAGGATTAACTCCCTAGTTTTTCATCCACGTTGGTAGTGGACGGTTATGGCTGCTAGGGGGTTGGCTCCTCTACCCTATATAAAGTCTGTCTTTACACTTGTACAGTAACGAAACATAAAAAGAAAAAAACAGTGAGCAACAACAAAGAGAGCTTTGTTCGTGCATAATCTGTCATCCGGTGAGATGACAAGGAGCGTTCCATAAATTCTACCGAATTTTTTGGTTCATGGGAGTTGATTGATGAAAATGGTCGAATCTCACTTTAAGCAACGATGATCTTCATCAACCCCATAAGGAGTTCATTCAACAATTTTCAATGCATTCAGAACTTTGCTCTATTAGCAATTTTGTTGCGGATTAATAGCTTTGCTCTATTAGCATTTTTTTTATTGCTTGCTCCTCCGCGACAAGACCATTGGTTGTGTTTTTGCTCATATCTAGCAAGTTTACTTGTTGTCATCGCCACTTCTGTAGTCTCAGTCTTCAAGACTTGTACGGAATAGTGATGTCCTACAAGGGAGCATACTTTGAAAAAAAAAAATTGTACCGAATGAATCTTCAAACTTTAGCTTGTAACTCAAAGTGATTGTATAACAAAGTTTCCATTTATGGTTATCCTCTTAATAGACTAGAACATGTTCATTATAAAAAATTAACAAAATGTCTAGTCTAGTCCTTATCTCCAATAGGGGTAAGAAGGTGAAGAAATGTGAGGTTTATACTCTGACTAAAATTGTAAGAAAACCAGTCAAATGAGTAAATCGAAGAATCTGGAGTTTGTGCATTTAGATATCTATGACTTCAAGAACTCCACAAAGGCTGGATGAAATATTTGCTTACCTTCATCTATGACTACTTTAAGTAGGGTTTCGTCTATTTTTTCAAGTCAAACGATGAAGCGTTCAAGAAAATTAAGAACTTCAAGGCAAACACTAAACGACAAACGGGTCAACAACTCAAAAGACTCAAAAGTGATCAAGGCGAAGAGTATCGTTCTCTTGAACTCGCATCATTCTGTAGATAACAGAGAATTGTCAACGAGACTACTCCGTACTCCCTTTAATCTAATGGGATTGCAGTAAGGAAGAACATTCCTCTGACGAAGATGATGAACTCCATGTTTTTAACAACTCTTCCAAACTGCTTCTGGGTGACGCCTACCTTTATTATCAACAGGGTGTCGTTTGCACAATCAGAAGTAACACTTCATGAACATTGGTCGAAAGTCGGACCTAACTTAAATGTTACTAGTGTTGGGATGTTTGGCTTATATGAAGCTTTTTGACATCAAAATCCAGAAATTGAGAACAATGACTACAAAGACGATCTTTTTAGGCTATGCCGAGAAGAGTGATACTCGAAGATTCCTCGATCTAGAATTTAGTCAGATCATTGAGCGTCACGACGTTAAATTCTTTGAGAAGTTTACGAGGCTCACAAACATAATTCTTGCAGATTTACCGAAGAATGTAACCAATACAGAAGATTGTAGTACTCCTTAAGAAGTTGCACTCCCGGAGGTCGTGATTGCACCCAAAGATATAATTGTAAACCAGAACTCGGTGAGCCACCTTCAAAGCGAGTGAGGAGACCAAAAAATTTCGAAGAAGACTTAATTACCTACCATGTGGAAATTGATACACTCACCTGTGAGGAGGCAACGAAGACCAGACGTTGTCTTCTGGAAGGAAGCTTGCAATGATGAGATTGAATCTATAACATCAGCTAACACTTGCGTGTTGGTCAATCTACCTAAAAGGGACAAAACATATTAGATGCTAGTGAATCTTCAAGAATAAGATCAGAGACAATGGAAATATTGATAAATTCAAGGTCAGGTTGGTGGCTAAAGGATTTTCTCAGAAACAGGATATCGACTACTTCGACACTTATGATCCAGTTACACAGATGAAAACTATCAAGATGCTAATTACATTGGGTGCAATTCACAAGTTAGTAATTTATCAGATAGATGTCAAAACAATATTCCTAAATGGAGATTTGACCGAAGAGATTTACATGAAGCAATCAGAAGGGTTTTTCGTAAAAGGGCTTGAAAACAAGGTGTGGAGATTGGTAAATTCTCTTTATAGTCTTAAGCGATCAAACGGCTACAGGGCCAGCGAGACTGATAAATGTATCTACACTAAGTTCGTTGATGACAGAGAGGTTATTGTGTGTCTATATGTGGACGATATACTAATCCTAGGTAGGGATATAGATAACATCACAAAGACCAAGAAACTCCTCTCGTCTAAGTCCAGTATGAAGGAATTACCATATGTTGATGTTATCCTTGAGATAAAGATCACCCGAACGAAAGCTAAGTTTGCTCTATCATAAACTTACTACATAGATCGATACTCTTTATAGGTGTGGCAAGAAGCTAAACTCAGGAAACACTGTCAGGCATATGGACTATTCAAGCATTATTAGTAGTTTGATGTACGCAATGAGTTGCACTAGACCTAACATTACTTTTGTTGTGGAGATGCTTAGTCGGTTCATGAGCAATCCAGGTTTGGAACAATGGAAAGCTATAAAAAGAGTTATGAGATATTTCAAAAGAACTCAGAAGTTTGCACTATACTACAACGATTATCAAACTGTGGTAGAAGGATTCAACGGTGCTAGTTAGTGCTTAAAAAAAGAAGGGTGGAAAGTCCATAAAATGATTTGTCATCTCCATGAGTGGAGCTACTATATCGTGGAAGTCGAAGAAACAAACTTTGCTCTCACACTCATTTATGGAATATGAGTTCTATGTAGTGACAACAATGACAAATGAAGAAAATTGCCTTCAGGTGATGTATGATCTTCATCTAGTTGGTACATATATTTCGGCTATACCATATAATGCGACAACCAGACGACTATAGTGGCATCCAACGCTCTCTTAAATGGAAAAAAGAGAACTATGAGACTTTATCACACGTCACTGAATGAGCGCATCTCAAATGACGTCATTGCAGTAGTTGATGTTCGGAGCTAGGAGAATCCGGCGAATTCGTTCACCAAAGGCCTAAAGTGCCATCTTATCGAAGGGACAACAAAAAATAGGCTTGAAGAAGTTTTGTTGTAAATCTTGTAATTCTACCATAAAATGTTCTGCTATTAGTTTAAAGAAAAATATACTAGGCAAATTATTTTGGTTCAAGGAATAACACTGAATGATATACATCAGGTACAAAGGTTTGTTTATGGGAACACTATTGGGATTGGATCTCGGAACCTCTATGGTCTACTGTTTGCTCTAAAGAAAAGAATAATTCATGTGGAAGGTTGGTTTTAAGTCTTAATGGGTTATTGAGCATTTGGAATGCTCAATCTGTTTTACAGAAAGCATAGATAGTTCATCACTACAAAGGGACAAGTACCCCATGCTACAGTGGTGTAACACTACATGAGGTGAAATCTCGATTTCAGGCCATATCACGTCAGTGTATCACTGCATAGAAACAGGTGGCCTTATACTGAAAGGTAACTAGTAACACAACACTACAAAGATGCTCGGTTCCTTATGCTACAATGACGTGACACAACAAGAGGTAGGACCTCAGCTTCGAGCTATATGTCATAGCGGTGTAGCACCGTAAAAAGGCATGTAGTCCCATGCTGGGTTGTAGTATAACACTATAAAGAGATCAATACCTCGTGCTATGGTAGGGTGACACCACATGAGATAATGGGACCTCGACTTCGGCCACGTCGCAGTTGTTAGCACAATGGTTAAATTGAGTTTTTGATTATATTTAAAAGTTTAGTATTATGAAATCACGAATGATCATGCAATCATTATAGTATTTAAACTTGCATAATCCTAGTGTGCATTAATGATATCGTACTTGCTACTATGAATATTGTTTTGTTCACCTAACATGTATTCGCAGAAAGCAATAAGCAAGATCGATCATAAACGTATGATAGGTCAAAGACACTGTCATCCCAAAGGTTTCTCTAAACCGCCATTGACATCTCTGAAACCACGCATTTTGGATTCCGTTGCTTATTCATCGGACATGGTCGAGGGGACAACGTCCCCAATGGACGTTCGAGGGCAAAGTCCCGAAAGCTAATCAGATTTTTCATATATGGTTAACTGTCGTCAGGAGAAAAAATTATCAACTAAGAAAGAAACCAAGCCATTAAGACATTATGCTAAGTGTAATATTTATTTATTTATGTGTCTTTAGGATAATATATAACTCAATATGTAGGAGGCTAAATGAAAGCTCATAAAACCCACAACCAAAAAACCAGAAACCCATTTATCATGAAAATAAGAAGAAAAATATACTAGAAGTACATTATTCAGTGTTAAAAAAATTCAGCAGCCAAATTTGTATACTATTTTACAGAAAAAATATACTGACAGTATAATGTGTAGGCACATTTGTTCCAACAACTCTGTCCCTGATTTTTTATATTGTCTACATGTATTTTGTTCTGTGTAATCAATCTTGCAACAACTAGTTTTCTAGCTATTTAGAAGCGTTACTGTACGGATAATATACTGACAGTATACTGTTTGCACACTAATAGCTCTATTTTGAAGAGCTTGTATGCAACCAATTTGCCATCTTTTGTTCTTACTTATTTGGGCCTTAATTTTCCATCATCTAGATACAAAATCTCTCTAATAAAAGAGCTTTCATTTGTCAAATCAAATTGAGATTGTCGTATTGAGTTGTAAATTGAGATCTTCATATTATTTGTAAGAAAATCAAAATCTTTCTTGTAAGAGATTGAAGTCTCCAAACCTTCATATCAAAGGTTGTATAGAAGTCGGCGAGCCTTCGAATCAAAGCTCATGCGTAAGAAGCTGGTGAGGCTTTCGGATCAGAACTCGCAAGTGTAACTATTTATTATAATAGTGGATTAAAGTCAGAGAGAGTTATACGACTGAAGTGCCTCACAGAAGATAGCAGGATACATCGGATGTCAGTATCTATAGGACTTATATAAAATTGCCTATTAGCAATCATAATTGTGCTTAATTATTAGTTAAACCATATTCACCCATGTAGAAGCATGAAAAAATCCAAATTCATGCACTCGCACTAAAGGCCATATGTATATACAAAGTTCAAAGCATATATGCGATATAAAGCTTATGAGGCACTAAGCCAAGGCGCATGTAAGCTTGCCGCATAAAGATAGTAGCCCTAAAAGCATGCGACAGGGAGCCTAGGCGCACACAAGTTTGCCATATGGTGTCACTTCTGTCAGTCATAGCATTAATGGCGCTGACAAGCATTTATTATTCTGGACGCCTCGTATTCGGTGCAGACAGCGGGCATTAGCGCTTACATCACCGTCATAATTACCTTTGTCAATATACAGTTGTGCAGTGCCATGTGTACACACGACAAACCTCTATGCGGCAGAGCCCTCATGCGGCAGTGATCCCATAGGCCTCCATGCGGCAGAATCTTACTGTTGTTGAAAGCAACTCTAGAGGGGGGTGAATAAAGTTTAGCAGTAATCACCACCGCAAATTATGCCAAATAACCAACTTGTAAACTATGCAGTTAGATATGGAAAACTAAAGCAAGTATATGAAAAAGCTGAGTAAGAGAATACACTAACACCGATAATTTTATCCCGGTTTCCCTTGTGGAGGACTAGTCCATGTAACGACCCGCTCCGCTCAGTCCGGAGAGCCGATTCAAATGGCGCAACGACCCGACCTGCCTTACTCGGTGAGACGACTCGCTTTATGCAAAGGCATTCAGACTTGGCCCTTCAGAAGAGTTCAGACTTACACTTACAAAGGTGTGCTCGGAGTCTCGCTCGGCCGATATGAATCATCGCTAAGGTTGGTGGCTCCGATGAACCTGTCTTTGCCCAGCATGCACAGCTAAAAATATAGACTATACATGCTAGATTGCTAGGCGATAACCCTTTCATGCTAATAAAAGAATTCAGCGCACCTAGCTAAGGAAATAACCACATCTTGTATTACTGCATAGAACATGGAAGTAAACTTAGAATCGTTCAAGTAGATTGGCTTATGTTTCAAATAGTCTATCGTACATGCTCTTTAATATGCTTAATCGTTAAACTACTGCATCGCTCGTCACTTAGATTATACCATGGAGTGAAGCACGCCACGGAATATGGTTCACTCATTTTGAAGCAGGGAGTATCAAAATAGTCGTTCCGAGCCAAGTAACGGAAACATGGAAAAGCTATGGGACTATAAGGTCGCCAAGGCGGTTCCCGCAACGGAAGCTGCATAATGAAAGAATTGAAAGAATGAATGAAAGTATCGAAAAGATTATAGACGGGTATGTCGGGGACGTGCAGCAGAGCTCGCTACCCATGCTGCATGGAGCGCCGCCAACCCAGTCGATAATCCGAAATGGCTCTGGGAGCCCGTTAAGTAAGAAAAGAGAATGACTGAACTGTACTGAGAAAAGAGAAAAGAATAACCTGCATAGTCAAGGACAACTCGTGCACGAGGTATGTGGATTCCTCGTACGATCAGCGGGGCACCGGGAACGTGCCGCGCTAGGAGGAATCATTTGGGTACTACGCGACCAAACGGCTACATGATGCTCCCCGTTTCGGGGCGACCCAATACCGGTAGTCGAGCCCTTGTAGTGCATCCTACACTCGGATTACCTGACTATCTCAACGGTAATCTCCCATTGATAAAGGGCGAAGATGACGTGTAGCGTTGCATGTATCTCGTGCATCTCCGTCCTGAGACTAGTACTTTATGGCTATGCCAGTGACCTTTCATATATATTAAGTCAGCTCGATTGCGACAATACGCGTGCGAGTTCATTTGCATTGAAACAAGTAATCTGAAATATCTGAACACATCTAAGTAAATCTGAGCATATCACATCTGAGTAAATCTGAGCGTAACAAATCGATACACAATATAGTTCTAACAGATCGCGATTCAGGCAGAGACACGCTCGTGACACACTTAAGTTTTCATATACGGTTCTTTGATTCGTGTCATATATATATATATATAGGTTAACTTGTTTCACCTTGGACAGGGAATGACCAAATGGTAAGTTGGTAAATTGCAGTATGATTCTCTTATCGCATGACACAACTGCAACACGATTAGACTTGATATCTTATGCCATGAAACTGATCCTAAGACAAGATTAGAAAGACAAGCAATAGAGTGCACATAACTAATGATTTGCACATAACTAATGATTTGCACATAACTAATGAACGTATTTGGTTTTGTTGAGTGGATGAGAAGCCTCCCCACCAGTGCATTCAATGTACTGATAACCCACCAGATTGCTTGAAGGGTGCGGGAGAACCTCGTTCGGTGCAAAAAAATTCCCTCGTGGGCGCTACGACGTAGAGCTAACTCTGGAGCCTTGGAACATTGCGGTAAGAGCTGAAGCACCCTATACAGAACGTAATGTATTGGAACATCGCCTATGTATCATTCCCAAAGTTGTAAGCCGCTTGGCACATTTTATCGTTTTGATAGAGAACTTGAGCGTCTTGTAATCTCGGCCTAGCGCCGCTTGTAATACTTATTCAATATCAATAAAGAGAACTATTTTTCTATATACTTGTGTTGTTCACAATTTTTGCTGCATTGGAACTATTTGTGCGACTCTGTGGCTTAGCAATTTCATCGGTCGTTTCAGGTGCTTCCCTTGTGCGGGCGCAACTTAGGCTCCCAAGGCATCACGCCCAAGTGAGAACGTTCGGTCCTGCGGGACCGGGGTGTGACAATCCAGGCTCGAGTACTCTTGCTCGGTGTTAATCTACTATTTTTGAAATAGCGTACAACACAAGTTTTGATCCGATGACTTGCAATTTCTTACAGACACGTGCTTTGATCCAAAGAACACGAAGACTTCACGAGATTGGTTGAAACAACTTCTTGAACCAAGCTTTTACAACTCGAACTTGAACTTCTGATCGAACCGCACTGGCACTTAGAAGATTAGGGAGTTGTCTTGAAAATGGAGAAGGTTAAGGCTCGGGTTAATACGCAAGAGAAGAAGAGAAGATTGAATGAGAATGAGTGATTAGAAATGGGAAATCTCTTCTCTATTTATAGGGTTTTCTGAGACCGAAATCAGGCAGAGTTCAATCCCCTTAACGTTCAAAAAATCGAACATTGGAGCCTTGAGAGTAGGAAGTGGAGACTGACCAGGATTTTGGTTTTGGCAGACCAAGTTCGGCCCGAGTTCGGTCAAGAACTGAGTTCGGCCAGAGTTCGGTTAGCCTATTAACAGAATGGTCTAGGTTTGGGTTCAGAGTGCTTTGTGGAGGACTTTGAGTTAGGTGTTGGTCGGTTTATTTGAGTGAGTTTGAGTTCAACTAGATGCCAAGTGCGACTCGACTCACATTGGTCCTAAACTCAAAAAAAAATCAAAATACATAAGAAATGTAGAAAGAATCAGACTCAAGCTTCCAGCAATCACCAGTGAGAGTAGTTGTCGTTTGACGTGACGTTGAGATTTGTCCAATGTAACATATCGTATCGAGTCACGGTATAGTTAACTATCAAAATCAAGTTGACTAAGACCGAATGGGCCAACAATTGTAACCAACAAGAGGCCCTCAAGAGCTAGTGCATGCCACGTATCAAGTAGACCAAGTCATGCATGCAAGGACTGTGAACAACCTAGCTTACATGGGCATACTCCAAGAATTCAGCAACAACCAATCTTAGCAAGAGCCACGTGGCAGTTGAACTACGACATGCGCGTGTGGTTGCAACCGCATTCTGTTGAGAATGCCATGCGGCAGTCCCAAAACCTGCGTGCATAGACTGAAAACCATAATTTCTAGCACATGCGCGCACATGGTCGTCTCAGTGCAGATGGCTATAAATAGTAGGGGCATGTGCTTCCCAACACACACACAGATACACACAAGCAAACCTAAGAGCCCAGTTGATGTCTTTCGTGCTAGTGAACCAGAGACCTTGCAAGCCCCTTCTTCGGTCGACCGTCAACGGAGTAAAGGAGTCAGCTGCAATACTCGATCTCCACCGTCACACTTCTCCAGAATCAATCGTACTTAGATTTCCTGTTTAGAAATTCTTTGTACCCTATTTTTAGTTTGTTACATAAAAGAGTTTAGTATCGAACTTCCTTTTGACCAATGGCAAACAAAAAGGCGACTCTGCTGGGGACGTCATTCTCCACTGATGAGAAGATTGTGACACATTCCCATGCGACGAAGCTGGGTTCAACCCAGAGGATGTTGGTCGTACGCTTCGACCAGCAAGTTTTTGAGGATATGCTTTCCGGAGACAGCACGAACCCTTCGCCAAGGCTAGCAAAGCCTAAGAAGACCTGTTTCTACTTCGGTCGCCAAGGCCAGCGTGCCACACCCAAAGACCGTGGAGGATGCGCTCTATGTACCTGATGCTCGAGACGTGTTATACGTCTACATAGGCTGCCCCTGCTCATACGACAGCCATGCCTAAGAAGAAGGGTGCTCAGCACCTAGGTTCTGACAAAGGAAAATACTACGATGCCAAAACCCAAGGAGCCGAAACCCCTATCGATCTAGATGGCCCTCTAAGAACGGGACGGATGCCCAGACTATGCGCTCACAGCGAGGAGTGCAGAAGAAAAAGCAGGCCGCACCCAACTCCAAACGCATGAAGGCCGCTACATGCGCCAAAAACGAAAACCAAGGATCTGTCTTTGACAGGATTTCATGCGACGCCAACTTCCTGGAGATGAAGAGAACTTGGACTCCTCGTACTATGCGCCAGTGCGTGCTAGATCGAGGAGGTCTAAGGCAATGCGAGCCATCCACGCTCAAGCAACTGCTCAAGCAGCTGACCGTCAGCATGCGCCATTAACTGTTATGCGCGCTTCTGATGGTAAGTTATATCGAACTGACCCATACGCCCAGCTTGCTGATGCGCATGAAATGGGTCAGTTCCAAAAGTCTACTAATGACTTGGGGGCAGTTTCTGCACAAAACCCAGGTCAGGGAGCAAAAATCCCACCTGCACACCCATGCACTCGGCTTGCCCATGCACATAAAGAGGATGTAAAGGTGAAATTCCCCTCGTCCGATTTGCGCAACGTGATAAGTCACAAGCGCAAGGTGAGAGAAATAGCTATTGCACATGAAATGTCCCCTCCGGGGCACCACTGTGCTAGCATTGTGGTCAATTGCTACTATACCAAGATAGCAGCATCTACAGCCAGGCAGTCGGCATTCCAACAGCTGCAACCAATTGCACCCATCCGACAGCGTCTCGAAAAGCGAGTGCAAATGCCAAAGGAGGAATTGCCTTTCGCCTCATATTGTTCCACTCGGAGATCTCCCTCCACGAGGGGAGACTTAAAATCAAGTTCCTCCAACCCTCTACTCTCAACCAGCGTGTCGAGAAGACGAGCCCGAGGGGGTCGAGCAGCCATACCTACAGAAGGAGTGTTTCAGGGTACTCGCCTAAGGACGAAATTGTCATCGACCGGGACCACACCTCAGATTAGGGGTGATATCTCCCCAAGGCCCGGGACGGCTCTACAAGCTGGGGGTAGCAATCCTCCGGAGTTTTACACCAACCCGTCGTTCCAGGGAGACAATGACTCTCAAAGGATAGACATTGATGTGTGTGGGGGTGGTCACCCCCGACAAACTAAGCAGCATCCAACAACGAGGGTAGCACTCCCTCTGAGTCGGAAGAGGATGCAGCATTACCAGCCTTCCCCGAGGACAGCGCGACGCATGGATCGGAGGCAGAAAGCGAAGGATCTACTGTCCCGTCCATCTCTCCCCATGTGATGACAGTATACATGGCAGGAGATAATAATGAAGGCACCAGTGATCGACAACGTCTCGATGCTCTAGAGTAATGATGCACACCATGAGCACCTCGATGCAGTATCAACCCAAGGCCCGGGACGACTCTACAAGCCGGGGGTAGCAATCCTCCGGAGTTTTACACCAACCCGTCGTTCCAGGGAGACAGTGACTCTCAAGGGATAGACATTGATGTGTCTGGGGGTGGTCACCCCCGACAAACTAAGCAGCATCCAACAACGAGGGTAGCACTACCTCTGAGTCGGAAGAGGATGCAGCATTACCAGCCTTCCCTGAGGACAGCACGACGCATAGATCGGAGGCAGAAAGCGAAGGATCTACTGTCCCGTCCATCTCTCCCCATGTGATGACAGTATACATGGCAGGAGATAATAATGAAGGCACCAGTGATCGACAACGTCTCGATGCTCTAGAGTAATGATGCACACCATGAGCACCTCGATGCAGTATTTGACCCAGACAATGCTGGAGATCAAGGCAAACATGGTCCCGCAACCACCCAGGACTCCGGTACAAGTCAGTCAAGATCCAGGGACCAACGAGGAGTCTAATGCACCCTCTCTTGCTCCCCCAGTTATTGGTGTTCATCCCTTGCCACGGTCATCCGCCCCTTCACCGTCAGACGACGCTCAGGAGGCCATCCGGGAACTGCATGCTCGCGTTGATGCCATAGACAACCGAGACAAGCTCCAGAAGCTCAGGATACGACAACCCCATCCTCCGGAGTGGAACAATGAGTATATCCGCCCAAGTATAAACCGCAGTTAATGACCCAATTCGAAGATATCGCCTCGTCAGTACATGAATTACTTTGACTCTATGACGAGACACCACGGGACGACACCTTGCTTACCAAGTTGTTTGTCAGAGCCTTGACCGGAGTCGCTTATGAATGGTTTTGTAGTCTCCCGGACAACAGCATCTCGTCCTTTGACGACCTTCGGCGCCTCTTCCTCTCCCGGTTCTATGACGGAGGAATGAACATGAATATGTCCTCCCTTATGGACATCACTCAAGGGAAAAAAGGAGCCCGCACGTAACTATATAGAACGCTTCCGACAAGCAACGTTAAGGCTACCCCCCTGGTGCTTCCGAGTCCGTACTGATGGACACCTGCAGAAAAAATCTATTACCGGCAGTGAAACTCTGGACAGTCCCCACTCAGTTCGAGGAATATACGGCATTCATCATAAGCGCTGACACCGCTAAAAAAAACCGCAAGGGAAGTCCATTTGATGGGAATGCAAATCCCCAGCACTAATGATAGGGGAAAGCGTCATTTCAACAACAACAACCGTCGTGACGGTAAAGCGGAGAAGTATAGAAACGAAGCTCTCTCCTCCCCGAGTCATCTATTTACAGGCTCAGAGCCGTGTGAGGAGATCAAGACAATGAACCAAACAATTATGAGGATGAATCTGACGCCTCGAAACTTGGTCAATCAAACGACTGATGGGACACAGTGCCTTGATTCTCGTGATATGCAGTTATCACGAGTCAAACGGACGCCTGAAATCCCACGCCCGTGCAATAGCAGTAGTTCCAATGGATTTTATCCATTAATAAAAATTTGACAGCCTGGCAGGCTCGCCCATGCGACATCGAGTCCACGTGGCAAGAAGTCTATGTTGTAGAAGGATTTATGCGACAAAGCTCTTTTGTCCATGCTTCTTTTTCAAAGTATTTCAAACTTGGCCAAGTTTGAAAACTTTTAAGGGGGTCATGTAGAAGCATGAAAAAATCCAAATCGATGCACTCGCATTAAAGGCCACATGTATATACAAAGTTCAAAGCATCTATGCGATATGAAGCTTATGAGGCACTAAGCCAAGGCGCATGCAAGCTTGCCGCATAAAGACCGCAGCCCTAAAAGCATGCGGCAGGGAGCCTAGGCGCATACAAGTTTGTCGCATGGTGTCACTTTTGTCAGTCATAGCATTAATGGCGCTGACAAGCATTTATTATTCTGGGCGCCTCGTATTCGGTGCAGACAACGGACGTCAGCGCTTACATCACCGTTATAATTACCTTTGTCAGTATACAGTTGTGCAGTGCCACGTGTACACACGACAAACCTCCATGCGGCAGAGCCCTCATACGGCGTAGTCTTCACGCAACGGAACCCTTATGCGGCAATGATCCCATAGCTTCCATGCGGCAAAATCTTACTTTTGTAACCAACAAGACGCCCTCAACAGCCAGCACATGACATGTGTCAAGTAGACCGGGTCATGCACGCAAGTTCTATAAACAACCCAGCTTACATAGGCATACTCCAAGATTTCAGCAACAGTCAATCTTAGCAAGAGCCACGTGGCAGTTAAACCACGACATGCGCGCAGTTGCAACCGCAATCTGTTGAGAATGCCATGCGGCAATCCCAAAACCTGTGCGCACAGACTAAAGATAGTGATTTCCAGCACATGCGTGCACATGGTCGTCTCAGTGCAGATGGCTAGAAATAGTAGGGACGTGCGCTTCCCAACACACACAAGCAGACCCAAGAGCCCAGTTGTTTTTCTTGCCAGTGAGCCAGAGACCTTGCAACCCCTTCGTCAGTCGACCGTCAACAGAGTAAAGGAGGTCAGCTGCAGTACTCGACCTCCACCATCACACTTTTTTAGAATCAATTGTACTTAAGACTTTATGTTTAGGAATTCTTTGTACCCTTTTTTTAGTTTGTTATATAAAAGAGAGTTTAGTATCAACTTCCTTTTGACCAATGGCAAACAATCCCCTCTAGGGTGCTTTCAACAGTGGCGTAGCACCGCAAGGAGGTAGGTGGCCTCATACTACGGATTTTGAACTCTCTATGAAAAGAATTCACCTATGTATTAACAAAGATATAGACCCTCTTAAGGATAAACTTATAAACACCCAAGATACATATACAGATACCAGGTCAGAACATGACCTTTAATGTACGACCAGATGCACAATATATAATCGTATGGATAGGAAGAATTATAACTATGGTACTGAATTCAAGGCTTAGTCCATTTTGTATCGTACTATTCTTCTCTCATGCAAGAAGATTCAAGTCGTAAGCAAAATATATCCTAATGTATGATGTATAGTCACTGTAAGGAATGCTCATTCACATATTGAAATATATGAGGATCGTTGGGGTTTATTTTGAAATTGGTCACTAGTGACCCAGTCCTACCATTCCATGTTGAGGCAAACCCCAAGTATGTGTACTTCAATATTTGAGCTTTCATTTATTGTCTTGTACACATGAGATGTGTTAGCTCAAGTGGTTAGTATGATGGGAGGTTTTCTAGTAGGCAAGGTTCAAATCCTACAACAAACATTTATTGTCACCATTTATTGAAAGATCCCCTTTGGAGCTAGGGCCCCAAAGGGGCCTAATTCGGACTCTGGCGTAGGCGTGGACGAAGGGTGCAAAGTGGCGCCTTTCGCACATATGCATCGGACATAGAAATGACGTGCTTCGGGATGGTGACGCCGCGGAAGAAACATTATTGCACCACATGCTTCAGCGCATTCCATAGTGTTCGCGACTCTCCACGACGTTCATGGCTCCGCAGGACTGTTGTGCTTCCACAGAACTGTTGTTTATGTTTCTGCTGCTATAATTTTGCTGCTAGTGGATGGTTTAATTTGTAACTGTCATATCTATATGGAGTTATTGCTATAGGGATTAACTCCATGGTTTTCTGCTCACGCTAGTAGTGGACAGTTACGGCTTCTAAGGGGTTGGCTCTCCTATATAAAGTCTAAAGTCTTGTCTTTTACACTTGTGCAGTAAAGAGAAAAAAAAAGTAAGGAGCAACAACAGCAAAGAGAGAGCCTTGCTTGTATATAAAAAGGGATTGGGTGTAACAAGTCTTTAGCTAGCTTCCAATGCATGATTTTCGATAGCTTGAACGCAAGTTACTTCACACCCTCCCAAAAAAAGCTGTGAATTGGAAGCTAGCTTTGCATTTCATCCATCCTCAAGTAGAATGTGTAGGTTTTTCTTTCCTACGCTTCTCAGTCCAGTCCAACGTAACTCCCTAACGGTCGCCTCACTTGAATTCGTTTTTCATACCTTTCATCCCCGACACTGCTCGATCTTCTCCCGTCTCATCATATCAACTCTTTGTTGGAACGAGTCAAACTCAAACAGAATTATTAATATTTCTGACTATAACTAGTTATCGAACTGACATCAACCGTTCTTGATCAGCCAACTCTACAACTCACTGAGTAAGAGGCCCATCCGAGTAAAAAACAAGACTAATTCGCTCGAAGAATGGACAGAGGCAGAATAAGAGAATTGCTCGAGCTTGATTCGCCACCTCCTTAACGGTCGCCTCACTGTCGCTCGCATCAATTGACAGTTTCGAGGTCAGAATTGATTATAAAGCCACTTCCCCGTTCTTGACAAATCCAATCGGATATTCATAATCTGGAGTAAAAGGATTCGAACCTTTGCATGTCGGTACCAAAAACGGATGCTTTGCCACTTGGCTATACTCCATACGATCGGTCCCTGGCGACTGGGGGAAGGGAGAAGCAGGGCTCGAAGAAAAAAAATGAGCCAAGCAAGGACACGGGGATATAACCAGTAAGCAACAAGGTTCTCCCTTTAGGACCGACTACAACAAGCTCAAACGAAACGGTAAGCTCTATGCTCTATTTGCTTGCAATGCGTTGCCTATCAAAGTAGACAAAGGTGCGTAACATTAAGCTCTCCTCTTGCCCTTGTTACGCAACACGCCAACGGCAACCTTGGCCCTTTATTCCGAGGTTTCGCTCGCTTCGATCCATTTTTCGATCTGATTCATCCGATAACCATTCTTTATTAGTGGGATGGATGGTCAATCATTTGCATTTCGTCTTTTTTGGCAGGACCTAGACAGGGAGGTTCCGGAAGTAGCGCGTGCCAGCATTTACTGGTGGAAGGACTGGCAGCAGCGAGAGCATCATAGTTGACATGGCCAGAGTGTCAGTCCCAATATCCTTCTCTACTCTTTCTCTAATTGACTCCCTCCCGCTCTCGATTCCGCTTCTCCCTCCGATGTCGGTAGATTAATTCCAAGACCAAAGCCATTGATTCCATTGGTCAAAAAATAGCTGATGTGAACTCGGTAGTGCTACTGAAAGCATTAGTCTTGCTTGTACATATTCTATTTCCGGAAAAGGACGTCTTGGGTCAGTCAGGCACGTCACGCTTGCGTCTACGGCCCGGCTGCCCTATACATAGTTTGATCGATTGACCGACTTAACATACGCGTTTTCTAGATGGACAAGCTCTCCTTATGTGCGCATCGAATGACCGACGTAGGGATTTGCATGGGGTGTTGCGCATCGCGTCGAAGATTATCTATAGCTTCTTTCTTATGTATTATCCCACCTTTCATTTATTATTTCGATTTATGATCTTCCAAGATACAAGTGCTCCTTTGCGTTATATATCATTTTAAGATGTTCTCAACATTCATATTGAGAATGGTATGTGTATCGAAGGTATATGATTCGATCGTGAGGAAATAGATCTAAGATGTCCTATCCTATGTCTTCCAAGATACAAGTGCTCCTTTGCGTTATATATCATTTTGAGGTGTTCTCAACTTTGTTGCCGATTGAGAGTTTTACTCTATTAGCAATTTTTTATTGCTTACTTTTTATTGCTTACTCCTCCATGGCAAGACTGCTGGTTGTGCTTCTATATTTAGCAAGTTTACTCGTTATCGCCACTTCTGTGGTCTTCAAGACCTGTATGTCTTGTAAGTAATTTCCGTCATTTCAACAACAAATCCAACTATCTTAATGTCAATTGGGGCTGAATTTAGCTAGATTTCTCTACTTAAATGAGAAAAGTCAGAAAAGAGACAATGATCAAGTAAACACCAAAAGCTAGAACCTTTGTCCTTACAGAGATCTATCATATTAGCATACAACTAATAGCAAGTTACCTTAGAGTTGGCTTTTTAGGCACATGACTTATAATCAACCACCGCAGTACTCAAGAAACGATTATAAGTGAAGTATATTTCAGTTGATCACAATAGAAAAGTAACGCACGAAAATCTGGCCTATGAATACATGGAGAAGTGGAAGGTACAACGAAAAGCTACAGACATAATTCCACCATATTGTGTGAGTAAAAGATAGAGAAGGATCCCTCAAGCTATATAATAGAAGACTCAAAACTCTTGTAAATAGCAATGTAATCATCTTATAGTTTGTGAATTCAAAAAATTCTGACATAAAGAACAGCAAAGTTCCGAACACCATGACTATTGGACAAAGTGCCTTACCTGAACAACAGCAAACCCTACTGAAGAATAGCGTGTGTATTGAAGAATCTTCTTCCTGCCTGCTTCCCCTTCTCTTTTTTGAAGATCTTGCAACTTCGGATAAATCTGGGTTAGAAGCTGGAACACAATTGATGCATTTATAAATGGAACTATTCCTAGGGAGCAGATGCCCAGCCTGCCGATGCCACCACCAGAAAACGAATCTAATGTACTCAACAGACTGTTCTGGTCGAAATTACCAACAAAAGCTTCTCGGTTGACTCCACCTAATGGTATATATATTCCAAGTCGAGACAAAGCTAAATAACCTAAGAGCTTCAGGAACTTCCCAGGCAGAGGACCTTTAAAGAAATCACCAATGTCAATAGAGCTATCCTCAATTGCAGCTGCCAATTTAAACAAACTGGTCAGAGTAAATACCTGAGTTTTCAGATTATTATGTTTTTGCAACAGATTTCTATTTGTTAATGGAGCCGTAAGGAGGAGCGATAATTAATGTTTGAGCAACTCAGACCCATAGATGCCCCCGTAAAGGGGCGATATATAGTAGTTAATGGAGCCTCTGGACTAGAGGTAGGCCTAGACTAAATGGTTTGAAGTATTAAAGAAGGATATCGATCTTATTAGCATTACAGAGGATATGGCCTTCATGGATGTATATAGTACTATGAATTCTTGAAATAGTTGTTCAGTTTAATTTCTTTTAACTGAATTCTCTGGTCTTAATATGACAAGGGAATACCACTGCCAACCTACCTACTCTTCCCAAGGTAATGATTCTTACTGACATACAAAAACTTATGTAAGGCAAAGTGAGGTAGTTACACTTGTGTTAAACATCCAGAACAAGTTCAGTAGGTGTATTTAAGGCCAAATTGAGGAAGTTATACATATTAAGAATCCAGAGGTAATAGAATTTTGTTGCACAGATACATTCAATGGAGGAGTACTCGTTATTGATAATAGCAGATACTTGGACATTAATACTTCAAGATACGTTTCAGATACACTTCCTAATGTATCTTGTATTTGAATCATAAATTATATATAGTGTATAGAAGAGTAAAGGGAGGATAAACAACAGAAAACTGCTACTGTGGAGATGAAATGATGCTTGAAATATATGAAGAATGAATGAATTGTTTATCATACGTTTCTTTCTTGTCCATGACGCCGACCCTAAATGTTGGTGCCAAATTCCAAGCCCAGGTAACTATAAACATGAAAGGTCCATGCTATAAAACCTAGAAAGCTGGTCTATGGGGGAGGAAAACTATTAGGATTTCACTCTTATTTGGATTATGATAAGATTTAAATGTAGACATGGGTTTATATGAAGTAGTCTAATTTACTCATCCTAAAAGGATTTCAATTGCTTTGGATCATGCTGCTTCTATAAATAAGGCTATTGTTATGTACTTTAGGGTTTGGGTTTATTAAGAGAGAGTTTTGTGGATTTAGGGATTGAGAGGTTTGCTTGTAATCAAATATTAGTAAAAGAAGTTCTTCACAACTTGTTAATTGGTCGTATAATCTCCATACTTATTTTCACAACAAACTGGCATCAAAGCAAGGTCGAAAAGCATCACCAAAGGATACAAAATGGACAAGTTGGAAGTTCGAGGTGGATAAATTCAGTGGAAAGAATAATTTTGTGGCAATTGAAGATGTGGGACTTATTGGTTCGATAGGATTGTTTAAGGTGCTCTTCGAAAGAAACCAATATCTATGTCAGAAGGAAATTGGATAGAGTTTGATATGAAAATGGTAAGCACGATTCTATTATGCTTAGTTGATGAAGTTCTTTATAATGTTATTAGTTATGATTCGACGAGAAATTTATGACAGACTTGAAAGTTTGTATATGACAAAGTCCTTGACAAATCGGTTATTTGCGAAACAACAGCTTACTTGCTTTCAATGAAGGAAGGTATCATTATACATGAATATTTGAATTTATTTAATAAGATTATCTGTGAATTGACTAGTATAAAAGTAACTATTTGATGAAGAAGATAAAACTCGATTTTATTAGCATCTTTATTGTCGTCATTTGGCCACTATCTTCTTACTCTTTGGAAGAGATACGATTACTTTGGAAGATATTATTGCTGCTCTTTTATATAATGATATTAGGAGGAAAAAGAAGAGAGGAATCAATCAGTATTCTCAAACTAAAAGATGAAACATATGTAACAAGAGAGAAATTTTCAAGAGAGACCTTTCAGAGAGTATAATCACTGCAAGCTAAAAGAATATACTATGAGATTATCCAGAAGTTACAAGAATAATTGAAGGAACTAGAAGCTAAAGAAGAAGTGACAAGATGAGGCTGGGATTGCAATGGAAGAAACAAATCAGATATTAATTTCTAGTTCTGAAATTCAAAGACACTCGCAAAATTGTTGGATTTTAGATTTAAGGTGTTGCTATTATATGTTTCCAAATTGAGAATGGTTTGATACATATGAAGTTGCATATGACATTGTGCATAGTTGTGCTGCCTGAGACTACTTGTAAGGTTATTGCCATGGGGAATGTCAAGACTATAAAGAATGACTATTATGATGTTGATAGGAGTTCGTCATGTATCGGATTTAAAGTGAATTCTTCTCTCTTGGAACTTTGGATTTTAAGGGCTGCAAAATTACATGGTTATCAAAGGAAATATATCAGAAACTTGTATGTGATTGAAGAAGGTACTTTGGCAATGATACAACTGACTTTGGATAGTGTTGCTTATGCTTTAAATATAGAGGAAATTTCTACTCAAGGTGGAGCTACTTCATGGTTTCTTCGAGTTGGTGAGTTCAATTGTCGATCGGACTTAACCAATTATATTCATTGAATCGATATGCTTATGAAGACAGTCAAGCTGAGACAGTTAGGATTTGACTCTTATTTGGATTAGGATAAGATTTAAATCTAGATAATGGTTCATATGAACTTATCCAATTTACAAATCCTAAAAGGAGTTGGATTAATTTGGATGGTCATGTAGCTTCTATAATAAGGCTATTGTTTAATATAGTCAGGTAAGTTTTTTCTTTTTCTTTGGAGGGATTCCTTGGAGATTGTTTTTAGGTTTAGGTTTAGTTTTATTAAGAGATTTTTTTTTGTAGGTTTAGGGTTTGAGAGAATTGGTTGTAATTCAAAATATTAGTAAAAGAATTTCTTTTTTTCCAAAACATGTTAATTGCCGTATAATCTCGATACTTTTTTTCATAACATAGAAATAGCCAATGTTGTTAATAGAGCATTGAGGTCGCGCCATTGGCGCGAGCTGCAACATTATTGCACCGAGGCGCATCATGGCAAGGCGAAACGTTGTGCTTCATTAAGGTTCCTCAGTCGCCCCATGGTATGATGTTCATAGTGCATTGAGGCGTTGTCTCATGAAACCTAACATGAACTTTAGGTTTTATTTTGTTTTGACTCAATCATGAACCTGTGACATGCACCCTACTCTAACCTTCTACCCAAGGTTCAAAGTATCGGTATCGGAATCGGTATCGGACCATTCCTATGAGTATCGGGATCGGCGGTATCGGTAGTATCGGCCGTTTCGGATCAAAGTATCGGATTTTTTGGTATCGAAAAACAAACAACTATTAGTAAATTATTAACATTTTAGAGAATATATTTTATACATTTATGCATAATTTAAAGTATTTTCAGTATTGTTTCTTAGTATTTTTGATATTGAATGAAATAGTAGTCATCCTTGTCGATTGATTTATATGCGATAGATAAGTTTTCCTCTTTTATATGTTTTTACAACCTTACTATGCTTTTACATTCTTTCTAATTGGTCTTTTTAATTCAAATTTTTTTGCCGAATTGACTGAAAAAGAGACCTCTAATGTCGGTATCGGTCAGTATCGGGTATCGGTCGGTATCGGATCGGGACATGCCAAACTGTATCGGTATCGGCCGTATCGGATTGGTATCGGCCGATACTTTAAACTATGCTTCTACCCCATTGGCATGCTTTAACTTTCTACTTTCTGAATTCCATCTTCACCCTATTTTATCTCTCGACTCTTTTTTATCTTCGACCCTCTTCCAATCCTTCTGTAATCGTTGTTGACCCGCATTCCTTGATTGTTATCAACTTATTGCCAGTTAAATAATTCAAATTATTTTTTAATTTACAAATTTCAATTTTTATTTATGGTCTTCCTTTTTTGTATAACTTCAATTTAGTCTTTGTCGATGATTTTCCTAATCGATGAAATGTTCCTACCAAAGTCTACTTATTTTTCTCTAAGTTCTCTCTTTTATTTTGCAACTTATTTTGTGTGAATTATTTGATAATTTTTCCTCTCTCACTACATGAAACAAATCATTGTTAGGCTAGCATCAATCTACCTTTACGGACTACCTCCTATTGTCGAGCCTAGCAACCATTCAGATGAGATTTTTAAATTTTTATATTTTTCTAAACTATATATACAATAAATGATTGATTATGATATTCCAATCACTTTTATTATATTTTTTAGAGTTTTAAAATATAAAAAATGTGGGCCTCACTTCAATAAGGCACACACCATGCCATGCATCACGAGTATTATGTGTATCTTGTGTCTCGCTATGCGCATTGCATCATGACAACACTAGACCTACCTTTTGGCTATGCAACTTACTCTCATCCAAGCTAGGAGTACCCTTCAAGTTTCCCTATGACTAAAAATTGTCTAGATGACAGAGATAAGATGATACAATTTGCTATAGGAACTTGTGTTCATCCCATTGTTTTAATCAATGAAATTTTCTTTCCCCCTCTTATGGAAAATCAACTTCTAGCATCCGCTATTTATCGTAGTGATACAAAACTAAATTTGTGCTTTAAATATTATGACTTCTTGTTTACATCTTAGATTGGGAAAAAAAACCATGTTTACACACACAAATATAAATATATCACCGCATCCTAGTGTCCAAGATTGATATGTTGTAGTCTCTCTCCTGAAACATATATAGAAATGGTATATCTCGTGCATATGCAAGCTCGCACACAACACAAGTACATACAGAAAATAATTCTTGGTCCAACTTCAATACTAAGCAAGCCTGAACCAATTGAATACTTGTGTGATAAATCCCTCAAGTTGACTTCCCATTTCCATAAAAGATATAATTGAAAACTCTAAGTTGGACATTATGTTTTTTGAATCTTAATCATTCATTGAGCGGGGTGGCAGATAGTGCACTGATGTATCTAACGCGTTACCCCGACTGGGGTGTATGTTCGCAAGAATGAAACTCAAAGGAATTAACCGCACCACCAGTAGAGCATGTGGTTTAATTCAATGTAATGTCTCTTTCGTCTAAGCTTGAGTGACTGAAATGACTTGATGAATTGGAAAAAGCCTATAGGTGATCGTCTAATGAAGCTTCGGAAAGCCCATATGGGCAGATCGGATCGAATGGATTTCCGTCTCGTCCGAACTGCCTCAACTAAAATGGATGGAATTAGACATAAAAAAAACCACTCAGGTTCATTAACAATTAGGTATCAGTGGGAACATCAAGATGAATGAGTTAACTAAGTATCAGATTGACCAAATTGAACAAATGATAGGTAAACACAATAGATTAATACTGAAAAGACCTGCCAGCCCTCGAGTTGAAGATTTCTCCTTTCTTGTGTTTGATGTACTTTCAAATGTTTGGGAAAAGAATTCTGAAATATTTTCCCAGGCAGCATTGAGACCTGAAGGTGTCTGTGGGTTAAGCCCCAAAGGATCAAATGCAGAGCCACCAACCTGTTGAGTACATCTACAGAAAAGCTCTAGTTAGCCAGATGGAAAAAGACACCATGTTGGACAAAAATATCATCGAAAAACTATGCAAGACCAATCATAATGTTAACAGTATAAGCATTTGAGAGTAGCATATCAGCCAGATTATTTCCAAAGAGTTCTAATTTATTACTGTAAAGCAGACTACCAAGTCCTATAAAGTAAAGATACAAATTTAGCTTTGTTAATCTAAGAATGGATGAGAGTAAGCTAAATGTGACAAAAAATTACATATCTTGAAAAAGAATGAAATATATGAAATGTTTCCCTTTTATCACACAGAATAAAGCAAAGACTCGATGTGCAACATCTTGAAGGTTCCCAAAGAAATGGGACTAATTCTTGTAACACTTGCAATATTTGCTAATATAAAAGCTACATTCAATTTGAGACCAAATTGGAGTGAAGTCTCCCAATGAAAATGGTATATGACAAACAAATATTAGCAAAGGTGAATATAAGTTTAAGGAGTGGAGTAGCTTCCACAAAAAAGGAAAAAAAATAAAATGGCCAGAATACACATGAGAAATTTCACCAAGAAAGTGAAACCCACCCCCACCCCCCACCCCCCAGCGCGGGATACTATGCCCTATTGATTCCAGCTTTGGCAATCCAAAAGACAAAAATAAAAGGTTATCTATCGGAAGCATAAGAGCCACAATCTATTACTTGGGCACGGTCCCACCAAAAAAAAATCGCTTTCCTGCCCTATTTGTATTATGTGATCATTTCCTTTGTGCGGCAACGACTTACCCTAAAGGAAAGTAAGTCTCCCTGTAATTTTTTTTCTTTTCTATCTTTGGTCATTTCCTTTGTGCGGCAACCCCTTGCCAAAAACAACAACAAAATCTTTACCCAATTTTTGGGGTAGGCTATTTGAATCCATTTCTTCCATTCAGCTCTTTTAAGGACCTGTCCTCTATAACACTAACAAAAAAACCATATCCTTCTTTAAAACTTCTATTTCTCTTCGTTTAGGCCTACCTCTAGTCCTAACGTCCTCTTTACTACTATCTTATGTTGTGGAAATTCAGAAAATTCCGTACAATCTTGTTATAAAGACTTGAACCATGAGAGTGGTATAACAACAAGTAAAACTTGTTAATAAGTTCTGACAGCGGTGAAAACCGCTAATAGCAAGATGTGAAGTTGCTGAAAAGATAGCAACAAAGTTGCTCATGACAACGAAGCGCTCTATAAGAAGATAGCAATGAAATTGCTAATCAATTAGTCCTCTATTGTGGTGATGAAGATCACCTCTAATGGGGTTATGAAGATCAATGTTGCTCAAAACGATATTTGACTGTTTCACCGAGAAACCAACAAGTTCTAAAGAACTTTTGAAATGTTCTTGTAAGTCGCCACCTTCCTCCAGCAGAACAGTAACGTGTTGTAACAAAGGCACTCGGAACAAAAAGCGATCGAGTACTTGTAAATGATTCTTTCACTCTCTCGTGTAAGCACTGAGTGATGGAGCACTCAATATATAGGAGAGAAATCTCCTGATCAGTAGTAATCGCCCACTAACAACGTGGACGGAAGAACATAAAGTAACTCCTATTCAATATGGCACTTTAAAAACTGAACAACCTTGCAAAGGGCTATCACAGAGCAAACACGTAGAACAGCCGCAGAGCTACCTGCAGGTTGATGCGGAGCTGCCAGCGGGCTACAGCGAGGCTACCGTGCAGCTTCTGTAGTACTGCCAGTAGACTAGCCGCGAGGTTACCACACTGCTCCGCGCTAGACACGCAAGAGCACGCCCTCATGCACCAACTCCGCGCCCGATGCGTACGTGCAACGTACAACATCAAAGTGCCACTTTGCGTCCTTAGTCCACGCCCGAGTCTGAAAGGGATTTCTCCAACAAATTTATGACAAAACGAATGTTTGTTGAGAGATTTGAACCTTGTCCATTAGAAAACCGTCTACCAAACTAATCACTTGAGCTAACAAACCTAATGTGTACAAGACAATAAATGATTGCTCAAATATTAAAATACACACACTTAGGGTTTGCCTCAACATGGAGCGGTGAGATTGGGTCACTAATGACCAAATTCAATAACCCCCACTAATCCCTCATATATTTCAATATGTTGAATCTTTCCGTATAGAAGAACCGTAGTACAATACCGAATAAACTAAGTCTTGAATTTAGTACCATAGCTACAATTTTCTCCACTCACAACAACTGTGCCTCTGGTCGTACGTTAAAGATCCTGTGCTGACATAGTTTTTGTGTATGTATCTTGGGTGGATATAAGTTTTTCCTCAAGGGACGACCTACATATCTTTTCATATACATAGGTGAGTTCTTTCCTTAAAGAGCAGAATTAGTCTACCTACCTCCTTGCGGTGTTATGCCGCTATGACATTACCTAAAGACGATGTCTCACTACCTCATTTGGTGTTATCCCATTGTAACATGAGGTACTAGCCTATTTGTGGTATTGTACTACATCCCAGTATAAGGCGACCTTCCCTTTTGCGGTGCTACACAACTATGACATGGCCCAACATTGAGGTCTTACCTCATGTGGCGTCACGCCACTGTAGCATAAGGTATTAATCTCTTCTAGTTCTGTGCTACAACTCTCTAACTCTCAGCATGAGGCTACCTACCTCCTTGCAGTGCTACGCCGCTACATGGCCCGAACTTGAGGTCCCAGCTCTTGTGGTGTCACGCTACTATAGCATGAGATACTAGCATCTTGTAGTGTTGAACTACCCGTGCCTCCTGCCAAAGACAAGTACTCCAAATGCTCAAGAACTCATTAAGGCTAAAAGCCAACCTCCCCTGACTTTTCCTTTACCTCGAACAGAAAGTATGTCACAAAGGTTCTAGGATCCAATCCTACTAATTTCCTTATGAACAAACCTCTATACTTTTGTATCCTAGTCTATGATCCTTCTTTGAATAAAAAATGAGATACATAGTAGATTGTTTTAACTAATAGCAAAATATTTTATTTTAGAATTAGAAAGACATTCCATCAAAAATTCTTCAAGTCCATTTTCCTTTGTGTCCTCGACAAGCACAGGTGCTTAAGGCCCTTTGTGTATGGATCCGACTGATTCTCTTGGCTCCGAACATTAACACCACTGCAACAACGTCATCTAAGATGTGCTCATTTAGTGCTATTTGCGAAGTCTCACAGCCTCTTATTTCCATTGAAGAGAGCATTGTATATGAGAGCATTGCATGTTACTGTTGCAGTCGCATAGTTGTCGCATTATATCGATATAGCCGAAATATGCATACCAACTAGAGGAAGATCATACATAAGTTCCCAAAGCCATTATGCTTCATCTGCCACTACAGCCAGTGCATAGAACTTGGACTTCGCAAGCCGGAAAGGCAAGAATTGCTTTCGTCGCATGCTTCTTCGACTTTCAGATATAACAACTCCACTTATGGAGAAGACAAATCCTAATGTGTATATGCTGCTATCCTTTTCTAAGCACCAACTAACATTACTAGAGCTACCAGCGGGCTACTACACAGCTTTCGTGGTGCTACTAAAGGGCTAGCGACGAAGCTACATCGTTGCTCCATACAAGATGCAGAAGAGCACGCCCTCTTGTGCCAACTCCGAGCCTGATGCTTACGTGCAAAGTGCGTCATCAAAGCCCCACTTTGCGCTCTTCACCCACACTCAAGTCCGAGCTAGGGCCTAGATCCAAAGAGATTTCTCTAAAAAAATTGTGACAAAACAAGTGCTTACCGAGGCATTGAACCTTGTCCACTAGAAAAACCCTCCACCAAAGTAACCACTTGAACTAACACATCTCATATGTACAAGACAAATAATGGTTGCTCAAATATTAAATACACGCACTTAGGGTTTGCCTTAACATGAAGTGGCAAGACCGGATCACTAATGACCAAATTCAATAAATTCCAACATTTTATTAGTACTCCTTAACACATTAGTAAGCGTTGCACATGTCCAAGACTCTAAACTACCTAACACAATTTTCTCTTATCTTGGCCTTAACTGTTGACCCATGTTTATTGAAATGTAATGAAAATCTACAAGTTTGGAACAATATTTTATTACAAAGAGAGCAAAACTTAATCCATTTGCAAAAAAGTTGTTAAGAATACTGATTTAAAGACAATATGGAAAATTGTTGAAAGAATATCTTGTCGGGGTGATGAAAATCATCATTGTTCAAAGCAAGATTCGATCATTTTCGTCGATCTGCTCACAGGAACTAGCAAGCAAGCTCGATAGAATTTCTGGAACGCTCATTTGTCACTGTCCTCACGTCTAACAGAACTTGTACGAGATACTCTTTCTTGTTGTTACTACTCTCTAGTTCTTTTCTGGAATATAATCTTTTATTTTCACTCCTTGACCAAGTGCAAAATGAGGAGTTCATATAGAGAGAAGCCAGCCCCTTGGCTGTCATAACCCATATTACAAATCTTACTAGAACTGCTCAGAAGCATATGGTTTAGTTTTTGATAGCAAGTGGGGGAAATTTTTTCTTAATAGTTGGTACCAACATTAAAGTAGAGGATTCAGTAGCATCGACTGCAATAAGGACTCGATGCCCACTAACAACGTGGGCGGTTAACTAAGGTTACAACAGTAACTCCATAAATAGGACAATTAGTCCCACTAAGAGCAGTAAAGAAGCACCATAATAAAGAAGCATGATGAACTTCTGAGATGCGCGAACTTGCTGAACCGCGTCCACAGAACGCACGAACGAGTTGAACCGCCGAGTCACGTGACACGAACACGAAGAACACGCTTAACTTGTTGGATGCACGAGACGACACGTAACGTGCGAATGCACGCCATCTCTACGCCCAATGCGTACGTGCGAAGTGTATAGAGCGACATTAAAGCCATTTTGGGCCCCGAGTCCGAGTAGCTATGTCCCTTTGGACTTAGAACCAAGTAAAAATTTCCTAGAAATTGTGACAAAAACTAAATGTTTCTTATAGGAATTGAACCTTGCCTACTAGAAAAAAAAATCCACTATACCAACAACTTGAGCTAATACACTCATGTGTACAAGACAATAAATTATGACTTATATGTTGAAATACATGCATGTGAGGTTTGCCATATCGTATGGGGTCGGGTCACTGACTCACTAGTAACCAATTTCAATTAAAGCCCCAACAATTTCCTATATATTTTAATATGTAAGATGAGCATTCTCCATAGTGACTGTACATCATTCATTCGGATATGTCACTTATGACTTGAATCTTTTTGCATAGATTAAATAATAGTACAATACAGAATAGAGTAAGCCTTGAATTTAGTACCATAGTTACAATTCTTTCCACTCACGCAGTGACATCAACTGTGCAACTAGTCACACATGAAAGGCCTTGCATTGACCTAATATATGTGTATGTATTTTGGGTGTCTACAAATTTACCCTCAAGAAAGACTTACATCTTTGTTCATATACATAGGTGAGTTCTTTCCTTAGAGAGTTCAAATTTACCGACATGAGGATTTTTGCCTCATTGTAGTGTTACGCCGTTGTAACATGGCCCGAACCCAAGGTCCAACCCCATGGTAGTGTCATCCTACTGTAGTATGAGGTTCCAGCCTCTTCGTAGTATTGTACTACAACCCGACACAAGACTACTTGCCCTTTGAACTGCTACTCTATCTTTCAACCTGAAGCTACCTGCCTCTATGTGGTGCAGTGCCGCTTGTTACATGGTCCGAAGCCGAGGTCCCACCTCATGTGGTGTCACGCGACTGTAGCATAGAATACTTGTCCCTTTGTAGTGCTTAGCTACTCGTGCTTCCTACAAAGCACACTAAACATTCTAAATGCTCAAGAACTCATTAAGGCTTAAAGCCATTGTCCCACAAGAGTTGCTATTTTCTTATAGCATATAGTAGACCGCAGAGGTTCCGGAATCCAATCCCAATAATGTCCCTCAAGGACTAGCTAACCTATATACCTGACGTATTCTAGTCGATGATCCTTCTTTGAACCAAAGACAATATGTCTAGTATATTTTTCTTTGAATTAATAGCAAAATACTTTATAACAGAATTACAAAGACATCACATCATCATTCCTTCAAGTCCATTTGCTTTGGTGTCCTCGACTTCAAGTCCATTTGCTTTGGTGTCCTCGACAAGCTGGCACTTGAGGTCTTTTGTGAATGGATCCACCAGATTCTTCTGGCTCCGAATATTAACTATTGTAATGACGCCTTTTTGATGCGCTTATTCAGTGATATATGACTAAGTCTTATAGTCATCTTTTCATTGAATAGAGCATTAGAATTCACTGTTGCAGCCACCTGGTTGTCGCAATATATCAGTATAGATGAAATCTACGCACGAACCAGAGAAAGATCAAACATGAGCTCCCAAAGTCATTTTGCTTCATATGTTGTTGTAGCTAGTGCATAGAGCTCAAACTCCATAGACAAGTGTGAGAGTAAGGTCTGCTTCTTCGCCTTCCACAAGATAGTAGCTACGTCCATGGGGAAAGCAAATCATCTTGTAGATCTTTCCCTCTCCTCTTCTGATGACCAACTAGCATCACTTAAGCATTCCATCACACCAGAAAAATCGATCTATTACAGTGCATACTTCTGAGTTCTATTGAGAGATCTCAATTCTTTTCACAGCTTTCCAGTGTTCAACACATAGATTGCTCGTGAACCGACTCAACATCCCCACAATAAAAGCAATATCATGTCTAGTAGCACTCATCATATACATCAAACTCCCAATAATGCTTGAATGCTCCAACTGCCTGATATTGTTCCCTGAATTTGGTTTCCCTCTTTTGTCATACCTATAAGGAGTATTGATCCCTAGAAGATTCTGATATCCATAATGTGTTAGCATTTTCTCTATGTAGTGAGCTTGTGACAGCAAACCCAACTTCCGTCTAGATAATCTTTATCCTGAGGATAATATCAACATCTCCCACGCCTTTCGTACTCAACTTGGACGAAAGGAACTTATTGGTCTCTGTGACGCTATCTAGATCTGTAGCATGTAGACAGCCCTAGAGGGGGGTGAATAGGATGAAGGCAATAATAAACCAATAAAAGTAATACAAGTTACTAATTAAAAATACAAAAAGCAAGTAATCAGGGATATAAAAATTCAGAAACGCAAACACCGGGATATATCCTGGTATCCTTCGTGGAAGGCAGTCCAGTCCCAGAAACTCTTGTCCGACTTTAATCCACTATTTGAACAAATAAGAATACACCACGAGCTTTGATCTGAAGGGCTCGCCGACTTCTTACAAACACGAGCTTTGATCTGAAGTGCTCGCCAACTTCTTACAACTACGAGCTTTGATCCGAAATGTTTGCCGACTTCAAACAACAAAATAAAAACAACTTGGAAATCCAAGCTTTACCACTGTCATAGACTTCTAATTAAATAACACTTGGCACTTTAGAAGGCTTAGGAGTTTGTCTTCGTGATGGGAAGGTTTATAGCAAGGTTCAAAAACTCGGTATCGGTATCGGACAATTTGTATGAGTATCCGTATCGGCAGTATCGACGGTATCGGATCGGAGTATCAAATTTTTTGATATCGACTGTATCGGCAATATATATATATATATATATATATATATATATATATATATATATATATATTCTGAACCTTGTTGGAAAAAAATAGGAGGAGAGAGCAAAGCAAGTTGTCAAATTTGAATTTGAATTTGTTTATATACAGAGAGCAATGCCTGCTATCAAATTCAAAACTTTGAATTTGTTTCTATATATATATAAATGAATGTTGTCAATCAGTCAACGAAAAGTAATGTGTTGTCAAATTCAAATCTTTCAACCTGTCAACAAAAAATATGCTGTCAATGTTTTTATATATATATATATATATATATATGTGTGTGTGTGTGTGTGTGTTGTCAACCTGACAACAGAAAGTTCTATTTAAGTATTGACAGTTAAGTTGTTTCCATATATTTTGAAGTTGGTCCCCACATAAATATTAATAAATATTATATATGCATCAATATAAACAACACTTCACGTGGCCTTAGGAAATGTGCAGGAAGTGCACTTAATAGTGTTGTGGTACTGCTGTCAGTATTGGGTGAACCACATCCACAACAAATCGTTTTTTTTTTTTCAGTATTTTATGTGGGACCGTTTCGTCGCTTGCTACGCCCTTCCTCGTCTCTGGGTGACACAGGTGATAAATAAGAGAATACTAAAGATTCGAGCCATGAAGGCTCGAAAGGAGGACCTAGTAGAAAGACCAGAGTGGAAAAGATTTTAAAATCATCACAAACGTCCCCCTTGTCTTTTCTATTTCAATTTCTCGATTATTCCGGCCCCGTTTCGGTGCACTATTGGGGAGCTCACTGGGTCCTGACACAATGTTAGAATTCTAGCTCTTCCAAAGCTTCTGTATCAAAATACAAATAATGAATCGGCTGGAAGGCAAAGGCCTACTTTCGTAGAGGAAGTTGAAACTCGGACGCAAAGGAGTGGTAGATACTGTTGTACGAACATCAGATGCTGGATACCTCACGCGTAGACTTGTTAGGTGTCATTCAAGGGGATTCGATTGAACTGATTCTGATCCGAAGACCAATTAGAAGGCCCTCATCGCTCCTCTCACTGGTAATTGTTACCTCTGGAAGGGGAACCGTTTATTAGCTGGGAAAGAATGAGTCAAGACTGGGCCCTACCAAGCAACATCTACCTACACAAGCTTGATCAGGAACTTCCATAACGTTGGCGTGATTCGATTTGAGCAACGGATCCTGGAGGGCTGTTCCGGGAAAGAAAGAAGACCCATCTCAAGTACTTAAAGTGAAATGTCTAAGTGTTCCCTCCTTGATTTTCTTTCTCAGTCGAGTCAAGTTCCCTACCTCAAGTAAGTCTTCTATTTCATTTCATTCCTCAAAGCTAGTCTTCGCTTCAATTCAACTCCTCGGTACGGAAAGAAAGAAAGTTAGAGATCCGCCAGCGAGGAATTCTCGCACCTCTCATCTTGATGTCGTGTATAGGATCTTGAGTTGAGCCTGACTCTCCTAGTTGGTCCTCCCTTTGGTCGCCTTCTTTTTTCTGCAAACCAGTGCTTGGGAGTAAGGTGCTTGCGAATTGTTAATGCCAACAAGCTAGCCACTAGAATCGGGCCGAGCTTAACCCTAAACCCTAATAATATAAGGTTCCTCTCTCTCTCTCTCTTTGCCTCCTTTCTTTTAGGATAGAGAGGAGAGACTACGCCTCCACTTCTCTCCTCCAATCTCCACCTTCATTCTCTTTTCCTTTCCTCCACTCCTCTATGAGCAGAGGCAGCGTCAACGACAACGGAAAAGAGAGCTCTAAATGGAATGTTCTCTAAATAATTTTTATATTATTTATAGAGATTTTGGTCTCAACAATTGAGTTCAGCTTTTAGTTTCAATTTTTTAATTTTTATGCACTCTTTTTGTTGGATTTGTCTTGTAAATTTGTGTGATCCTTTGATTCTCTCGCCCTTGTTGGTTGATGACTGAATTTCTGCCATTCTTGTTGTCGTTCATTGTTTTATTGAAGATTCTTTTTTTTGAATTTTTAAAAATATTAATACTGAAAATGGGTTTGTAGCGGTTCGTAGTGGTTCATAGCGGTACGTAACGGTCCGTATCGGATACGTATCGACTGATACAGACCGATACAATAAAATTTTACTATGGATCGGCCGATACCGATAATTTTTGACAGTATCGGATCGGACTAGCTCAAAACCGATCCAATACGGCCGATACGTATCGGTATCGGCCGATACTTTAAACATTGGTTTATAGCTCAGAATAGAATAGGTTTGCAAGTCAATGAATGAATGAATGAATGAATGAAAATGAGTGAAAAAACATAGCTATGTATAGACTATGGTTCTACCTGTTGGGGATCGAGTTCGAACAGAGTTCGATCTGCCTAACGTTTAAAAATTTGAAAGTTAACAACCTGTTCTCAAGAAAGAAAGTCAAATGCGTAAACTTTGTAAAGTGGGTCTGCAGGGACCAAGTTCGGTCAGAGTTCTGTCTGGAACAAAACTCAACCCGATTTTGATCTGTTTCTACATCATGGTTCAAGAATTTTCAAACAGAGTTCTGCCAGAATTCTGTAGGTTTTGACAGAATGGTTTTTGGTATAAAACCTACATTTGGGTCTAGTTTAATTAGAATATGATTTTGGATGGGGTTTGAGCTTTCTAATGTCATTGCGATCCAATGAACAATGAGTCATCAATAAAGATAAAAATACATAATAAAATATACAATCGAGCAACAGCTTAACGATGACAGTATCCAGCATTTGGCTTGGCTTGTCTTCTTCCTTTGTACGAAGATGGCTTTTTTCTTGACGGCAGTTGTCCAAGGATAAACTGATCATAAAATCTGTATACCTTTCGGGAGCTTCGCCCCTAACCCCCACTGGGGGTGATACTCCATCGACCCCGTCCGCTGACCGGGCAGCAAAATCCGCAAGTGCGTGGCCTCGGAGATGTCGTAGGCAATTTAGAAAAATATTGTGGTATAATGTCGTCTTTGACCCATCTTGATTTCTCCATTGCATATGTCCATGTTTGATCTTACTTTTCTGCAAATACATGTTAGACGAACAAAACAATATGCATAGTAGCAAGTGTGATATATTTAATACACATTTCAACAATACTAAGTTTAAATATCAACATTATAGTGATTGCATGACTATTAGTGATATTATAATGTTAAACTTAATCGATTAGACATATTTAAAAACTCAACTTGAGCATTAGACTAACATACCCAAGATTAGCATATAGCCTACATAGACACAATAATCTCTTTGCCATCAGTGAACTTTGTGTAGACACTTATCTGTCCCACTCATCTTGTAGTCGTTTGATTTAACGATTTTATCAAACTTTTCATGCCACATCTTGGAAACCTGCTTCACATCTTGGAAACCTGCTTTAGACCATACGTAGCTTTCACTAATTTGCACACCTCGTCTTCAAGCCCCTTGATGACAAAACCTTCTAGTTGCTTCATATAGATCTCTTCGGTCAGATCATCTTTTATAAATGTCGTTTTAACATCCATCTGGTGAATTACCAACTTGTGAATTGCACCCAGACCGATAAGCATCTTGATAGTTGTTATGTGTGCAACTTGAGCATAAGTATCTAAGTACTTAATCACTTGCTTAAGAGAAAACCCTTTAGCCACCAACCTAGCCTTGAATTTATCAACTCTCCCTTCGGCTCTCATATTTTTCTTGAAAAGCTATTTGCATCTGATAAATTTTGCTCATTTAGGTAAATTGACCAACACTCAAGTGTTATTGGATGTTACGGAATCAATATCATCATTGATTGTTTTCTTCTAGAAGACAGCATATGTGATCTCTTCTTTTTCTTCTTCTTGGGAGAACCATCAGAGCTCGACGAGGACAGACTGGCACCAAAGGTCGCAAGCTTCGCGGCCGCCTTCAGCATCTTCTTCTGAAGGCTCCACATCGCCGTCCGCGCCTCCTGAGTCTCCTCAGCCGACCGCTGAGCCGCCTTCGCTACGCGCCTCTGCGGCCTCCCTCCTCGCTTCTCTCTCAGCCCTACGAGCTGCCTTGGCTGACTCCTCGCTGGAGCGCCAGCCCTTCTCTGACATCTCCGCCCGGCCCTCGGCCCTCGCCGCACGATCAGTCAGTACAGCACTCGAGGCCCGCAAGGTGTCAAGCTCCTGAAACCACAAACCAAGGCGCCCGAAGGCGAACAAGCCCACTCCGCGGTAAGTAGTGAAAAGAGGGCAGCGACGGAAGAGGACAAGGTAGTGATAGTGAGGCGAACGCAGTGAGAAGGCGACCGTGCCGGGAGGTGACCGTGCCATTACATCATTATAGAAAAGTGTATCAACTTCGACATAATAGGCGACAGTTTTCTTCAAAATCCTTCGATCTCCTTACTAGCTTTGAAGGTGGCTCAACAAGTATTGGTTTCGTGATTGTATCTTCAAGTACAATTTCCTCTGGGACTACAGTTTATTTGGAAGTACTAGCCTCAGTGCTAAACTATATTCTCCGATAAATCTGTCAAAATAGAATAATGTTCTTGTGCCTGACAAACTTATCCTCAAAGAATTTTACGTCGCAAGACTCAATGATTTGATACTAGATCAAAGAATCTTTGAACGTCACTCTTCTTGGCATTCCCAGAATCGTCCTTGTAGTCCTCATCAAGTCTGGTTCAAAGTAATACTTAACTTGAATGTTATTCGAATACAATGTTATAAATTTCGCTAGACGGGTTCGATGAGCCCGCACCTGCTGCCTAGGCCGCCTAGGCGGCCCGGCGTCTAGGGGCCGAACCGAAAAAAAAATTATATGTATGTTACTTCCATGTATATGTTGTGTATGTTGAAAACACA
Organism: Iris macrosiphon; assembly: GCA_036927795.1. Taxonomy (NCBI): domain Eukaryota; kingdom Viridiplantae; phylum Streptophyta; class Magnoliopsida; order Asparagales; family Iridaceae; genus Iris; species Iris macrosiphon. Next base: position 124,752,092 of record JAYESA010000020.1, on the reverse strand, counting down.
AAAAACTTTGGCAACTTGGTTAAAAGTGGGATAGTCAAGGCTTTCATCCGAAAGAGGTGGTCAATGGTTCGAACCAGGTAACCCTTTTTTGCTTTTTGTTTTTTGGTTATCTATATTTTTTGGTTTTCTTCCCAACCGTAGCCCTAAAATCACCTCCTCTCCTCTCTCTCCTGTCCTCTCCTCTCTCCCAGGCTCCTCTCCCTCTCCTCTCCTCTCCTCTTCGAACCATAAGCAGCGGCGGCGGCGGCAAGCAGCAGAGGTATGTTTTAAATTTCAAATTTGACAATTTTGAAATTTCAAATCTGAAATTTTTTAAAACTTTTAAAATTTTCGAATTTTTTAACTGGACGAACTGGCCGCCTAGGGCTGCCTAGCGCCTAGGCCGGCCGTCTAAGGACTTTTCGGTGCAGCCGGAGGCCGCCTAGCGCTTAGGCGGCCGCCTAGGCCGCAATTTTAAACATTGTTCGAATGTGGGGATGTCTTACTTATGTGAAACTTCTCGACATAAAAATAGTCTATTGATAATAAAAGTAGTCGTCCATACAGAGAAGCAGTTTAGAAGACCTAATGTTAAAACCATTAAATTTATCATCTTTGCTAGAGTTCAATTCTTCCCTTCTGCAACTCCATTAGATTTAGGGGAGTACGGAGTAGTAGTCAAGTTGACAATTCCATGTTCTCTGTAGACTGATGCAAATTCAAGAGAACGACCTGCCTCAATCACTTTTGAATCTCTTGAGTTGTTAACCTCTTGAATTGTTAACCCATTTGACGTTCTACTTCAGCTTTGAAGTCCTTAAAATTCTCGAACGCTTCAACTTTTGACTTGAAAAAATAGACGAAAGAGCACTTCAAGTTGTCGTCGATGAAGTGATAAAATACTTTATTCCATCCTTTGCAGAGAAGTGCTTGAAGTCACAAATATTTGAGTGCACTAAGTACCAACTTTAGAAGATATGTACTTTTACCTGCTTGAACGATTTCTTACAATTTTAGTCTGCGTACAAACTTCATATTTCTCTACCTCTTACCCTCAAATTAGGAGATGTAATCTAGACTAGACATATTGTTAATTCTTTTGCATTGACATGTTAGTCTATTATGCTACAACTCAAGAGAGTAACCAGGGACAAAATTTTCATTAATACATTTAGGAGTTACAATTTGAAGTATGAACATCTCTTCGGTACAGAAAGATTTCTCAAAATATGTTGACATCACCATCTGGCTAGCATTGATGTCCATCCTCAAGTCTGTGTTACACAAACAGACTTCCATAAGTCAGGTTCTTGAAATAGCAGGAACATACATCACGTTCTCAAGTATAAGTAACTTTTCTAAAGTCAGCTTCAGCACTATCGACCATCAGCTTGTGACTTGTTCGCTATTGTAACATTATCAGAAATAGGTTCATGTGTAGTGAACAGCTCCTTCATAAATCATACGTCATGATGCACCAATATACACCCACCAGTTGGTATCTATGCTAGTAGAGTTAACCCGTGCAATCATAGCAACTAGGTTAAGCTCAACTTCTTCTTTTGACTTTAGCTTTGACTTAAACCCGCATTCCTTCTTGAAGTGGTCCTTCTTGCCATAGATGAAGCAATCCTCGTCATTACTGGGCTTAGGCTTGAAGGAAGTAGACTTCACCCTCTTTGGAGTCCTTGTTGTAGATAGCCTTCTGCTTACTCTTACAATCCCCAGTCTGGACCATGTTAGCCTTAAGCAAATTACTTGGACAGTGAGCCCACCTTGATCTTGCTTATAGCTTTGTCCTCAATACAGATAAAGCGCAAAAGATCATCAAACTTTATATCCGTCTTCTTGCGGTACATATCGGTGGAACACAGATCCACCTGGTAGGGAGTTTGGAGATAACTCCTACTATAAACTTGTCTGTTTGAGGCATAGCCTCCTCCTCTAGCATTTGTTGCAGTTTCATAAGTTCTTTGACCTGCGATAACATAGTATTTTCACTTGAAACTCCATTTCATGAATTTGTTAACGAGGTACACCTTTGATATGTTTTTCTCGTCCTTGTATTGTTTCTCCATAGACTCTCATATGTCTCTTGCATTCTCTTCTTGTTGTAGGACTCTACCAGAAATTCTTCAAGGAATTGTGAATCAACAACTTGCAGAGGTTGTTGTCTCTCTTCCACTTATGTTAAGTGGTACTCATGTTAGTAATGACTCGCACATCGTCAGTTACTGGAATTGTTGGTTTTGATTCAATCAGAATATAATCCACGTTGACAAGTTGAAGATTCACATTAATCTTCCTCTTTCAGTTATTGTAGTGCTCATATCAAACTTCTCAAGAATGTAAAAGCTCGTGTCCAAAAGACTTGCACGATTTTTCATGTTTGGATTTTGAAATTTTTGAAATCTTGAAAAATCACATAATCTTGCTTTGAGATTGTTATTGAAATTTGACGAAAATTCGTACAAGTTTGGAACAATCTTTGATTACAAAGAGAGAAAAGCTCAATCGATTTGCAATAATGTTGTTGAGAATACAGATTTGGAGACAATATGGAAAACTACTAAAAGAACACCTATGACAATCATCGTTGCTCAAAGTAAGTTTCGACCATTTTCGTTAATCTACTTTCAGGAACTAACAAGTTCGATAGAACTTCTGGAACGCTCATTTCTTACCACCTTGACGTCTGACAGAACTTGGATGAGGCCCTCTTGCAATTGTTGTTGCTGCTCTCCTTCTTTTCTGGATATAAATCTTCTGTTCACTACCCTACTAAGTGCAAAATGAAGAGTTTATATAGAGAGAAGCCAACCCTAGGCTTCCATAACCGCCAACTAACAACATGGACAATTAACTAGGAAATAACTTTCCACTAGGTGGACGGTTACAACAATAACTCCCTATAAATAGGACAAATTATAAAATTAAATGCCCCCACTAAAAGTAGTAAAGAAGCAACATAACAGAGAAGCCCACTAAACACGAAAGCGCATTGAACCGTTAGCCCGTTGTGTAGCATAATAGAGAAGTTCGTTGAACACACAAAGCGTACTAAACCGCAGAACTGCTAAGCCCGCTAGCTACGTGCGAAATGCAAAGTCCGTCATCAAAGCGTTATTCTGCGACCGAGTCCAAGTCGCTAGGCCCTCTTTAGGGCCTAGCTCCAAAGTTTCCTAGAAATAGTGACAAACTAAATGTTTCTTGTAGAATTTGAACATTTCTCACTAGAAAAAAAAATCCTACCATACCAATCACTTGAGCTAAGACACCCATTTGTGCAAGATGACTCATACATTAAAATACACACATACTTGGAGTTTGCCATGGGAGTGTAGGACTGGGTCACTACCGATCAATTTCAATTAAATCCCCCAACAACACCTCTAATTTCCTACCAATAACCTCGTTTCTTTTCATATTTTTATTTACTTCAGGGATTTTCACTCCTTACTAGAATGACAACTAAAAATAACTAACACACATTCTTACATTTCATTCCGCTGATGATAAAATAGTTGACAAATAGCATGGAAATTTGCAAGTTAATTAGAACACACCTCTTGTTTTTCCAACCGCGTATTGGCTCCAGCGACAAAGAAGCCAGACAAGGGCGGTGCCCGGACCTCCAGGGGGTGACCCGACTCCGGGAGGAGCGTCCGAGAAGAAGAAGAGGGTCTCGAGGAGATAAGAGCATCTCGTATGTTTCACTTGTCTTCTCCCCCCTTTTCCTTCTTTCTTTTCTAGTAGCGTAGGGTTGGGTTGGGTTGGGTTGGGAAGAGGATATAGGGAAGTCACTGGAACCACATGAGGTGAGCTTACCGGTAAAAAAAACCCGGGAGCCACCCATATTCTAGTCTTGAAAGAAATAGTTAGTTGGACATCTCTACTCTTATAATGAAACTTAAAATGATTCAAAATTGGACCGTCTAAGCCTTTTATGTTAGAATAAATGTAGAAAAAGAAAGAAAAAAATAGAAGAGAAGATCTCTTATTCGTGTAATCACATAGTGTGAGGCAAAGGCCGTATTTATACAACTCAATGAATGTGTAATACTAATCTCTAATCAATATGGGACTAAAATACAAAGTAAAAATCCAACCATTTAGTAAACACGTTATAACACTCCCTCTTTGGATGACCACCATCTATAATCCTATTGCCTCGTTAAAATCTTGCTAAGAAAACTCATTAGGACAAAACATGTGCGAAAGAAAAGAGTACAATCTTTAGGATGACTTAGATATGTGTTGGACACGCTTAATGTTGCCTCATTAAAATCTTGTCAGAAAAAACCCAATGGAAAAAAAATTATGACTAAAGAAAAAGAGTACAACACGTTATAGTCCATACAAAATGTATCTCCCCCTAAAAATAATCACTCCCCCTGATGATGTTGATCCTAAACAGTCAGCTGATGAAGACGTCGCATTCCAATTCCATGAACTAGTTTGGTAGGGTCTGCAAGATTTGGTGAACAAGTCTGCAAGATTATCACTTGAACGAACTTGTTGGACGTCAATATCATAGTTCTTCTGAAGCTCATGAGTATAGAAAAACTTTGGTGAGATGTGCTTGGTCATGTCTCCTTTAATGAATCAACCTTGAATTTGTGCAATACATGCTGTATTATCCTCATGAATAGTTGGAGTATATGTGGTAGGGAAAGGTGACAGGAGCTACGAATTTGTTGAATCAACGATCTCAGCCAAATACATTCTCTACTTGCTTCATAGAGAGCCAATATTTCTGAGTGATTTGAGGAGGTAGCAACCATTGTCTGTTTTGTTGAACACCAAGAAATAGTTGTATTGCTATTAAGAAACACATATCCAGTTTGTGAACGACCTTTATGGGGATCAGATAAATAATCTGAATCTGCAAAGCCAACTAGATTCGCGATGTCAGATAATATCGATGACATAAACTTGATTGGGACAAGACATGAAATCAATGAGACTGCAAACTATCTAAAAAGGAGTTTGAGATAAAAGATCTCGGAGACACAAAATATTGTCTCGGATTACAAATTGAGCATTGCACTAATAAACTTTTAGTGCAACAATCCAAATACACAGAAAATATATTGAACTGTTTTAATATATTTTCTGTGTATTTGGATTGTTGCACTAAAAGTTTATTAGTGCAATGCTCAATTTGTAATCCGAGACAATATTTTGTGTCTCCGAGATCTTTCATTTCAAACTCCTTTTTAGATAGTTTGCAGTCTCATTGATTTCATGTCTTGTCCCAATCAAGTTTATGTCATCGACATATACTACAACTATAGCGAAACCCTCCTTAGATTTCTTTATGAAGACACATGGGCATATATGATTATTCTCATATCCCCTCACTTTTCATATATTTACTAAGACGGTTGTACCACATCCTTCCGGATTATTTTAAATCGTACAATGAATATCTTAGCTTTATGGAATGCATGTTCTTAGCCTTTGAGCTGGGTAGGTTAAACCCATTTGGGATTTTCATATAGATATCGCTATATAAATCAATATATAGATATGTTGTTACAACGTCCATAAGTCTCATGTCCAGCTTTTTTCTCAACTGTCAGACTTATCAAATAATGGAACGTTGTTGCATCCATTACGGGAGAATACGTCTCTTCATAATCAATCCCGGGTCTTTGAGAAAACCCTTGTGCCACTAATTGTGCCGTAAATCGAGCAATTTTATTCTTTTTATTTTGCTTTCTTACAAACACCCACTTGTAACCTACCGGTCTGACGTCCTTTGGTGTTTGTACTCGAACACTCCACGTTTATTAAGGGAATTTAATTCTGCTTGAATAGCATCCTTTCATTTTGGCCAATCTTTTCTTTGTCGATATTCATCGATGCTACGTGGTTCAGTGTTATCAATGCCCTTAGATATTTCAGTAGCTACTGAGAATATCTTATCTATTGTTATATCTCTGCGATCCCATACCTCTCTTATATATGTATAAAATATAGAGATCTCTTTACTTTTAGGTACTGAGCCTTCTCTTGGGCTTGTGTCTTTTCTAAGACAATAACCTCTTCTGGATTTTCAGAGAGTATAGATTTGTCATTCACAACCTCTTCTTGAGCGTTATGTGTAACCTCCTTAAGAGCGTTACTTGGGCATTTTCTCTTTCTAGGGACTAAGTCCTTCAAACCTATAGGTCTACCACGCTTCTAGCGTGCAATAGATTCATTAGCCACTATGCTATTTTTTCCTACGGGGATATCAATTCTAGCTGGCGCATTTGCAGCGGGCACATGTAATTTAATCACTTTAGCTGCATCAGTAAATACATCTGGTATTTTATTTACAATTTTCTGTAGATGCAATATCCTTCGTACCTCAATTTCACATTGATTAGTATGAGGATCTAGATGAGACAGAGTGTGATTATCCCATGATAACTTATGTCATTTATTTGTGATGAATGGTTCTGTAAGAACATTATTTTCTTTCTTATCTTCCCCTAACGGTGGAAATTTAGTCTCATCAAAATGGCAGACTGCGAATCTAGAATTAAAAATATCACCAGTTAAAGGTTCCAAATATCTAATGATTGAGGGCGAATCAAAATAAATATAAATTCCTAAACGGCGTTGAGATCCTATTTTAGAGCCCTAAGGAGGGGGGATATAGACATAAACAGCACAACCAAATTTACGCAAATGAGAGATGTTAGGTTGATGGCCTGTCACAAGTTATGATACTAAAAATTCATGATATTCAGTTGGCATAACAATGATCAATTTAGTAGCATGTAATATGGCATATCCCCAAGCTAAAACGGGTAAGTTTGATTGCATGAGTAAAGGCCTTCTATGTGCTAAAAATACTTAATTAAGGACTCCGCTAAACCATTTTGGATATGAACATGAGGGACATAATGTTCAACTTCTATTCCTACGGAAGCACAATAATCATCAAAAGTACGGGAAGTGAAGTCAGCTGCATTATCAAGTCGAATCGTTCTAACATGTTGGTCAGAAAAATAAGTCTTAAGCCTAATCAACTAAGAAAGTAGCTTGGAGAAGGCAAAATTTCTAGATGAGAGTAAAAGAATATTTGACCATCGATTAGAAGCATCTATTAGAACCATAAAATACCTTAAAGGTCCGCTAGCAGGATCAATTGGTCCGCAAATATCACCTTGTATTCTCTGAAGGAATGGTGGTGATTCATAAGCTATTTTGAGAAGTGAAGGTCTCGTAATAAGTTTACCCTGTGAACAAGCTACGCACAAATGTTCAATAGGAAAGGAAAGACTTTCGTATGATAAATTATGCTTATTGGTATTGTTGATGACCTTTCTCAACATAGTCGATCCTGGATGACCCAATCTGTCATGCCAAAGGATTTGATTCCTTGGATCCTTTAGCCTTTTGCTAGTTATGGGGTGAGATTCTACTACCTTCAGAGTAGTTTGATATAACCCCGAGGTGATTAACTTGCACTTTTCTAATGTGAGCTTATTGCTTCCAACATTAGAGGTGATACAAAGATACTCTTTGCTATCAGCGTTTATGGTTTCAACATAAAATCCGTTCATTCGAATATTTCTAAAGCTGAGTAGATTTCTATTAGATCTATTAGAGAATAATGTATTTCAAATGACTAAGTGTGTTCCATTTGGCAACACAACATCGACCTTACCATAACCTTCTATAATCTGCACGGATCCAGCAATGGTGGTCACCTAGGTAGTATTTGAGGCAAATGTTATAAAAAACTTCCTAGTTTTCAATATATTGTGAGTTGTTGCACTATCTATCAAGCATATGCCATCATCATTGTCCATACCTTTCAAAAAAAAAAAAATATATGCTACTAAATGGTTAAACTTGGCATATTGCCAATTATTACAACTTGATCTAAATCTAAATAAAACTGCTTTAAAGAAAGTAAACTATCTAGACTATAGATCATATAATGACCAATTTTATCAAAGTAAAAAGTAAATAAACTTAGATAAGCATACAATAACTATTCATTACTTCGCCTATCATGGTGTTGAACTGGTCTTCCGAAATTGCTTTTCCATCCTTATCTTAGAAGAAATTATTAAAATCTATTTGTGTTGTACCCTCCATGAGATTAGTCTCCACACCCTTTAGGCTTCATACTCGTCCACTTTTATTATGAGGTTCTACAGTTTCGCATCCAATTACCAGCTCTTCCACAATATTTGTAAATATCAGTTGGAGCAACTGGATTGGAAATTTGGGCATTGTTTCTTCGAGGATTAAATCCTTTATTTTTTGAACTGTGTATCGTTCCTTCGACCCAGATTGTAGCAATTTCTTTGGCTTCCACGACGTTCATGCCCTCTACCTCTGTGATTTCCTTGACCCCTAGTATTGGTCATATTTTTTTGAGAACTAGTCACATTCACTTCAGCTGGAATTGGTGCAGACCCAGTTAGTCTATTAGTGTAGTTTTTGATTAATAACTCATTATTTTTCTCAGCCACATGTAAGACAGCAATAAGTTTGGAATACTTCTTAAAATTCCTCTTCCTATATGTCTGTTGTAGGGTCATATTAGTCGCATAAAATATGGTGAATGTTTTCTCTAGCATAGAATAATCTGTCACTTCTTCACCACATAACTTCAATTGTGAAGTAATCCTGAACATAGCTGAATTATAGGATACAATTGTCTTATAATCTTGGAAACGTAGATTGAGCCATTCATGGAGTGCACATGGTAGTATGACCATTTTCTGGTGATCATATCACTCATCTAGAGAATTACATAGCACCAAGGGGTCCTTGACTGTTAAGTACTCAGCCTTAAGATCATCATGAATATGATATCTTAGGAAAATTAAATCCTTCTCTTTATCTTGTGCAGATATTAGCTTATCAGCCATAATTGCGTCACCTAAGCTTTTGCCTTGAAGGTGCAATTCAGCATCCAATCTCCAGTTGAGAAAGTTCTATCATTCTAAGTTTAGAGGCATGAAATCATGCTTTGTGAGACATATTGTTGTATAAGATCAATAATAACAAGTTAACATAAGAACTTGGTAAATTATCAAACAATTCATGTTCATGGTGTATGCTTCAAACAATGATATTTCAGAAGTCTATTTATACCAAATAAATCTTGTTCATGGTATGCTTCGAACAATAATGTCTAAAAGTTGTAGTAAATACCAAGCACTAGATGTTCATGGTATACTTTGAACAATGATTATGTTCAAGAAGTCTTTCAAAAATACCACATATTGTATGCTTCGAACAATGATGTTCTAGAAGTCTTATATATATAGACCAAACACTTCATGTTCATGGTCATCAGATCTCTGATGGTTTTGATCTGAATGTATTAACATATATAAAAGAAAGAAATAAATAAAGAATAACTCTAGCGTTATCTCCGAAAGATCAATATGCGATTAACATCGGAGTGCTATCAGAGTTAACTAAAAAGAAGTGAGATGAATGGATAAAAATTATTCTTTTTGCCTTAGCGGTATGCCAATAGATGTATAAACATCAACATCAAGCTGCACCTAGGGTATGCATATGTAGAAAAAAAAAACATAAATAATCATACATATTACCGTAGTAGAAAATCCGCAAATGGCGGCTTCATTGAGATGCACTCGCTTATTTTCTCCCGTTAGAGCTTTGTGTTGATAACGTGCTAGAATAAACGTAGAAGAAGGAAAAAGAAAATATGAGAAAAGATCTCTTATTCGTGTAATCACATAGTGGGAGGCAAATGCCTTATTTATACAACCCAATGAAGGTGTAATACTAATCTCTAACCAATGTAGGACTAAAATATAAAGTGGAAATCCAACCCTTTAGTAACCCACGTTATAACATTTTATAAATACTCCGTTAACTTTTTTAAATAATGATTTATTTAACTACCTAATATTATTTACTTACAACTAAACAATTTTAACTCAAGTAGTTAATGTGGAAGATATTTTTCTTGGTTACTTGAGTTTAATTCCTAGAAACGACAATATTTATAATAATTTTATATTTAAATTTTCTTAACAATTTTTTTACGTGCGTGCATTGCACATAAATGTTACTAGTATACTTAAACTGAGTCTAGCTTCAATGAGTCCCAACATACTTTTAACTAAGAGCATCAAAATTTGAGTATATTAAGTAAAATAATAATAATAATAATAATAATAATAATTTTGCAAGAAAATAATACAAACACACTTAATAAAGACGTCAAGAGAGCAAATATGCGATATAAAAACGTCCTTACTAACGATTTTTTCCACTATTTTATTTATTTTTATTTTGTGCGAAGAAAACTTAAAAAAGAATTAAGTTGAAAATGTTCTTAGTGTTTTCAAAAAAAAAATTATTTCTTGCGCAGAGAAAACTTAAAAATAAATTCAAAACGTCCTTAGTAAAGACGTTTTCTTTTTTTTCAAAAAATAATAATTTTTTTATTAAGGTGAAAACGCCCATAAGGGCGTTTTACTTTTTTACAATATTTTTTTTTTAAATTTTTTTAATGAAAATTTCTATTAATAAGGTGAAAACGTCATTAGTAAGGACATTTTCCATTATTTTTTTATTTTTTATTAATCTTTATAAAAAAATAAAAATTTAAAATGTCCTCATCAAGAACGTTTTGGATAGAGAATCATTTTTAAAATTTAAATTTTTTGTTCTTCTTACTATATTTAGACGAAATAAAAATAAAATAAATTGAAAATGTCCATATTAACGACATTTTGGACGACTAAATATTAATTTCTTATTGCAACCACTAAAATGTCCTTCCTAAGGACGTTTTTGTTCTTTTTTCGCATTTATCCTAAAATATTTTCTTTCTCAGTAATTTCCTTAAGTTTGATGCTTTATATGAAAATTTATGTACGTTTTAAACCTGTTGACCCCCCCACCCCTCTTATATATAGTAAATTCATGTGTGTTTCAGGCAAAAAAAAATCTTCTATATTATTACAAAACAATTTAAATGTTTAAATATATTTGAATTAAAATTTATTATGTGTGTGTAGGTAGTTAAATAATATCAGCTAGTTAAGCTATTAGTTATGATATATTTTTTCTTGATTTTTAATTGTGACTTTAGTTTATTTAGACTAATTTGTATTTATGATTAAAATTTAGTTTTGAAATTATATTCTTTCATATTTTTCTTAATTAACTTAGAATATACATATAGCATAGACGACTCATTTTTGAACAGTTTTGAAACCATTTTATAATAGTACTAGTAATGTGCACATACCTAAAATAAAAATTTAAATATGAATTATTATAAATATTATCATTTTTAGGAATCGAACTCAAGCAATCAAGAAAAATACCTCCCACCTTAACTACTTGAGTTAGAATTGTTTAGTTATAAATAAATAATATTAGGTAGTTAAATAATTAGTTATTTTAAAAAAATAGTTAGTGGAATATTTACAAACGGCTTAGACGGCTCAATTTTTGTAATGCCCGCAACCGCACGGTGTGTTACGCTGAGTCGGATTGAATGAAACAAAAGCTGGTTACATTTGATTTGTTGGATTTTGGGAAAAAGTATTGATTGAGTTGTTTCATGTGTAGATGGCTAGCAGAGTTCGATGGGATTTGGGTGCTCGTTCAGAGCAGTACTGAGATAGCTGGATTGGAGCGATAATGCCATCTTCCTTAGTCCGATCGGTCGGATGATTTGTAGAGCACGGCCTGCTCGCACGGTCATACCAGTTGAGTAGATCGCGCTTGCATCGGACCACGGGTTCAAGGAATCGGCCGTATCGGTAGGACAAGATGCTTAACAGAATCAAACATTGTGAGTGAGCTCTTTCCCTTCTCCTCTACTCCTTCATGCCTAATAATATGGAACACACGTAAAGGCTTGAACACTTGGACTGAAACTTGGGAATCAGTACACTGAGGTGTGCATAGAGTGTACGTCGTTTGCTTGGATAGGATTGCGGCTTGAATTGATTTGCGCGTATGGATAGTTGGAGCTAGAGTTGGAATATTGCATTTTGAGGCAGTTGGTTGAATGATTGGGATTATGCTTGGACAGTTGGAATGATACATTGAGGCATTAGAAACATTGGGATTTGGGCGAGCGAGCGTGCATCCGTGTACGAGTATCACTTGGGCATTTTGTCAAGCAAAGCGAGCAGTTGTGGTTCGAAACCGAACAACTGCATCGGCGAGGGTATTATGCCACTGTTGGGGCATTGTGCCATGGGATTGCTTGAGCATGGGTGTTACACCAATTTGAAATACTGTGCTGAGAAGCGGCATTGTGTCGATAGAATAACTTGTGAATTGTGCCTTGGGCAATATATTGGAAGAATGGTAATGGATGTTTTGTTGGATATTTGGTTATGGATGTTTTGGTTGGATATTGGTTGAACGAGTCTAGGATCGCTTGGTGGGGCGAGAATATTCGATCCTCTCGCCATACCTACTTTCTGCATGTCACGGACAACCTGTGTACACATGGTTTGGCATTTTCTCGAAACGGCTTTCCGGGGCACTGGAACCGTATCGATCCAGAGAGAAATATTTGATTCGTGCTAGTCACGATGCATTGCGGGACCTCCAACGGGGCTTGCTACCCGGGATGATAGGGCGCACTGTAAATGCTGGGAATATGTCCTTTATGGCTTTGCTAGTGACTTCATATAGATAAGAGTTGGCTTGCTTTACTTTGGTTGGTTTGTGTTTTGTGTAGGCGCGGCCGCCTTGCCTCGGCAAGAGTGTGCACTTTGAGATTGGATTGTAAGTTTTGGTTGAGGATGGATATTGAGGCTTGGTTGATGGTTCGATATGTATCATGTTGCTTGGGCTTTGAGTAAGACGGTTTGCATGCTAGTTTCCTTCGGGTTGGTTATTTATTGCTTGTCGATTGGATTGAATTGAATGCTTGCATGCTTAAACTGCTTTACAACTTTTCTTAACATGTCATCCCTATGCCATGAAATGAATCTAGGATTCAACTAGAAAGATCACCATTTAACTGTTTGCATTCACTATTTTTACTTAGTGTCGACTTAGACGAGTGGGTTACCCCGCTCACCAGTACGGCTGTGTACTGACCCATGTTTGTGGGCATTATTTCAGGTACACAGGTGTAGTAGCACTGCTTGGATATACGGGACATGATGTATGAACTGTAAGTACCTTTGTGGGCTAGAGAAAAGAGCAAGAGTATTTCATCGTCTTTGAGGCAATCGCCTTTGTGGCATTTCATTTAGACCCTATTGTGTGCTTCGCTGCGTATTACTCTGATGTGTGCTTGGTACACAATACTTAATTTTTGTTGCAACTTGGTCGTTTCGATGATAACTTTGGTGTTTGACAATATCGCTTTGTAAGAGTGCAGCTCCAGGCTCGTACGATATCACGTCCCGATGAGAATGATTGTCCTGCGGGAGAGCTGCAACGTGGTGATTCACGTTCAGTGGGGACTATTGAGCTTGCGGGAGATTGGGGCGTGACAAATTGGTATCAGAGCGCCTGGTTCATTTCCTCGGACTTGGTCCTTCGCTTCATCACAAACTATAAATAGCTTTCGCGTGTCGTCTAACTCTTGACTCTACTCAGTACCGCATTGGATGTTTCATGCAATAAGTCTATATAATGCTGGTTGTGGCTGCATGTTGTTCTTGGTTGTGTTGCTTTGGTTGGTTTTCGTTAGATCGCTTAGCATCGTTAGGCGTTGTTGCTTTTGTGCAGCAAGTTGGGTGGCGTTGTTGCATTTGTGCAACAAGTTGAGAGCTGTCGTTGGGTTGGTTTGGCTTGTCGTTTAGGAGTTTCTGATTGCATCAGTGGATCTGTTGGTTGACAGACGAGATTTGGTTATGCAGCATGTTGTGAGTAGAAGCATTGGATTTGAGGATGGATCGTTGCACGAGTTGCTTGTGTAGCGAAATTGTTGGACGGAGTTTGAATTTTGGTTGGATATATCACATGGCGCATCGATTGAGCAAGGTTTGAGTTTGGCTTAGGAATATCAGGATAGTGTTGTACGAGTTGCTCGTACAACAAATGTGTGGAACAGTTGGGTATTGGGTTGGACTACTTGGAAGAGATCGTTGCATGGGTTGCTCGTGTTGCAAAAGTATCAGACGGTGAGGATAGCTGGAAATATTGAGAATAGAATATAGCACAAGTTGCATAGCAAGATTGATGGAAAGAGTAAGATGGTTCACTTGTTGGTTGAGTTTTTGTGTCAAACTTAAGTTGGGAATGGCAGGATCACGCATAAGGGATGGTTCGAACGGATTTTGGATTAGTGCAAAGGAATCATAATGCGAGTAGTGACTTGATTCGGAGTGGTATATGGGATACCACATATTGAGCAAGGCATTGAAAATATTTTGGTTAGATATCAATGGAAATTGCCTGAACGGACTCGGATAACATAAATATAAGTTGGTTGGTGCACATCGGCTGAGTTGGGAAGAATAAAAAATAGAGCAAGCGAATATTGAGTTGAGCAATCAAGAATGGGCTTGTGTAAATGAAAGTATCATTGAACTTGAGAGATGGACGAGATCGGAACGAACAGTTGGGGAGACACTTAAGCGAAGCGATGGGTTAATTGAAGGATAGCGAGCACGGACTACGATTTTGGGCAACACATTTGAGCCGTTGGTTGAGTAATAAAACACGACTTGGTTTGGAGGGACAATACGATGGATTCAACGGGCTTGAAGGATTTTGGACATTGCTACTCGAGAAGTTTGACTCAGGTTTAGCGGAAGTGGAATTTTGGGCAAAATGGTGCAACGATGGTAGACGAATTCTCTGGAAGGACGTGAACGGACTAAGGCAACAACTAAAGGCTAAGAATTATGGCGGACAGACTTTTGAAGATAGCTAAACGTGGGAGCAACGTCGAAACAAATCACTATGCTGCTCGAGCAAGTTGGACGTGCATTGTGGAACGCGGCAAAGGGATAAGAATTTGAGCAAGTCTTTGGTTTCGGGAATAATTGTAAGTGGTAGTGCGAGAAGTCGAACATGGCAGTTCAAAAAATTTGATGGATTCAGGGCAGAATGACGGATTAATGGGAGACAGTTTCAACGAGCGCAGTTCTCGAATTGTGGCTTGGATAGATAGAAAGACTCTAGGTGGTTAAGCGGCATTTGGTTGACAGATCGTCAGAGGTAGTGCATGAAGTGCTCGGATTCAGAAGTTCGTTCGGATGGAATTATTGGATTATGGCTCGGATTTGCAGATGAGATATAGCATGGTTTATAGTAACTGTCCATCGTGATGACTTACAATTATCGAGCGTAGCTTCGGGACAGCTGACCCTAGCGACTTGCCCGCCCGATCGGAGATGAATATTGTAGACCCATAGAACGACCCTTGCGATGGCGCATTTGGGAATGCGTCAAGGGCAGATATGAGTAGTGTGTGTTGAAGATTGGCCCTATTGACAGAGTGTTGGATTTGAGAGACCCTTGAGATAGCCTTCAGCTGAAGATACAGCCGAAAGATCGAAGCGATGGTGGAATTGGCCTAAGTCAACTAATGAGATTCAGAGTCGCAGATTTTTGTAGATGACATCGCCTTTGACTCGTCGTGCCCTGGAAGGGAATAGCATTCATATGAATTGACGACTGTAAAATTAGCTCGTGAAGTTAAAGCAGCGGCTCATTTGAATCAGATTATTGCAATACTGGAAGGGACAAATGTGCCTCAGATTTACAAGATGCATCAGAACTTAGTCTGGGAAGCGTGCTTGTTCAGAAGGCTAAGGTGATACCCTGTGCTTCGAGGCAGTGGGAGCAGCGCGAAGAACTATTCCATGCGCAACCTAGGAATTATGGCTAGTGTGTCCACGTTGAAATCGTGGCAACATAATCCCTTTGGCGTGGCGGAGAGATCTTCGTGGATCACACGAACCTCAATATAGATGTTCACCTAGTGAGATTTTGAGATTGGATGGAAGAGGTGTTTGGTTGAACTGATCAAAGCAAAGTTTGATTTTTGGGTATGTCGCATAGCTGGGGTAGTATCAGTTGAGATGATCGTTCGGTGCATGAGATAATATTTAGAGATGTTGCTAGTGCAAATTCAGAAATAGTTGGATGGATTGAGTTAGAACACGAACTGATTGAGTCGGTGGAAAATCATCATATTTGAGAAAAGTGCTCAAGCGAATATGTTGGAATAGAAATCAGGATTGGTTCAATTGGAAGAAAAGCAAAAGGATGCCTCGGACATAAAGATACCCTTGTAACTTGTTCAAATTTACTATCGCAAAGCTCGACTGAAATGCATGTATTTTAGGGACGCCTTAAGTATGTGTACGATCCAAAACTAAGCGATACGAGAAATTCGTATTGAGCTGCAAGGAGGATGTAGGCATATAAAATTTGTACGAGCGTTCAATAGAGCGAGATGCTGAGTCAGGATAATGAGAGTTGCATAAAGAAAGTTTATGGAATTGGACAAACGACATGTGATAGGAATGAGTAACAGCACGGTTCGTGGACGAACCTGATTCTAAGTGGTATATTATGTAACGCCCACAACCGCACGGTGCGTTACGCTGAGTCGGATTGAATGAAACAAAATCTGGTTACATTTGATTTGTTGGATTTTGGGAAGAAGTATTGATTGAGTTATTTCATGTGCAGATGGCTAGCAGAGTTCGATGGGATTCGGGTGCTCGTTCAGAGCAGTACTGAGATAGCTGAATTGGAGCGATAATGCCATCTTCCTTAGTCCGATCGGTCGGATGTTTTGTATAGCACGGCCTGCTCGCACGGTCATACCAGTTGAGTAGATCGCGCTTGCATCGGACCACGGGTTCAAGGAATCGGCCGTATCGGCAGGACAAGATGCTTAACGGAATCAAACATTGTGAGTGGGCTCTTTTCCTTCTCCTCTACTCCTTCATGCCTAATAATATGGAATACACGTAAAGGCTTGAACACTTGGACTGAAACTTGGGAATCACTATACCGAGGCGTGCATAGAGTGTACGTCATTTGCTTGGATAGGATTGCGGCTTGAATTAATTTGCGCGTATGGATAGTTGGAGCTAGAGTTGGAATATTGCATTTTGAGGCAGTTGGTTGAATGATTGGGATTATGCTTGGACAGTTGGAATGATACATTGAGGCATTGGAAACATTGGGATTTGGGCGAGCGAGCGTGCATCCGTGCACGAGTATCAGTTGGGCATTTTGTCAAGCAAAGCGAGCAGTTGTGGTTCAAAACCGAACAACTGCATTGGCGAGGGCATTGTGCCACTGTTGGGGCATTGTGCCATGGGATTGCTTGAGCATGGGTGTTGCACCAATTTGAAATACTGTGCTGAGAAGCGGCATTGTGTCGATGGAATAACTTGTAAATTGTGCCTTGGGCAATATGTTGGAAGAATGGTTATGGATGTTTTGGTTGGATATTTGGTTATGGATGTTTTGGTTGGAGATTGGTTGAACGAGTCTAGGATCGCTTGGTGGGACGAGAATGTTCGATCCTCTCGCCATACCTACTTTCTGCATCTCACGGACAACCTGTGTACACAGGGTTTGGCATTTTCTCGAAACGGCTTTCCGGGGCACTGGAACCGTATCGATCCGGAGGGAAATATTTGATTCGTGCTAGTCACGATGAATTGCGGGACCTCCAGCGGGGCTTGCTACCCGGGCTGATAGGGCTTGGAATATGTCCTTTATGGCTTTGCCAGTGACTTCATATAGATAAGAGTTGTTTTGCTTTACTTTGGTTGGTTTATGTTTCGTGTAGGCGTGGCCACCTTGCCTCGGCAAGAGTATGCACTTTGAGATTGGATTGTAAATTTTGGTTGAGGATGGATATTGAAGCTTGGTTGATGGTTCGATATGTATCGTGTTGATTGTGCTTTAAGTATGACGGTTTGCATGCTAGTTTCCTTCGGGTTGGTTATTTATTGCTTGTCGATTGGATTGAATTGAATGCTTGCATGCTTAAACTGCTTTACAGCTTTCCTTAACATGTCATCCCTATGCCATGAAATGAATCTAGGATTCAACTAGAAAGATCACCATTTAACTGTTTGCATTTACTATTTTTACTTAGTGTCGGCTTAGACGAGTGGATTACCCCGTTCACCAGTACGGCTGTGTACTGACCCACGTTTGTGGGCATTATTTCAGGTACACAGGTGTAGTAGCGCTGCTTGGATATACGGGACATGATGTATGAACTGTAAGTACCTTTGTGGGCTAGAGAAAAGAGCAAGAGTATTTTATCGCCTTTGAGGCAATCGCCTTTGTGGCATTTCATTTTGTCACGTCCCAGTCTCAAAATACGTAGGACTAGGAACACGTAAGCATGCCAGCCGTATGTATATGACAACTTCAATATATGGGTACCATGATACATACGTACGCTGTAATATGAATATAAACTCACATGTGGTATAAATATAGTGTCGCAAGTCACAGATATACTAATCTCATCCACACAACAGTCACATAAAGGAATATAACTAAACTAGAATAAAGAGTCTGAGTAATCCATAACTAATAGTCGGGTGGAGACAAATCCACTACCAATGACTATATCAATACTAAAATGAGGGAGAAGGGTAAATCTACAATATAAATAAGATGATGATAGAAGTGCATTAACGAAGCAATCCATCGCTAAAGATAATCACTAATGCTCAGAAGGTATGACCTCCTCGAAAAAGATAAGTAGCAAGTCCTGATCCGTGCTCCTGCGAATAGTCATGAACATCTACACCTGGAAAGGGACCAGGTCCTCAGAGGGATGTAATAAGATACATAGAAGCATGCCAATTTGAATACAGTAAACATGCATAATAGATAAAATATATAAGTACGCTGTACAAGAAAATCTATATGAATGCATAATGAGGACAACTTTTTGATATATGGGCAAGGGTAGGCTACTCGATCTAAATCTCACACTCACACACACGTCTAGAACATCATCAACCGACATAACTCGGGGGTAGCGACCCTCGTGACTCCATCAACCGACATACCTCGGGGTAGCGACCATCGGACACGACTACCATAGTGCGTGCTAGTTACTACGGTTTACCAGAGTGGTTAAAGCCCATACACCTACTAATTGTCCTCTCATGATACTAAGTGTCATGTGTGTGTCAACATACATATAATAGATAGTAATGACTGAAAGAAAACTACGCATGCAAGAAATATACATAAATAAAATGAATATATAGAAATAAAATAAGCATGCAAAATACTGTAAGCAATTTGGCAAGATATCTTGCCTAGTCTGAAAAGGATGAAGTCCCAACTCAACGCGTCGTCTGATCTACCCGTCACATAAATTAAACAAGTTATGTAACAAAAGTGGGTGAATAGTTTTCACTATTTAATCTATTTTAACTCTGAATAAAATAACCTAAATTAGTATTTTAATCTTATTATAATCTGATTTTATTGTTAAGCTCTAATTTTGGTCCAAAGAAAGTCAACTTTAAGGATTTGTGATTCGTGTCACGCAAATCGAGGCAATTCGTTGACCAAAAAGTCAACTGACTCAAATCCTGGATTTGTGTGTGAAATCCTATATATTTCAATGCTACATGAATACTGGAATCGACAATTTCATAAAATTACAAGTCGATGAAGAGTTATGGCCACAAGGGCTCACAGATGACAGTTTTTAGTGGTTTCCTATTTACGTCTACGTTGCACAAATTTTACAGTAGATTAAATTTACATATTAAATTCTGTAAAAATAATTTTATGAAATTTTATCATGTCAGATTTTTGAAACTTCAAACGTCTCATAATTTCGAGTTCGGGATCTCCCGTAATCTCAAAAACACCAACATGCGTCTGATTTCGGACAACTGACACTTTTAGAATTTTTTGGAAAAATAGGTTCATAAATTATTTAAATAAATTATATAATCAGAAAATTAATCTTAATATAGTTCTAACAAAAAAAACTGGAGCGCGTTTGGAGTCCGGAGCTAGGAGATATCGTCTTTTTAATTCGTCATAACTAGTAGAAAATGAGGCTGAATTTATGACGAATTTTGACTATTTTTGGACGAAAAAGTGAGAAATTTGGGGAAGAAAAATATGAAGGATGAGGTATTTATAATGTTGGACACTACTTAATTAAATACGACTAAGATTGGTTAATTTGGATAAGATTATGATGAATTTAAATAAGGATAGGATATGCATGAAGTTGCTTTCCTAGTAGGTTCAGGATTTGAATTAATTTAAAATAGAGTTTGAATTTATCTCAATAATTTATAATCTTAAATATAATTAAAGATAATACAAATAATTTATAAAATCTTATTAATATCTATTAACACTAAATTAGCATCTATCTAATATTAAGACTATATATATCCAAATAAATCCTAAATAATTTTAAAAATCTAAATAAATTTCTTAAAATTCTAAATAAATTACAGAAAAATATAATTAAATATTTTAACCTAAAATAAATATTTGGTAGGAACAACATGCAATTATGGTCTCATAGTAAATCATAGAAGTCCTAGAAATTTACGTTCCCTATATTTTAATCACCTAAAAATTATAAAAAATCTCCAAATATCTAAAATAGCCTAAAAATGATTCTAAATAAATATTTATATAAGTAAATATATCAAGAAATTTATTTTCTAATTAACTAAGAGAATACTCTAAAGAAATTTAATATTTAAAATAATCTATAATAAATACAATAATATAAAATACACACAAAATACCTATTTTTGGTGAGGGGGTTTACACATTTGGACCTTATCGTGAGCTTCGCTGCGTATTACTCTGATGTGTGCTTGGTACACAATACTTGATTTTCGTTGCAACTTGGTCGTTTCGATGATAACTTTGGTGTTTGACAACATCACCTTGTACGAGTGCAACTCCAGGCTCGTACGGCATCACGTCCCGATGAGAACGATTGTCCTGCGGGAGAGCTGCAACGTGGTAATTCACGTTCAGCGGGGACTATTGAGCTTGCGGGAGATTGGGGCGTAACAATTTTGATATATATATATATATATATATATATATATATATATATATATATATATATATATATATATATATATATATAATGGTTGCCAGATAGTGGGTGGTGTGTAGCAATGGTTTTTCTTATTGAAATAGTAGTATAGGAGGAGAAAGGAGCGGTGCTCAAGCCGCGGATATGCGTCGCTCCCGGACTGCGTCATTGTAGCGGAGGCAAGGAGGATAGGGAGGAGGAGGTGGTGCATGCTCCAAAAGGGCTACTCGTGGGCCTCCCTATCCCTCCGGGGATGTTGATGCTCCACATTAGAGGTTCCTGTCGGTCTACTGAAGCGTTCTTTAATACTAACTTTCTTCCATAATAAGTGTCTGTGTTGCGTTGACATATAATGAAAATCTTCACTATGATAAATGACTGAGGCTGAAAATAACGTAGAGGGAAGGACGAAAAAAAGAAAAGGAGAGAATCAGATCATTAATATTCTTATTTGGATGTTAATATATATCATTTTGTAGTTCACATGTAAAAAATAATTGTGTTGTGCTATCTAAATAATTAAGCCAAATTAAAGTGGTCTAATTGTGTAACCTTCGTTAGTGAATTTTGTATTTTTGAATTTTTAGTATTTAAAAAATTCCTGAAAATTTAACGTAGATTGTGTTTTATATTTTTGTGTATCATACTTGTTGTATTTTTTATGATTGGATTTTTGTTTTTGATATTAGAGACTACCCTACACTAGTAGAATATCCATTGGCATTGTCATAGACCCGTGGTAGGACCCGTGCGTAGAACGAAACCCCAAAATTGCTCAAATTAGGATATTACCTCCTGGTCGGCATACCGTCGGAATATTGGTCTATACCACCGGTATACCGTTCGGAATATTTTTCACTTTTGGATATTTTCATGAATAGTATTTTAGATATTTTCGTGAATAATATTTTAATATTTTTGTGAATAGTGTCGATGCATTCTATTATCCATTAGTTTTTTTGTTCTAACTCACCCTATTATCCAATGGTTACTTGGTTTTCTTTGGATGGTTGTTACATCGTGATGTGGATCGCTGACGTGGCAGATCCAACGGTTACGATTAATTCACCCATTTTATATATATCCTTTGATTTTCTCTCTCCTCTCTTTTTTTTCTTCTTCTTCTCTCTCTCTCTTCATTTCCTCTCCATTTTTTTTGTGAGCTTGGTCTTGATGCCTAAGAGTATGGTTTCTGAACCCATTTTGGTGGTGGATTAGAAAGTTTAGGGTGGAAGCTCGACCTTAGACATGTACATCTTGTCATTCTATGAACCTAAGATTTGGATTTTCTTTATTGTCATTATTTCTTGAATATTATTAGATATAAATATTTTCTACATGATTCTCTATTACTTTAGTTCTTGGCTTGATATATTTTCATAAATTTTATACATATTTATGCTCTTGTCCATTTTTTGATCTAACCGTGAGACACGGGGTGTGATCATAGTATCATCGTTAGGACCATTCCATGAGATTGTGACTATGAAAGAAGATAAGTAACCCAAGATAAAGGATAATTGCATGATCGATAGGAATCTGCCACTTCCAGTTACGGGGACAATCTTAGATTTTGGCTGATACATTAGGCTAAAGATGGTACACTCCTACCCATATTAACATACAGTCTATCTATTCTGGTTTCTTAGGATAATATTTGATTCAAAAAATTTGCCGTTGGCAAAACTCAAGGCTAGAATCTAACTTATATCACATTTTCACCTTATATCTTATTTTCTCTTCAACTAGTTCTCTCAATTACATGTCTTGATTATCTCAATATTGTTCCAATAACATGGGGTGTAAATATCGTGAATATAATCTACCAATGTCATTAACCATCATAGATCTCTGAAATTAAGTCGGTCATTTAATTCACTGTCTCTTTCTTCATATATAACACAACTTCATCTCCAAAAAAAATTTGTCCATACTTCACAACTCAAACCATAGATATAATTCATCAATCTATTTATGAATACTATATCCCTATTTTTTTATTATCATATCCAGTCTAAAAAAGATATTTTTCTCTTATCTCATGCCATTTCATGGCTTGTTTGGTTACCGAAAATCTTCTAACTTAATCATACTCATGAGTCACCAACTAATCTCTGGTGCTACCAACTGTTACAACATATGTCACTCCCCAGTACCAGGATACGGAGATGGACATGGCCAGCTATCCCGTACAAGGTATTATACGTCGTACGACGATCACAGCTGTATAAGACAAGGGGGTGCATGCTACAATCAAGTCTCCTAGGGTTAAGAACTTCTATGTCTTTATCATTCAAGCAAGAAATAATAATCATAAAACATATATGATAAAGCAATAAGGAGTCCTAAATGCTTACTCAAAATATTCTGGAGACTAGCTGTACGAAATAAGGAGCTGAAAGAGTAACAAAAGTACATGACAGTGATCAGCTGCAGTCTGATTTAATACAATTATGTAAGGAGACTAATATCCGGACGAGCCGACTAACATGTGCCGGTGGCTAAACGCCCAAAAGAAGTAAATGCACAATGATGAGCAGGGAAGAAGAAAACCCACTAGCTATCCCCTACGACCATGTTCCTGGTGCACGCCATGAGTAGGGGGAATGTACGTTGGATCCTCGGGTGCTGGCTCAAAACTTGGTCATATAAAACCAGTGGGGTTAGACCCTAAATAACAAGTACCACAAAGGAAGCACGAAGTAGAGAAATAAAAACCCAAGAAAAAATATATATAATAATATATAGGTTCAGTGTCGTAACTTAGTCTATGGCATATCCTAGCACAAAGGTCCAACCCTACAACCAAACAAGGACAATGGTTGAAGCATCGCACTATGATAGTTCATCTCGCTAGACTACTAACCAAATAATACAATCACAACCAAGTTGGTTTTCTTATCGGCCAATCACTTTTACGGCTTGCTAATTGTGGAGTCTGAGGTTATCTAAAAAATAATGCATAATGGGTATCCTCAGATCACGTCAGTGCCGAACATGAGCTAACCGAACCAATAGATAAATAAAACAGGTATTCACGAGATGCACCAGTTCCCCATAGGACCACTGCGCTAAAAACACATTATTAGCGGTTCTAGTGTTTCTATAGTGAAACAGTAGCTCGACATAATAATATGTCAGATACTGCACTCCACTAAGGCAGATGATATACAATATTTGTGATGGCCAGCCCACAACGCACTTAGAATGAATCTCCGTGGGAAGGTTCGTTGGCATGATCTCGGGATTCCGTTCTCTCTAATGTTACTACCACTTTAGTTTCCTAATTAGCCCTATGTTGTGTTCAAAATCTTAAGGCATGGTCACATGCCAATTTTCCTTAAGATGTCGTACAAAGTACGGACACACTAGATATGAATCCATGGAAGTCAAATCTGGATTCACCCAAGTGTATGCGATATTCAGTCAATCAATATCCTAGCCATGCTTTGGTAGTTGACTCGCTTATTATGCCCGTGCGAGGGAAAATAATATTTATTTATAATATCACGTGTTCAGGAATTTGGAGGCATTCTCGATGCACAACCCAAATATAATCACTTAACACGGGATAAGATGTGTCGAACCTCGGTGCACATTAAATCATGGAAAAATATCAAGAAATAGTGGTATCAGTACATATATAGTATTCGAGTCCAATTACCAAATATACATTGGATCATGAAAGAATACTAAAATATTCAATCAAAACAAGCAAGGCCGCATGGGTCTCTAGGCCGCATAGAAAGTCCAAGTCGTATATGAATCTAGGCCGCATATGAAGTTAGGGCCGCATGACAAGTCCTGGCCGCATATGAAGTCAGGGCCGCATGAAAAATCCTGTCCACATATGAAGTCAGGGCCACATGAACTACTTGGCCGCATATGGAGTCTGGGCCGCATGCTCAGGGTTAAAGTCTACTCCTTGAGACAAGTGTTGAAGTGACGGACAATGGATGAAGTGTCAGTGATATGATATAAAGTGATTGATGTGACAAGCCATAAAGTATGTCAGAAAAAAAAAACCATAAAAAGATGTGCCAAGGTTTCATAGTTATGCGTCCAAGGAAAAGTGGTCGCATGCTCTGCTTGTCGCATATGCCTGCTTGCCGCATATAGGTCGGTACCGTATGGAGTTCGATGCCGCATGGAGGTCTCTAGGACTTACCGAATGTGTCATTCGTTCAGCGAGTGAACACACAAGGAGTTCAAGGATAAGCTCCAGAACACTGGTGTGATGGCAGTCAAGCGTCCAACAAGATGGATGCATGCTGGTCAATATGCGACGAAAGCTCAGGCCGCATAGCCCTCTCAGGCCACATAACACTCTCGTCCATATAACTCACTGGCCGCATGAATACTTCGTCTTCTCCAAACAGCAGGTTCGGCCAGGCGAAAGCTAAAAAAAAACTAAAATTTATTTTGTCCATAAAATTCTCATTTTAAGTCCAAATCGAGTGAACCAAAAGCCAAAACACTTGAAATTGAAAGCTCTATCATGTAGCAAAAACTGGTTTTCAAACATACATATTTAATAGATCAAAACCAAGAAAAAACTTATGAAACCCATAAAGCCCTAAGTTAAGTAGATCTACTCAAAACCATCCATCAAAATAGAAAACTCCAAGTTCTAAAAGTTCTTAGAAACATAAAAAATATAATAAAATAATAATATGGAGGGTTTCTCTATTTCTCATGTAAGATATACTTGCCTATGGAAAAGGGAGAGAAAACACAAGAGAGAGAAAAAGAATAAAGTAATGAAGAGAGAGAAGAAAAATATTGGGTTATATATGGTAGGGTTGCGGGTTGAACCAAGGGTTCTCATGACTTGAACCAACCCACAAAATGAACCATGAACCAGGTTAAATCAAAGAATGGGTCTAGTCTCCATGCACATGCATATGCAACCATGCTAAAATAAAAATACGTTCCAAATACGTATATCGAGAACGAAAAGTGACATCTCTATCCACCTTAGAAAAATTCTGTCATCTGAATTCGAATTCAAGCAATAGCTAGAGAAGTCAGGACAAGCACGATACAAATTTACTAGCAACTATACATGCAAGCAATATTATCACAATATATAGGTGATCACCTGATCATATAATTCGAGATATGAAGGCGTAAGAAAGAATATACCTTCTGAATCGAATAGGTGCGGGTACCGGGACCGAATATCGTTCTATCACTCCCATGCCGATTCCCCTAGAGAGTGATGGCCCCAAGCTGTAACGTCCCGCTCCGCGCCGGCGTTATGTATCAAGGTGAGTGGGCAGAACTTCGTTCTCTGATTCTTGCACGCCTTAATAATAACCTGAGTTTTTGCTTGCAATGTTTTCTTAAGAGAATGATAGAACCTGCCTTGCATGTTAATGAACGAACTCACCTAGCTTGTCTTTGAAACAATGCCTGCTTAACGAGAATCCTGAATCGCCTGCTTAGAGTGCATGAATATGTTCACTATCGTCTATGCTTCGAGAGAACCATACTGTGCCTGAACGTGTTCAAGTGATAAGTCGGATTGCCCCACAACAATGAGTGTATTCTGATGGTTCTTCTCATCTGCATACTAGAGTTTATTTGATAGTGTTCCATGCATTCGCACGCGGTCGAACAATGGCTATTGGTGGAGAGCTGAACTGCATGTGTCACGGCTGCTACCATGATAGTGCAAAGCAACCATGAGTCACAGCTGCCTCTAGCATCAGATAAAGAGTCATTGGTATGCTGTTCCACCAGCTGCCGATCCTGAGATACTCGGGGACCGCCCTGCATATAGCTAAGTCATTGTGTTGGCTTGGATAGTGACTGCCCCTAAGAATGTGCATTGTGTGTCTAGCTTTGCATCAGACCCTCGAGTCGCACGAGACACGCTGCACACACCCTGAACATGAACGATTTGCTTGCTTGCATATAATATGAAACTCTGTTTCCAAACATGTTTCTAAACAAGTAAATCGACTCTGCTAGAACTGCATGAAACGAACCTAGGTAAAACTAGAAAGATCACTAGTAATGTAATGTTTTATAACATGATTACTTAGTGCC
This sequence comes from Iris macrosiphon, assembly GCA_036927795.1. Taxonomy (NCBI): domain Eukaryota; kingdom Viridiplantae; phylum Streptophyta; class Magnoliopsida; order Asparagales; family Iridaceae; genus Iris; species Iris macrosiphon. The sequence continues at coordinate 124,725,037 of JAYESA010000020.1, read as the reverse complement.
TGTTTGAGTGAATGCTTGTTTCTGTTCAGTTGATTTATCTCACCAGTACTTGTATAAAGTGCTGACCCACCAACAGTTTACTTGTTCGCAGGTACTGGATCGTCCGAGGGAGCGATAGGCGTGCCACAGTCCCGAAGACCCAGAATCCTGGTTTCGATTGTTGCCCCGAGAATGCTATCGTATAAGAGGGCATAATGTATGGAACGAACGTGTGCCTTTGCTAAAGGAAACCCAAGTTGCCTCGATTGTCCCGAACACTCAGTTGGCTAATGCATTGCATTGTAACAAGTCCCTTTCCGCTGCTTACTCGATTGATGCGATGATAGCCAACTATCAACTATAACGATTGGCCTTGCACGGGCGCAACCCCAGGCCCGTGCGGCATCACGTCCCCCGAAAGCTCGAACGGGCCATTCGCTTGGCTCCCTTCCTCCCTCGCACCCGCGGGACGGGCGCGGTGATTCGCGTCCGGTGCACCGAGGCACGGTGATACGTGTCCGGTTCGTTAATTCCCGGCCGTACGGGGCGGGGCAGGGCGGAGCGGCGGACCGGGGCGTGACAGAATGGTATCAGAGCGGAATCGATTCTCTGGCCCAAACCGTTGCTATGACTCTGAGATATTATCGATATGGTATTGCAAAGAGCGTTCCATACAATAAGTCCATAGATATTCTCAAAGTGCAAATATTTCCTGAACTTGAATTGCTTGATTGTTTCGATTGAGTACGGCGAGGGACGGCACTATCGCTACTCGGGATATCGAGAAGTTTATCCTTGAAGTTTCGAGGACAAAACTTTTTGTTGGTTGGTAAGTATGTAACGCCCCGCTCCGCACTGGCGTTATGTATCAAGGTGAGTGGGCAGAACTTCGTTCTCTGATTCTTGCACGCCTTAATAATAATCTGAGTTTTTGCTTGTAATGTTTTCTTAAGAGAATGATAGAACCTGCCTTGCATGTTAATGAACGAACTCACCTAGCTTGTCTTTGAAACAATGCCTGCTTAACGAGAATCCTGAATCGCCTGCTTAGAGTGCATGAATATGTTCACTATCGTCTATGCTTCGAGAGAACCATACTGTGCCTGAACGTGTTCAAGTGATAAGTCGGATTGCCCCGCAACAATGAGTGTATTCTGATGGTTCGTCTCGTCTGCATACTAGAGTTTATTTGATAGTGTTCCATGTATTCGCACGCGGTCGGACAATGGCTATTGGTGGAGAGCTGAACTGCATGTGTCACGGCTGCTACCATGATAGTGCAAAGCAACCATGAGTCACAGCTGCCTCTAGCATCAGATAAAGAGTCATTGGTATGCTGTTCCACCAGCTACCGATCCTGAGATACTCGGGGACCGTCCTGCATATAGCTAAGTCATTGTGTTGGCTTGGATAGTGACTGCCCCTAAGAATGTGCATTGTGTGTCTAGCTTTACATCAGACCCTCGAGTCGCACGAGACACGCTGCGCACACCCTGAACATGAACGGTTTGCTTGCTTGTATATAATATGAAACTCTGTTTCCAAATATGTTTCTAAACAAGTAAATCGACTCTGCTAGAACTGCATGAAACGAACCTAGGTAAAACTAGAAAGATCACTAGTAATATAATGTTTTATAACATGATTACTTAGTGCCTGTTTGAGTGAATGCTTGTTTCTGTTCAGTTGATTTATCTCACCAGTACTTGTATAAAGTGCTGACCCACCAACAGTTTACTTGTTCGCAGGTACTGGATCGTCCGAGGGAGCGATAGGCGTGCCACAGTCCCGAAGACCCGGAATCCTGGTTTCGATTGTTGCCCCGAGAATGCTATCGTATAAGAGGGCATAATGTATGGAACGAACGTGTGCCTTTGCTAAAGGAAACCCAAGTTGCCTCGATTGTCCCGAACACTCAGTTGGCTAATGCATTGCATTGCAACAAGTCCCTTTCCGCTGCTTACTCGATTGATGCGATGATAGCCAACTATCAACTATAACGATTGGCCTTGCACGGGCGCAACCCCAGGCCCGTGCGGCATCACGTCCCCCGAAAGCTCGAACGGGCCATTCGCTTGGCTTCCTTCCTCCCTCGCACCCGCGGGACGGGCGCGGTAATTCTCGTCTGGCACGCCGAGGCACGGTGATACGTGTCCGGTTCATTAATTCCCGGCCGCACGGGGCGGGGCAGGGCGGAGCGGTGGACCGGGGTGTGACACAAGCAACCCGGACTAGAGAAATAGTCCGGTTCTTGAGCACATTCTCCCTTCGGTCCAATATGGATACGGGTTGCTCCTCGTAAGATAAGTCGGTACCAACGACTAATTCAGAGTGATCGAGGATATGACTAGGATTTAAAGCATACCTACGCAACTGAGATACATGAAATATATCGTGTACCTTACATAGCGAAGGCGGAAGGGCAAAACGATAAGCAACATCACCTACCCGCTCGAGAATATTGAACGGATAATATGCGTTCATCTTGTTAGACGCATGACTGTTGATTTACACAAGTGTCCTTAAACACTTTGTGCATTCATTTGCTGAACGAATAAGGAATTTGCTAAGTCCAAAGGAACCCCATGCGACACCGACACTCATGCGGCCTGGAGAGCATGCAACCACTATTTTCTTGGATGCATGCCTCTGCACCGATGGCACTTATTTTTATGGTTTTGTCTTTTCTTCCTGACACTTTATGGCTTATCACATTAGTCACTTTATGTCACATCACTGACACTTGATTTATTGTCCGTCACTTCAACAATTATCCCAAGGAGTAGACCTTGATCCTGAGCATGCGGCCAAGTAACCCATGCGGCTAGCTCGTCCATGCGGCCAGTTGCTCATGTGCCTGATCATTGCATGCAGCCTGACCCATACGAAAATCCATGTGTGCACTTCTCACGCGCTTATGAAATCCTATGCGACCCTAGTAATCAATGTATATGTTCCATGATTTCTTAGGTTTAATTATTTTATTGTGAATGTTTCTTATTGTACACTATGTGGTTTATCGTGGCTTCTTGTTGTGATATTCTAAGGAAGAATGGACTTAGTACGTAACCAGACTTTGCTAGACCTGGCTATGTGCTAGAACTGACTATGTGCGTAGTATGATTATATGTTGTAGTAGACCATGTGGTAACCCAGACTAAACTCAGATTAGTAGATAACTTATCCCTTGTTCGTCGGATAGAGTGAGGGCGTAGTTCTGATCGAAAAATGATCTGCAATCTCGGTCCTTATTTGGTTTAAGGGTTGTGGATCTGCTCCAGAGTAGTTCATACTTTTTCCATTACTCACGATCGACGACAAAATCATTAATTCATGGATTTCATGAATTATACTTCCAATTGATCGATAGTCGGTGTACTTGATTTAAGGAGATTATATTTAGACCAAGTGTCTCCATGTGATAAGACTCATATGACCAACTGCAAGTTTGGTGATTGGACTCGAATACTATATCTGTGCTGATACCCCTATTGTCTGATAATTGTTTATGATTTAATGTGCGTCGAGGTGTGACACATCTTGTCACGTGTTAAGTGATTATATTTGGGTTGTGCATCGAGAATGCCTCCAAACCTGAATGCGTGATATTATAAATATATACATTATTTCTCCAATACGGGCATAATAAGCGAGTCAACTACCAAAGTGTGGCTAGGATATTGATTGTATGAATGTTGCATACACGCTCAGGTGAATCCAGATTTGACTTCCATGAATTCGTATCTAGCGTGCCCGTACTTTGTACGACATCTTGAGGGAAATTCTCACGAGACCACATCTTAAGATTTCAACAACAACGTAGGGCTAATTAGGTAACTAAAAGTAGTAGTAATATTAGGAGAGAACGGTATTCCGAGATTATGCCAACGAACCTTCCCACAAAGATTTATTCTAAGTGTGTTGTGAGCTGGCCACCACATATATTGTATATCATCTGCCTTAGTGGAGTGCAGTATCTAACTATTATAATATCGAGACACTGTTTCACTATGGGAATACTGGAACCGCTACTACCATATTTTTAGTGCGGTGGCCCTACGGGGGACTGGTGCATCCTGCAAGTGCCTATTTTATTTATTTGGTTCGGTTAGCTCATGTTCGACAATAACGTGATCTGAGGATACTTATTATTTATTTCTGAGATAACTCAGACTCCACATAATAAGTTGTAGGATTTATTGGCCGATTAAAGTGTGTATGTGTTGGTAGTCTAGGGACATGAACTATTGTGGTGTGACGGTTCAACCCTTGTCTTTGTTTGGTTGTAGGGTTGCACCAATGTGTCACAATAGGTCATGTACCGAAGCTGCATTTATCTTAGCTTGTATTATGGCATGTGTACTCTGGATTATATTGATGTGTTATATCTTCGTCGTGTTCATAATTGGTTAGTCATACCCTGTCTCAGAGTAGTGTGGCACCTCTTGTCCTTGTTTGGTTGTAGGAGTATCCTACTGCTCTGATGAAAGGTCATACGCTTGCCGTTGTGGCACATACTTTCCTATTTTGTGTACTTTATTGATTTTTCTTCGTGCTCCTTTGTGGTACTTGTTATCGGGGCCTGACTTCGCTGGTTTTGTTTGGCCAGGTTTAGTAGCAGAGACTGAGGGTCCTGTCCTGTATCTGACCGATGGCGCACACCAGAATGATGTCCATCAAAGAACTTGAGTGGGTTTCTTATTCCCCACTATGAGTATCATTTTGTATTACCTTTTGGCGTTTAGCCGACGACACGTGTTAGCCGGTTTATCCGGACGTTAGTTCGTCTACATGATTGTATATTATTCAGACCGCAGCTGACTTATAGTCATGTACTCTTAGAAATATGCTACTATACCATCCTGTATAACTAGTTTTATGATCATTCTGATAGAGCATCAAGGACGCCTAACTGCTTTATCTTACATGCTCATTCTTACTATTTCTTGGTTGATGATTGAGACATAGAGATCCTTGACCCTAGGTGACTTGATTGTAGTATGCACCCCCTTATCTCTAGACAACCTTAGCACATTGTGGCTTACTACAGTATTCTACAAGGTATGGTTGGCTGAGTCACTCCCCCGCTCTCCAGGATTCTGGTTCTAGGGCGTGACATAGGAGCTAAGCCCCAAAGGGGCTTAGCGACTCGCACTCGGACTCAGACTCAGACTCAGACTCAGGCTCAAAGGCGCAAAGTTGCGCTTTATTGGCGTACTTTACACTTAGCACTTAGCACGTCCGAATCGACGCATGACACTTGTGCGTATTAGTTGTGCTCGTGCGCTAGTTTTATGTGCGAGTTGCTAGCGTGGTTGCATGTGCGAGTCCATGCGCGAGCGCATGAGCAACGTGCTGAGTGGGTGCTGAGCAAGCCTATGTGCAGGCTTTGTGCAGCTATGCGCGACCATGCACAGCTATGCGTGCATGCGCTACTGGGCCGCTGCGTCACTGTGCTGTTGTGCTGTAATTCGGTTGGGCTGTTATGTCAAGATTTTGATAATTAATTCAGATATATTTTTTGTGGTATTTGAATTTAAATTATTTCTATCTTTTCGTTACTAATGGACGACTAGGGTTTCAACCCTTCTCTATATATACCTCTCTTCGTGACCCTTTAAGTACTTACTTTAAAAAGTGGGAGACAAAGAGAGGTTCGACCGCTGCCACCATTGGAGTCCAGAAATTCGTACGAGTTCAAGAAGAGGTGGCACGAGCGTTCCAGAAGTTCTTTGAGAACTTGCTGGTTCCTGGGAGCAGATCGTGTGTGATAAATTATTTTTGAGCAACAATGATCTTCATCAACCCAGTAAGCTGTCATGCCCCGATCTCCCGCGGGCTAAATCGGCCGTTCCCGCTAGACGAGAATCACCGCGCCAACGCTCCCGCAAAACGATCGCTTAGACCCATCCGGACGTTATGCTGCACGAGCGTGAGCCACGCCCGTGCAAGGCCGTGGTCCGTTGGCTGGCGGTAAGAGTTCTAAGCTACAGAGTCGCACAGATTGTTCGAGTGCAGCGGAGTCATAAACGCATAGTGATTTGGTAACAAGTTCACTTAGTCGACAATATAGCAGAAGCATTGAGACATAAGTTGAAGTAAAGCAACTCTTTTATTTGATATAAACATGTGTTACAGGCGGCGTATAGCCGAGATTATAAGTCGCTCAAGCCTCTCTCTCTGAAACAGTAAAAGCATGCCAAGTGGCTACAATTGTGGGATGATTGTACAGCCGATATAAACACCCTAATTTTTAGAGTAATTTTAATATAATTTTTTCCCAAAATTTTTGGTATTTTCTGGAAGAAGAACCAAGGTGATTGTGAGTTAAACATTTTTAAATGTAGTTTATTGGTGTTAAAATATTATGAAAATAATATTTTATGATGTAAAATAGAAAATCGGACACAGAGTATTTTTTGGTGAATTTATTGGACTCCGGAGTAGCATTTTAAGCCCTAAAAACTATTGGCTTATTAAACCGAACCAAACCCAGCTTATTGGGTCGGATCCGAGCCAAACCCGACCCGGACCCGAAACCCAATTGGAACCCTAGACTCTGTCAGATTTACTGTGCTCAGCCTTTATATTCTTGCCTTGACATCCGTGCCCAGCCCTTAGAAAACCCTAGCCGCCGCGCCGTCATCTTCCCCCAACTCGTCGTTGCCGGAACCCTAGACAACCCTTCGACGCCTCCCTCTTCCTTCCCGTACGCACAGCCGCCGAGTCGCACCCCGACTTCCCCCTCAATATCTCCGCCGCACGACCCCGCTCGCCTCGCCGTCGAACTCTGCACAACCGATCAACTCCACCCCCCACCGCCCGCTCGACGCTTGGTCCGCCCAGCCCCTGCACCCGTGACCCCGACGCCTCCCACCGCTGTCACCCAGCGACCCGCGATCGTCGACCCAGCCCCGCCGACCTCGCTGCTCCGCCGACACAGCGCTATCCGCCGACCGACCGAGCCCCGCTCCGGCCAGCGCAAGCCCCGACCCTCGGTGCAGCGACCCAAGCACAGTCGGCTGTGCAACCTCCTCCAGGCCGACCTCGCACCACGATCGGCCGACGTTCCCCTCCGCTCAGGCCGACTCTGCTCCGCCAACCGAGCCACCCCTCGCCGACCAGAGCAGCTACTCTCGGACAGTTCTTCGGCCGCACCCCGAACCCTAGCCTGGACACAGCAACTCGATACGCAGGACACGAAGTTGACTCTCGGACACGTGGAATTCAGCGTTCACGGAGCCCTGTTCAGGTACCGTTTTCTCTCACCTCACAACTCCGTTTTTGATTCCGTCAGTTGCTACGCGTAAACTGCATAACCCTCTCGGTGCCCGTGCAACCCGCTCGGTGCATCGCGTCCTGTGGTGATCGCACACCGCGATCCAAAAACAGGAAAAACAATGCCTTATTTTACCCTGGAACAGAGTGCGCCCTGCCAAACGGGATGACTTGGTCGCACGCGGTCTTTACCGAAATGTGCACGTCGTTGATACGGTCGTGTGGGATTTCGCAGAAGTCGATTCGGATGTGCGTGCACACCGAAATCAACGCGTATCCGCCGACGACACCCCGTATCCGTCCTTTCTAGAACACACTGTAACTTTGTGTACACACGTCGGATCGAGACAAAACTTGTGCCATCGGACTCGTAGCAATACGCTGGTCCTGTGACCCAAGTTTGGTTCGATTCTGAGAACGATGACAAAATCGAGTATCGTGGGCCCCGTAGGCTCCACTTGACGGGCGATTTTGTGATCGGCTCATCGGAATCCAATTCTGGAAGTTCCGTTGGGTTCGTATCATCGTTCCTGACTTGTAGACACTGAGTTTGAGGAATTTGGAGACCTTTGACCCTGCCACACTTTTCGGTGTAAAGTGGCCCACATGTGGAACCCGCTTTGGCCCGAAAATGCCCTTTTTGCCCCTGTGTCCAAATTGGATGTAAGGACAGACGTTTCTAGCTATTCGACATCTTCTGAGACTGTTGGTAATGTTTATTACAGCTTTTGGAGGAGTACCCACCGGATCCACTGATACAGGGATAGCTTTTGGTATTCAAACACCAGGCAAGTGTACCTTGCCAAACTCTGCATTATTGTTATATATTTTTCTTGCTTCATTATATTGCTGTGCATGCTTAACCTAGGACCGTGTGACGTACTTAGCATCCGATTATCAGTCCGGTGCCGACATCGTACGTGGTGTTGTGTATTGTCATCTAGAGATGGATACTCGTGACACTTTATCTTCTCGTACTTGTCTTACCAAGTATACTATGACCCAGGACACTTGACACTGTTCATGAGACAGGATCTTCCCGAGATATTCGTGGTGATTCTGTATAGGATAAAGGACTTGACAGAGATATTATATTCCTAGACATTTATGACTTGTACATTAGTTATGATCCCGCTGACATGGACATGAGACGTTATGGTCATGATATGCGTGGTTATATTGGGTGGGGAGAGACACACAGACTACAGGCTGATCATATATATACACCCTTATTATTGTGAGGCACAAGACTCTGAAGCCCGAGCTTGGCCTATTACTCATTATTACTGCTGCTACCGGCTCCCCGACACAGAGCTTGTAGTGGCTTCAGCCTGAGTTCTAGTGCTGCTCTTATCTTATATATCACTTAGCTGATTATTTAGTGTTCCCTTATTGTTCCATCTATTATTGGAGAGGCCCATAGGCTACAGGTTGATTATGTTATGCAGGCTACTCAGTCTCCCGCTGAGCTAGACCACCACATGATACCACTGCTACCGGCTCCCCTACACAGAGCTTGTAGTTATTTCAACCTAAGTACTATTGATGTTCTCTCTTGCATTTCACACAGATGTTTACATACTTACCCTATTTATTCATTATCTGCTGTATTGCATTTATTTTGGCATGAGCTTTCTTGTACCTTGCTATGTCCCATGAGGACCTGGATCCGGATTATGTCCCCAGGATTTGTAGACGAGATCTATCCCGAGGTATACGGGACCGCAGCAGGAGCTGATCCAGGAGCTGTACCGCCATCCGAGAATGAGGTGTCAGCCGAAGACTTTTCCTGAGCATCCATGTTTCATGCTCAGTATTTACTTTATTTCAGTCATTTATATTTTGGTCTGTTGAACCAATGTATCAGATATTTATCGGGTTGTTCCCCGAAGTACTTTGTTGAGACTAGCTGATGATTTACATTCCTTATTTATTCTGTGGATCATATTTTATATCTTGTGTGGATGAGATTAGTTGTGCCATGTTGTCGTAGACTTGATTTTACAGCTTAAGTATGCCCTGATAGATCCATTAAATTGGGTTTGTCCATCGGTGCGTACTGCTGCCATTGCCACGTGTCTAGTCCCTCGGTATTTTGGGATTGGGGCGTGACATAGTTTTTGTGGTGGCCCATGCAGGTCTACGACTAAATCGTTCGGTTTCAACTTAGGGACCGAACCAGCCTGCCCTAAGGATAGGATAAGTTCTAGGATCTTATCCATTATTTAACCCATTATTGAACTCTATATCGAACTCGAAATTGTTACTTGATTTGCATCCTGTATTGATTCCTCTGTGCGTTCTTACAGTTTATCTTTTGGTTGCAGAGAGAAATGGATCCCAGGAACGGAGACGAGATTCCTTTGGATACACCACACGACGCTGTGGTTACTTATATAGACGGAGTGACTCCAGGGAATGGAGGACAAGCATCACAGAGCGATCAAACCGGTCAGCCTAATCCAAGGTTCCGGAGAGATGACATCCCACCTCCACCACAGTTCACTCCCCAGATGCCAATTTTCCCGCCAGGGCAATCCATGGATGGGCAACAGATGTTCCAGATGATGTATGCTATGATGCAAGCCCAGGAGCAAATTCAGCAAGAGGCCCATCGGCAGGAGACCGAGTATCTGAGAACCAGCCTGGTATCCGCATTGGAGCAGGCAAATCCACCAGCGAGACGATCGACGACGGGATTTATCACTGACTTCCGTCAGCTCAAACCTCGTACATTTTCTGGTAAAGAAGGGCCAACAGAAGTTCATAAATGGCTCACAAACATACAATATCAGTTAGAAGCCGCTGAACTTCCGAGAGAGAAGTGGATGACTGCAGTCAGAACGCAGTTAACTGAGAATGCACATCACTGGTGGTTAGCAGAGGAGAGGAGGCTCGGACAGGACCGAGTCACCTGGGAAGAGTTCTCCAGACTCTTCCGGGAGATATATATTCCCGCAGTAGCACGGTCAGAGCTCAGAGACAAGTTCAACCATCTTATCCAAGGCAATATGACGGTGGAAGAATACAACGCGGAATTCATTCACCTTATTCGCTTTGCCCCAACCTTGATTGCGACAGAGGAAGAAAAAGCTGAGAAGTTCTTTGACGGACTGAAGTTCGAGCTCCAGTGATTGATTGGATCGGTCGCGCCTACATCTTATACCGATGTTCTCGCAGCAGCACGACGCATGGAGCGCGTCACTAGAAGGGAGTCGAACCTGAAGAGGCCTATCAACTCAGCACCATCCAGGACAACACATGGGGATTCAGCAAAATGGACCCAGAGGAGTATGCCCGAGAGGACAGCACACAGGGCCATATCTCTCCCTACTTGTCACCACTGTGGCAAGATATGTCACATTGAGAGAGAATGCAGACGCAAGTTGGGACTCTGCCTGGCTTGCGGGTCCAACCAGCATCATACCAGAGACTGCACCGAGCGCAGAGAGGGAGCACCGAGATTAGCTTTACCTGCACCACGACCCGCTTATCCAGCCGTAGGAGCTCAACAGGCAGGAGTTGGAGGCGTCAGGCCACCAGCCCCAGGAGGGAATCAGTAGAGACCACCCCTGGCACCACAGGCAGCTCTATTTCAGCAGGTTCAGTAGCAGAGAGTCCAAGCTCAGGGACGAGGCCAGGCATTCACATTAACTGTTGAGGAGGAGGCTACGGCAGGCGAAGTTATCGCAGGTACTATTTTAGTAGCTTCATTACCAGCTGTAACATTATTTGATTCTGGAGCATCGTATTCATTTATAGCATCTAGCTTTGTAGCCACCCATAGAGTAGCTACCGCACCCCTTCCGAAGATGAAGAGAATTCTTACGGAAGGTGGAATTATTTCGGTTAGTGACGTCTGTAGATCATGTTCTGTAGTAGTTTATGGAAGAGAAATGCGAGCTCAATTTCTAATCTTTTCCATGCCGGATTATGATGTTGTACTTGGTATGGACTGGTTAAGTCAGTACCATGCGACTCTTTATTGCCGACTTGGGCGGGTCATATTTAGACTACCTGGACATCCAGAATTCGAGTTTCTTCGAAGAGCAGTAGAGCAAGGAGTTCAGCCTACTCTTAGGGTACTATCTGTAGAAGGGGAGACAGGTTACCCAAGAGTCATATCAGAATTTGTGGATGTATTTCCTGATGATCTTCCAAGTTTACCGCCTGATCGGGAAATAGAATTCACAATAGACTTAACTCCAGGAGCAGAGCCTATCACTTCATCAGTATATCGGCTAGCACCTAAGGAGTTAGTGGAGTTGAAGGAACATGTTGACGATCTTCTGGAGAAGGGTTTCATTCGGCCCAGTGTTTCATCTTGGGGAGCACCCATATTATTTGTACCAAAGAAGGATGGAACAGTACGGTTATGCATTGACTACAGGACACTAAATGCTGTGACCATCAAGAACAGGTATCCCTTACTACGCATTGATGATCTATTCGATCAATTGAGTGGTGCAAGGGTATTCTCGAAGATTGACCTTCGATCCGGCTATCATCAGATCAAAGTAAGGAAGGAAGATATCCCGAAGACAGCTTTCAGGACCAAGTATGGATATTATGAGTTCTTGGTGATGCCGTTTGGTTTAACCAATGCGCCAGCAGTGTTTATGAGTTTAATGAACAAAGTCTTCCATCAGTTCTTGGATAAATTTGTGGTTGTGTTCATTGATGACATCCTCATATATTCCAAGAACCACAAAGAGCACGAGGAGCATCTCAGAATCGTGTTAGAGACCTTGAGGCAGGAAAAGTTATACGCCAAACTCAGTAAGTGTAAGTTCTGTATGGACAAAGTACCTTTCTTGGGATATATCATCTCAAGAGAAGGACTCTCGGTTGATCCAGAGAAAGTTGCAGCAATAGAGACTTGGCCTACACCCACATCAGTTGCAGAGGTGAGAAGTTTTCTCGGACTTGCGGGATATTACCGAAGGTTTGTAGAAAATTTCTCAAGGATCGCAGAGCCGATGACGAAGCTGACACGTAAAGACCAGGAGATTATATGGACAGAAGACTGCCAGAAGGCTTTCGAAGAATTGAAGAAAAGATTAACAACAGCACCTGTCTTGACTCTTCCTTCAGGGACAGGAGGTTTTGTTGTTTACAGTGATGCATCAGGTAGTGGACTAGGATGTGTTTTGATGCAACATGGCAAAGTCATTGCTTATGCGTCGAGACAGTTAAAGGTCCACGAGAAGAACTATCCAACACACGATCTGGAGTTAGCAGCAATTATATTTGCATTGAAGATATGGAGGCACTATCTTTATGGGGAGAGGGTAGAAATCTTCACCGATCACAAGAGTCTGAAGTATGTATATACTCAGAAGGAGCTTAACATGAGGCAGAGACGTTGGCTTGAAATGATGGTAGATTTTGACATAGATCTGCAGTATCATCCGGGAAAGGCGAACGTCGTAGCAGACGCCCTCAGCAGGAAGCCTACGGCTTATTTCTTGACGATGCAGCCCGAGTTATTGAGAGATCTACAGGAGCTTCAGATAGAGGTTATTTTACCAGGACAGAGTGGATTGTTGGCTAATCTTAAAATTAAGTCGTCACTTGTGGAAAGAATTAAAGAGGCATTGCCCACCGATGCTAGATTTTGAAGACTGAAGGAGAGGACGGAAGCAGGCATGCAGACAGGACTTCGCATACACGAAGACGGGACATTGAGGTTTGGAAATTGCTTGTATGTTCCAAATGGAGAATTGAGACAAGATTTAATGACTGAAGCACATAGCTCTATGTACTCTGTTCACCCAGGAGGAACCAAGATGTACCGAGACTTAAGACAGTATTATTGGTGGCATGGAATAAAAAAGGGAGATTGCAAGATTTGTGGCCAAATGCTTAGTCTGCCAGCAAGTAAAGGCCGAGCATCAGAGGACGCAGGTATGTTACAGCCGCTTCCTATACCAGAATGGAAGTGGGAGCATATCACGATAGATTTTATCACAGGATTTCTAAGGAGCCCTGCGGAAGAGATGCAGTATGGGTTATCGTGGATAGACTCACTAAATCAGCACACTTCTTGTCATTTAGAGTTGGACAGTCCACAGAGGTACTAGCCGATATGTATATGCGACAAATCGTCAAATTATATGGAGTATCGGTTAGTATTGTATCGGATCGAGATTCGAGATTTACATCTCATTTCTGGCGAAGAATGCAAGAGAGTCTGGGCACCAGACTCAAATTCAGCATGGCTTACCACCCGCAGACAGATGGCCAATCGGAGCGCACCATTCAGATCTTGGAGGACATGTTGCGATCATGTATGCTAGATTTTGGAGGATCTTGGGAAGATCATTTGCACTTGGTGGAGTTCTCCTACAACAACAGTTATCAGGCCAGCATTCAGATGGCACCATTCGAGGCATTATACGGAAGGAAGTACAGATCGCCTATATGTTGGAGTGACGTTGGTGAACGTCAAATACTGGGTCCAGAATTGGTAATACAGACAGTGGAGAAGGTGAAACAGATTCAGAATCATCTTCGAGCAGCTCAGGACAGACAGAAGCATTGGGCAGATACGCACAGACGTCCCCTAGAGTTTAAAGAAGGAGAGCACGTGTTCTTAAGGATTTCGCCCACTCGTGGTACTATCAGATTCGGGAGCAGAGGCAAGTTGAGCCCAAGGTATATTGGGCCATTTGACATTCTAGAGCGCGTTGGTGAGGTGGCTTATCGTCTTGCATTACCTCCATCCTTAGAGGGAGTGCATGACGTATTCCACGTCTCCCAGCTGCGAAGGTACGTGACTGACCCAAGTCACGTAGTCGATCATTCAGAGATCGCAGTGGGCCCAAGCTTGAGATATGAAAAACAACCAGTTGGCATCCTCGACGTCAGTGAGAAGACTTTGCAGGGACAGATAATTAGATTGGTTCGTGTAGCATGGAAACATCATTCTCCTGGAGAATCGACCTGGGAACGAGAAGATAGTATGCGCCAGCATTACCCCCACTTGTTCGCGGAGGCAGTTAGTACCTGAGCAACCTTGTATTTTTATAGTTCTTCCTTTGATAGCTTATTCTTTGATTGTGAGGACGCAATCCTTTTACGGAGGGAAGATTGTAAACACCCTAATTTTCAGAGTAATTTTAATATAATTTTTCCCGGAATTTTCGGTATTTTCTAGAAGAAGAACCAAGGTGATTATGAGTTAAATATTTTTAAATGCAGTTTATTAGTGTTAAAATATTATGGAAATAATATTTTATGATGTAAAATGGAAAACCGAACTCAGGGTATTTTTTGGTGAATTTATTGGACTCCAGAGTAGCGTTTTAAGCCCTAAAAACTATTGGCTTATTAAACCGAACCAAACCCAGCTTATTGGGTCAGATCCGAGCCAAACCCGACCCGGACCCGAAACCCAATTGGAACCCTAGACTCCGCCAGATTTACTGTGCTCAGCCTTTATATTCTTGCCTCGACATCCGTGCCCAGCCCTTAGAAAACCCTAGCCGCCGCGCCGTCATCTTCCCCCAACTCGTCGTTGCGGGAACCCTAGACAACCCTTCGACGCCTCCCTCTTCCTTCCCGCACGCACAGCCACCGAGTTGTACCCCGACTTCCCCCTCAATATCTCCGCCGCACGACCCCGCTCGCCTCGCCGTCGAACTCCGCACAGCCGATCAACTCCACCCTCCACCGCCCGCTCGACGCCGAGTCCGCCCAGCCCCTGCACCCGTGACCCCGACGCCTCCTACCGCTGTCACCCAGCGACCCGCGGTCGTCGACCCAGCCCCGCCGACCTCGCTGCTCCGCCGACACAGCGCTATCAGCCGACCGACCGAGCCCCGCTCCGGCTAGCGCAAGCCCCGACCCTCGGTGCAGCAACCCAAGCACAGTCGGCTGTGCAACCTCCTCCAGGCCGACCCCGCACCACGACCGGCCGACGTTCCCCTCTGCTCAGGCCGACTCTGCTCTGCCAGCCGAGCCACCCCTCGCTGTCACGCCCCAGTCCCAAAAATATCGAGGAACTGGACACGTGGCAATGGCCAGCAGCATGCAACGATGGACAAACCCAATTTAATGGATCCATCGGCATACTTAAGCTGTAGTATAGATCTACAACAATAAGTCAAAATCTAATCTCATCCATACACAGAATAATAAGAATATCAGCAAATAAAGAAAGTACATCAAAGTCCAGTCTCAGCAGAGTTTGTTAGGAACAACCTGATAAGAGTCTAAAACACTGGTTCATCAGACCAGAACAAAAGAGTCCAAAAATAGAGTATCTGAAGAGTACAAATATCATAATCTCAAGTAAAATCCTCTGCCATCACCTCTGCTTCTATGTTAGGTTCTCCTTCAGCAATAGCTCCTGGTACAACTTCAGCTCCTGTCCCGTAAACCTCGGGATAATGCTCTTCTGCTAAACCTGGGGACATCATCCATTCCAGGTCCTCAGGGGACATAGCAAGGTACAGAAATCACAAGCCAAAAGTAATGCAGTGAAATAGAGAATGAAATAAGCAGGGTAACTACATAACCATCTATGTGAAAATGCAACTGAGAGCAACACTAGTACTCAGGCTGAGACTGCTACAAGCTCTGTGTCGGGGAGCCGGTAGCAGCAATATCTAGTAGTGGTCTAGCTCTGCTCGAGAGTCTACAACCTCACAATAGTAATATATATATAGAACAGCCTGTAGCTTGTGTGTCTCTCCCCACCCAATGTAACCACACGTCTCATGTCCATGTCACGTGAGATCAGAGCTAATGCAACAGTCATAATCTAAGAGTATAATAACTATGTCCATCCTGTATCCTATACAGAATCACCTTGAATATGTCAGAAAGATTCTGTCAATGTATGGTGTCAAGTGTCCTAGGTTGTAGTGTACTTGATAACAAGCACGAGAATATAAAGGGTCTCGAATGTCCAACACTAATGACATACACAACTCCGCGTACGGGGTTGGCACCCGACTTTGATTGGACGCTAAGTATGTCATACGGTCCTAGGTTATATCATGTACACTAGTCACAGAAAATAGAGCAATAGAACAAAATAATCAATTAGACTGAGATTTATGGCAAGGTACACTTGCCTGGGATTGGAATATCAGTAGCGGTCCTTGTAACAGTGGGTTCAACAATAACTCCTCCAAAAGCTGAAATGAACATTACCAATAGTCTCAGAACATAGGAAATAGTTAGAAATGCCTGTCCTTAAGTCCAGTTTGGACACAAGGGCAAAAACAACATTTCTGGGCCAAAGCGGGTCCATGTGTAGGTCGCTTTGTACCGAAAACCGGGTCAGGGTCAAAAGTCTCCAAATTAGTCCAACTTAGTGTCAACAGGTCAGGAATGTCGATACGAACCCAACGGAACTTCCAGAATTGGATTCCGATGAGTCATTCTCAAAATCGCCCGTCAGGTGGAGTCTGTGGGGCCCACGACATGCAATTTTCCAACGTTCTCAGAATCGAACCAAACTTGACCCACAGGACCAGCGTATTGCTACGAGTCCGATGGTGCAAGTTTCGTCTCGATCTGACGTGTATACACTAAGTTACAGCTAATTACAGAAAAGTCGAATACGGGGGGTTGTTCGCGGATACGTACTGATTCTGGTGTGCACGCACATCCGAATCAACTTCTGCGAAAGCCCGCACGTCCGTATCAACGACTCGCACGTATCTGTGAAGACCACACGCGACCAAGTCGTCCCGTTTGGCGGGGCGCACTCAGTTCCGAGGTGAAACAGGGTCTGGTTTTTCTCATTTTTGGATCGCGGTGTGCGATCACCACAGGACGCGATGCCCCGAGCGGTTTATCCGGACACCGAGAGGGTCATACAGGCTTCGCGATGCAAAAGACGAAATAAAAAACAGAGTTACGAGGAGTGAGATACGAGTACCTGAACTAGCTTTGAAAATCAGTGAAATCCCCGTGTCCGACTCGTGTCGGAATTAGGTTTGTGTCCTGGATCCGTGTCCAAGCTGTATCCTGGCTAGGTCAGGGTTCTGCGACATGTCCGAGTCGCTGGTAGCTCGCTGGCAGCCGTGGGGTGGTCGTCGACAGTCTGGGCGGTCGGTTCCGGCGCTGTGGGTGGCCGGTCGTCGGCTGGACGGGTTCGACTGGGTTCGACAGCAAGGTTGGGGGCCGGAGGTGGCCGGACTGGGAGGGCGGTGGCCTGCTGGTGGTTCGGCGGGAGGTTCCGGGGTCTGGCGGCGAGGCTGGTCGTGGAGGCGGCATCGGTTCAGAGTGGTCGGCGTCGGGTCTGAAGGGGATTTCCGGCGGGTGGTTGCTGGGTTTAAATAGGGTCGTGGGGAAGGAAGAACGCCGGATGTTGGCCGGAAGACGAAGGGGGACCGTCGCCGGTTACGGGGGAGATGAACCGTGGGGTCGGTCGGCGGCCAAGGCGACGGGAACGGCCGCCGGCCAGGTGAAGAGTCGGGGAGTAATTTTGGGGTTAGGGTTCGGTAATGGGTCGGATCCTGGCGGGTCGGGTCTGACCCGGATCCGACCCACTAGGCAGCGGTTCGGTTCAATCAGACCGGCCGGTCCGGTCCGATTCAGGGTTTAGTAAAAATAATGGTTTGGTTTGTTTTATTATTATTTGATTTATTTATCAGTTAAATTTTACAATAGTTTTTAATGATTTAGAAATTAATCCGGGGTCCAATAAATTCCCAGAAAAATACCCCATGCTTGGTTTTTAATTTTACACTAGAAAATATAATTTTCATCACATTTTAATATTATTTAATTTTATTTAAAAATTCATTTTAAATTAGACTGCTTTAATTTATAGGTTTAAAAATTCACAGAAATTGCTAATTAATTCCAGAAAATTTAAATTAAAAAAATTCTTAAAATTTCAGGTGATTACAATCTACCCCCTTAAGAAAATTGCGTCCTCGCAATTAACGACAGAACTACAGTAATTACAAAAATTACTTAAAATATACCTATATCCTCGAATAAGTGGGGGTATTTCTGTCGCATGATATCTTCTCTCTCCCAAGTAGATTCACCAGGAGAGTGTTGCTTCCACGCCACACGAACCAGTTTAATTGTCTGCCCTCGCAGTGTCTTCTCACTGGTTCTGAGTATACCCACCGGTTGTTCTTCATATCTCAGGCTTGGACCTACGGCGATCTCAGAGTGATCCACTATGTGACTTGGGTCAGTTACATATCTTCTCAACTGTGAGACATGAAATATATCATGCACTCCCTCTAAAGATGGAGGTAATGCAAGACGATAGGCCACCTCACCAATGCGCTCCAGAATATCAAAGGGTCCAATGTACCTTGGACTTAACTTGCCTCTGCTTCCAAAGCGAATGGTTCCTCGAGTAGGCGAAATCCTCAGGAATACATGTTCTCCTTCCTTGAACTCCAGGGGACGTCGGTGTGTATCAGCCCAATGCTTCTGTCTGTCTTGAGCTGCCCGAAGATGATTCTGGATTTGTTTCACCTTCTCTACTATTTGCATTACTAACTCTGGCCCCAATATTTGACGCTCTCCAACGTCACTCCAGTATATTGGCGATCTGCACTTTCTACCGTATAACGCCTCAAAAGGTGCCATCTTGATGCTTGCCTGGTAACTGTTGTTATATGAGAACTCTACCAAATGCAAATGATCTTCCCAAGACCCTCCAAAGTCTAACATACAGGATCGCAGCATATCCTCCAAGATCTGGATTGTACGTTCTGATTGACCATCTGTCTGGGGATGATAGGCTGTGCTGAATTTTAGTCTGGTACCAAGACTCTCTTGCATGCTTCGCCAAAAATGAGAGATGAACCTCGAATCTCTGTCTGATACGATACTAACCGGCACTCCATGCAACTTTATAATTTGTCGCATATACATGTCGGCTAGTACCTCTGTGGACTGCCCAACTCTAAATGGCAAGAAGTGCACAGACTTAGTGAGTCGATCCACGATAACCCATACCGCATCTTTTCCACTGGGGCTCCTTGGGAATCCTGTGACGAAGTCCATGGTGATATGTTCCCACTTCCATTCTGGTATGGGAAGCGGCTGCAGCATTCCAGCAGTCCTCTGATGTTCGGCTTTCACTTGTTGGCAGACTAAGCATTTTGCTACAAATCTGGCAATCTCTCTCTTTATTCCATGCCACCAATAATATTGCCTTAGATCTCGATACATCTTTGTTCCTCCTGGATGAACAGAGTATATGGAGCTATGTGCTTCAGTCATTAGCTCCTGTCTCAGTTCTCCATTTGGAACATATAAACGATCTCCGCACCTTAATGTCCCATCCTCATGTATGCGAAGTCCCGTCTGCATGCCTGCTTCTGTCTTCTCTTTGAGTCTTCGAAATCTTGCATCAGTAGGTAGAGCTTCCTTAATCCTTTCCACGAGCGATGACTTCACTTCCAGATTAGCCAGCAAGCCACTTTGTCTTGGTAGAATAACCTCTATCTGGAGCTCCTGAAGATCTTTCAATAGCTCAGACTGCATCGTCAAGAAATAAGCCGTAGGCTTCCTGCTGAGTGCGTCCGCTACTACATTTGCTTTCCCTGGGTGGTACTGCAGATCTATATCAAAGTCCACCATCAACTCTAGCCAGTGCCTTTGTCTCATGTTAAGCTCTTTCTGGGTATATACATACTTTAGACTTTTGTGGTCAGTGAAGATTTCCACCTTCTCACCATAAAGATAATGCCTCCAAATCTTCAGTGCAAATATTACAGCAGCTAGCTCCAGATCATGAGTTGGGTAGTTCTTCTCATGGACCTTCAACTGTCTCGATGCATAAGCAA
Source organism: Iris macrosiphon (assembly GCA_036927795.1). Lineage (NCBI taxonomy): Eukaryota > Viridiplantae > Streptophyta > Magnoliopsida > Asparagales > Iridaceae > Iris > Iris macrosiphon. The sequence goes on along the minus strand of JAYESA010000020.1, from coordinate 124,705,001 downwards.
TAACTTTGCCGTATTGCATCAAAATACATCCTAGGCCACTACCTGACGCATCGCTATAAACAACAAAACCGTCTGACCCTGAAGGAAGAGTCAAAACTGGTGCTGTTGTTAGACGCCTCTTCAATTCTTCAAAAGCCATCTGACATTCTTCTGTCCATGCAAAGTTCTGATCCTTCCGTGTCAACTTCGTTATTGGCTCCGCAATCCTTGAAAAATTTTCTACGAACCTTCTGTAATATCCAGCAAGTCCTAGAAAACTCCTCACCTCAGCAACTGATGTTGGTGTAGGCCAAGTCTCAATAGCAGCAATCTTCTCTGGATCAACTGACAGCCCTTCTCCTGAGATAATATGCCCTAAAAATGGCACCTTATCCATGCAAAACTCATATTTACTGAGCTTAGCATAAAGCTTCTCCTGCCTCAACGTCTCTAGCACGATTCTGAGATGTTCCTCGTGCTCTTCGTGGCTTTTAGAATATACCAGAATGTCATCGATAAATACCACCACGAATTTATCCAAGTATTGATGGAAAACTCGGTTCATCAAGCTCATGAATACAGCAGGCGCATTGGTTAAACCAAACGGTATTACTAAGAACTCATAGTGTCCATACTTGGTTCTAAAGGCTGTCTTCGGTATATCTTCCTTCCTCACCCTAATTTGGTGATAACCGGATCTCAGGTCAATCTTTGAAAATACCCTAGCTCCACTCAATTGATCAAATAAATTATCAATAAGTGGCAAAGGATACCGGTTCTTAATGGTCACAGCATTTAATGCCCTGTAATCAATGCATAGGCGAACTGTTCCATCCTTCTTCGGTACAAAAAGTATAGGTGCTCCCCAAGGTGAAATACTGGGCCGGATGAAACCTTTCTCCAGAAGTTCATCAACTTGCTTCTTCAACTCTACTAACTCCTTAGGGGCTAGTCTATAAACTGTTGAAGTGATCGGTTCTGCTCCTGGAGTTAAGTCTATGGTGAATTCTATTTCCCGATCAGGTGGTAGACCTGAAAGATCATCGGGAAATACATCCACAAACTCTGATATAACTCTTGGGTAACTTGTCTCCCCTTCTACAGTTAATACCCTAAGAGTTGGCTGAACACCTTGTTCTACAGCTCCTCGAAGAAATTCAAACTCTGAGTGTCCAGGTGGTCTGAATATAACTTTTCCCAGCCGACAATCAAGAGTAGCATGATACTGACTTAACCAGTCCATACCAAGTACCACATCATAGTCAGGCATAGAAAAGATCAGAAATTGGGCTCGCATTTCTCTCCCGCAGACTACTACTGAGCATGATCTACAGATATCACTAACAGGTATGATTCCACCTCCCGTAAGAATTCTCTTAGTCTTCGGAAGGGGTGCAGTAGCTACTCTATGGGTGGCTACGAAGCTAGCAGCTATAAATGAGTGTGATGCCCCAGAATCAAATAAAGCTACAGCAGGTAATGAAGCTACTAAAATGGTACCTGCTATAACTTCTCCAGCAATAGCTTCTTCCTGAACAGCCATTGCAAAAGCCTGACCTCGTCCCTGAGCTGGACCCCTCTGATGACGAGCCTGCTGGAATAATGCTGCTTGAGGTGGTAATGGAGGTCTTGGCTGATATCCTCCTGGAGCTGGTGGTCTGACTCCTCCAACTCCCGTCTGCTGTGCTCCCACTGCTGGATAATCTGGCCGTGGTGCAGGTAGAGGTAGTCGTGGTTCTCCCTCTCGACGTGTTGTGCAGTCCCTGGATAGATGTTGGTTGGATCCGTAAACCAGGCACAGACCCAATTTGCGTCTGCACTCCTTTTCAATGTGACCCAACTTGCCGCAGAAATGACAAGTAGGTAGGGTTCTTGGTGCTGCTCTCTGCGGTAGATTCCTCTGGAGTCGCTTTGCAGAATCTCCTTGTACTGCCTTGGATGGTACTGAGGTAAATGGCCGCTTCAGACTTGACTTCCTCCTGGTGACGCGCTCCATGCGTCGTGCTGCAGCAAGGACGTCGTTGTACGATGTAGGGGCAACAGATCCAATCAACCTCTGAAGCTCGAACCTGAGTCCGTCAAAGAATTTCTCCGCCTTCTCTTCTTCGGTAGGAATTAGAGAAGGGGCAAAACGACTCAGGCGAATGAATTCAGCATTATACTCCTCCACCGTCATGTTGCCCTGGATAAGGCGGTTGAACTTATCTCGGAGTTCTGATCTAGCAACGGCTGGGATATACATCTCTTGGAAGAGTCTGGAGAACTCCTTCCAAGTAACTCGGTCATGTCCGAGCCTCCTCTCTTCAGCTAGCCACCAATGGTGCGCGTTGTCCGTCAGTTGCATTCGGACAGCAGTCATCCATCTCTCCCGCGGAAGTTCAGCTGCTTCCAACTGATGCTGTGTATTGGTGAGCCATTCATGCACTTCAGTTGGTCCTTCCTTGCCCGAAAAGGTACGGGGCTTGAGTTGACAAAAATTAGTGATAGATCCTGTCGCTGGTCGCCTAGCTTGCGGGTTTGCCTACTCCAATGCATTTACTAGGCTGTTTCTCAGGTTCTCTGCCTCATGATGCTGCGCCTCCTGTTGAACTTGTTGTTGAGCTTACATCATGGCATAGAATATCTGGAACATTTGCTGCCCGTCCATTGCTTGCCCTGGTGGGAAAGCAAGCATCTGTGGATTGAACTGCGGCGGCGGTGGGATATCATCGCGCCTGAACCTTGAGTTATGCTGCTCATCTTGTCCACTTTGAGAGAATTGACCCCTGTTCTCTGGTGTAACTCCATCTCCATAGGTAACCACAGCGTCTTGTGGTGTAAAAGGAACTTCTTCTCCATTTCTCGGATCCATCTTTCTGCATCCAAAATAAATTTTATGAGAACGTTTAGCAGAATCAAGCAGGATGCAAATCAAGTACTTAATTCAAATACGATATTGAGTTTCAAAAACGATTTAACAAATGGATGAGATACTAGAACCTATCCTATCCTTTTACAGGTTTGTTTGGCCCCTAAGTTGAAGCCAAACAATTTATCGTAGACCTGCATGGGCCACCACAAAAACTATGTCACGCCCCAGTCCCAAAAATACCGAGGAACTGGACACGTGGCAATGGCCAGCAGCATGCAACGATGGACAAACCCAATTTAATGGATCCATCGGCATACTTAAGCTGTAATATAGATCTACAACAATAAGTCAAAATCTAATCTCATCCATATACAGAATAATAAGAACATCAGCAAATAAAGAAAGTACATCAAAGTCCAGTCTCAGCAGAGTATGTTAGGAACAATCCGATAAGAGTCTAAAATACTGGTTCATCAGACCAGAACAAAAGAGTCCAAAAATAGAGTATCTGAAGAGTACAAATATCATAATCTCAAGTAAAATCCTCTGCCATCACCTCTGCTTCTATGTTAGGTTCTCCTTCAGCAATAGCTCCTGGTACAACTTCAGCTCCTGTCCCGTAAACCTCGGGATAATGCTCTTCTGCTAAACCTGGGGACATCATCCATTCCAGGTCCTCAGGGGACATAGCAAGGTACAGAAATCACAAGCTAAAAGTAATGCAGTGAAATAGAGAATGAAATAAGCAGGGTAACTACATAACCATCTATGTGAAAATACAACTGAGAGCAACACTAGTACTCAGGCTGAGACTGCTACAAGCTCTGTGTCGGGGAGCCGGTAGCAGCAATATCTAGTAGTGGTCTAGCTCTGCTCGAGAGTCTACAACCTCACAATAGTAATATATATATAGAACAGCCTGTAGCCTGTGTGTCTCTCCCCACCCAATGTAACCACACGTCTCATGTCCATGTCACGTGAGATCAGAGCTAATGCAACAGTCATAATCTAAGAGTATAATAACTATGTCCATCCTGTATCCTATACAGAATCACCTTAAATATGTCAGGAAGATTCTGTCAATGTATGGTGTCAAGTATCCTAGGTTGTAGTGTACTTGATAACAAGCACGAGAATATAAAGGGTCTCGAATGTCCAACACTAATGACATACACAACTCCGCGTACGGGGTTGGCACCCGACTTTGATTGGACGCTAAGTATGTCATACGGTCCTAGGTTATATCATGTACACTAGTCACAGAAAATAGAGCAATAGAACAAAATAATCAATTAGACTGAGATTTATGGCAAGGTACACTTGCCTGGGATTGGAATATCAGTAGCGGTCCTTGTAACAGTAGCTTCAGCAATAACTCCTCCAAAAGCTAAAATGAACATTACCAATAGTCTCAGAACATAGAAAATAGTTAGAAACGCCTGTCCTTAAGTTCAGTTTGGACAAAAGGGCAAAAATGACATTTCTGGGCCAAAGCGGGTCCATGTGTAGGTCGCTTTGTACCGAAAATCGGGTCAGGGTCAAAAGTCTCCAAATTAGTCCAACTTAGTGTCAACAGGTCAGGAATGTCGATACGAACCCAACGGAACTTTCAGAATTGGATTCCGATGAGTCGTTCTCAAAATCGCCCGTCAGGTGGAGTCTGTGGGGCCCACGACACGCGATTTTCCAACGTTCTCAGAATCGAACCAAACTTGACCCACAGGACCAGCGTATTGCTACGAGTCCGATTGTGCAAGTTTCGTCTCGATCTGACGTGTATACACTAAGTTACAGCTAATTACAGAAAAGTCAGATACGGGGGGTTGTTCGCGGATACGCACTGATTTCGGTGTGCACGCACATCCGAATCAGCTTCTGCGAAAGCCCGCACGTCCGTATCAACGACTCGCACGTATCTGTGAAGACCGCACATGAGCAAGTCGTCCCGTTTGGCGGGGCACACTCAGTTCCGAGGTAAAACAGGGTCTGGTTTTTCTCGTTTTTGGATCGCGGTGTGCGATCACCACAGGACGGGATGCCCCGAGCGGTTTGTCCGGGCACCGAGAGGGTCATACAGGCTTCGCGATGCAAAAGACGGAATAGAAAATAGAGTTACGAGGAGTGAGATACGAGTACCTGAACTAGCTTTGAAAATCAGTGAAATCCCCGTGTCCGACTCGTGTCGGAATTAGGTTTGTGTCCTGGATCCGTGTCCAAGCTGTATCCTGGCTAGGTCAGGGTTCTGCGACGTGTTCGAGTCGCTGGTAGCTCGCTGGCAGCCGTGGGGTAGTCGTCGACAGTCTGGGCAGTCGGTTCCGGCGCTGTGGGTGGCCGGTCGTCGGCTGGACGGGTTCGACTGGGTTCGACAGCAAGGTTGGGGGCCGAAGGTGGCCGGACTGGGAGGGCGGTGGCCTGCTGGTGGTTCGGCGGGAGGTTCCGGGGTCTGGCGGCGAGGCTGGTCGTGGAGGCGGCGTCGGTTCAGAGTGGTCGACGTCGGGTCTGAAGGGGATTTCCGGCGGGTGGTTGCTGGGTTTAAATAGGGTCGTGGGGAAGGAAGAAAGCCGGATGTTGGCCGGAAGACGAAGGGGGACCGTCGTCGGTTACGGGGGAGATGAACCGTGGGGTCGGCCGGCGGCCAAGGCGACGGGAACGGCCGCCGGCCAGGTGAAGAGTCGGGGAGTAATTTTGGGGTTAGGGTTCGGTAATGGGTCGGATCCTGGCGGGTCGGGTCTGACCCGGATCCGACCCGCTAGGCAGCGATTCGGTTCAATCAGACCGGCCGGTCCGGTCCGATTCAGGGTTTAGTAAAAATAATGGTTTGGTTTGGTTTGTTTTATTATTATTTGATTTATTTATCAGTTAAATTTTACAATAGTTTTTAATGATTTAGAAATTCATCCGGGGTCCAATAAATTTCCAGAAAAATACCCCATGCTCGGTTTTTAATTTTACACTAGAAAATATAATTTTTATCATATTTTAATATTATTTAATTTCATTTAAAAATTTATTTTAAATTAGACTGCTTTAATTTATAGGTTTAAAAATTCACAGAAATTGCTAATTAATTCCAGAAAATTTAAATTAAAAAAATTCTTAAAATTTCAGGTGATTACACTCGCCGACCCGAGCAGCTACTCTCCGACAGTTCTTCGGCAGCACCACGAACCCTAGCCTGGACACAACAACTCGATACGCAGGACACGAAGTTGACTCTCGGACACGTGGAATTCAGCGTTCACGGAGCCCTGTTCAGGTACCATTTTCTCTCATCTCGTAACTCCATTTTCGATTCCGTCAGTTGCTACACGTAGACTGCATAACCCTCTCGGTGCCCGTGCAACCCGCTCGGTGCATCGCGTCCTGTGGTGATCGCACACCACGATCCAAAAACAGGAAAAACAATACCCTGTTTCACCCCGGAACTGAGTGCGCCCTGCCAAACGGGACGACTTGGTCGCACGTGGTCTTTACCAAAACATGCGCGTCGTTGATACGGTCATGTAGGATTTTGCAGAAGTCGATTCGGATGTGCGTGCACACCGGAATCAACGTGTATCCGCCGCCGACACCCCGTATCCGTCCTTTCTGGAATATGCTGTAACTTTGTGTACACACATCGGATCGAGACAAAACTTATGCCATCGGACTCGTAGCAATACGCTGGTCCTGTGACCCAAGTTTGGTTCAATTCTGAGAACGATGACAAAATCGCGTATCGTGGTCCCGTAGGCTCCACTTGACGGGCGATTTTGTGATCGGCTCATCGGAATCCAATTATGAAAGTTCCGTTGGGTTCATATCATCGTTCCTGACTTGTAGACACTGAGTTTGAGGAATTTGGAGACCTTTGACCCTGGCATGCTTTCCGGTGCAAAGTGGCCCACATGTGGAACCCGCTTTTGCCCGGAAATGCCCTTTTTGCCCCTGTGTCCAAATTGGACGTATGGACAGGCGTTTCTAGCTATTCGACATCTTCTGAGACTGTTGGTAATGTTTATTACAGCTTTTGGAGGAGTACCCACCGGATCCACTGATACAGGGATAGCTTTTGGTATTCAAACACCAGGCAAGTGTACCTTGCCAAACTCTGCATTATTGTTATATATTTTCCTTGCTTCATTATATTGCTGTGCATGCTTAACCTAGGACCATGTGACGTACTTAGCATCCGATTATCAGTCGGGTGCCAACATCGTACGTGGTGTTTTGTATTGTCATCTAGAGATGGATACTCGTGACACTTTATCTTCTCGTACTTGTCTTACCAAGTACCTATGACCCAGGACACTTGACACTGTTCATGAGACAGGATCTTCCCGAGATATTTGTGGTAATTCTTTATAGGATACAGGACTTGACAGAGATATTATATTCCTAGATATTTATGACTTGTGCATTAGTTATGATCCCGCTGACATGGACATGAGACGTTATGGTCATAATATGCGTGGTTACATTGGGTGGGGAGAGACACACAGACTACAGGCTGATCATATATATACACCCTTATTATTGTGAGGCACAAGACTCTAAAGCCCGAGCTTGGCCCATTACTCATTATTACTGCTGCTACCGGCTCCCCGACACAGAGCTTGTAGTGGCTTCAGCCTGAGTTCTAGTGCTGCTCTCATCTTGCATATCACTTAGCTGGTTATTTAGTGTTCCCTTATTGTTCCATCTATTATTGGAGAGGCCCATAGGCTACAGGTTGATTATGTTATGCCGGCTACTCAGTCTTCCGCTGAGCTAGACCACCACATGATACCACTGCTACCGGCTCCCCTACACAGAGCTTGTAGTTGTTTCAACCTGAGTACTATTGATGTTCTCTCTTGCATTTCACACAGATGTTTACATACCCTATTTATTCATTATCTGCTGTACTGCATTTATTTTGGCATGAGCTTTCTTGTACCTTGCTATGTCCCCTAGGGACCTGGATCCGGATTATGTCCCCAGGATTTGCAGACAAGATCTATCCCGAGGTATACGGGACCACAGCAGGAGCTGATCCAGGAGCTGTACCGCCATCCGAGGATGAGGTGTCAACCGAAGACTTTTCCTGAGCATCCATGTTTCATGCTCAGTATTTACTTTATTTCAGTCATTTATATTTTGGTCTGTTGAACCAATGTATCAGATATTTATCGGGTTGTTCTCCGAAGTACTTTGTTGAGACTAGCTGATGATTAACATTCCTTATTTATTCTATGGATCATATTTTATATCTTGTGTGGATGAGATTAGTTGTGCCATGTTGTCGTAGACTTGATTTTACAGCTTAAGTATGCCCTGATGGATCCATTAAATTGGGTTTGTCCATCTGTGCGTACTGCTGGCCATTGCCACGTGTCTAGTCCCTCAGTATTTTGGGACTGGGGCATGACAGCCGATGATCAGGCGATGTTCAGGCGATGTTCACAATATTATGTCTTGTATATGTGCTTCAGTTCCAGATGCACCGCTGCTTCAGAGTGATCTTCACGCCTTAGCACGCACGAAGGAGCATCCGCAACGACGAGGTTCTCCCACACCCTGCATATAAACTGGTGGATTATCAGTATATTGAATGCACTGGTGGGGAAGCTACTCGCCCGCTCGACAAATCCAAACACATAATACAAGTTCCGTGCACCAACTATTAAGTTGTCTTTCTAGTTGCCTTAGGATCAGTTTCATGCAAATATTGAATAGCCTACTTCGTGTGGCAGTGCGCCGTGCGACATGAGAGGAAACACGGCGAGACTTACCAACTCACCATTTGGCCTTCCCTGTCCAAGGCAAACATTATTAATTCAAGCACGACAAGTATAAACATTCAAGAGGCATAGCATATGCAAACACGAGAGCCATTTTAACATGATCGTTCAGGTGTTTAATTGTTTCTTGATGCGATGCAATGACTCGCACGCGGATAGCCGCTAAGCGATGATGACTTATCTATATGAACAGTTATCGCTGGCATAGCCATAAAGGACCAATTTAGTCTTGAACAAGGATGGAAAGCAACAAAGATTCAGTGGTGGCTGCATACCATCCTGTCCAGATGCAGTAGAATAATGTGACGTTCCATTAGGATCGGATCGGCCCCGGTGCCCCAAAAATTGTCCGTGGAACACAGTGACCTTGTTCCAAGTTGTCCGCGACATGCAAGTCTGTAAACTTTAGGTCTCTGGTCTGGTACATGAACAAGTTTGAGGCAGTATGTGTATATATTGAACAAGTCCGGTATGGAACGAGTTTGAGGCAGTATATATACAGAACTTGTTGAGGCATGATTCATTTACAGTAGTGTACAGATTGTCAGGCCAGTTGATTCAGTAGTTTTCTTCATGAGCTGTGATTCAGTGATTTATTCATTCAGGGTGCAAATTCCCTGGTTCGGAAATTGCCTTGGTGACCTAACGGTCCCGGACACATTCAGGTTCTTCTATGCACGGAACGACTACTTAGTAGTCTCCCGGGGTTTGGATGAAAATATGGCAACATACAAGTAGACAAGCATGCATTTGTATTAAACACAAGTATTCACGTTAGCTCGGGCCCGGAGGTAAGCCGAGAGGTGAAGCCGTTGGGGAACTTCCCGAGCGACACGTTCTAGGGTAGCATGCGAGGGTTTGAACATATATAAAAGCAATGTTTCATTTCCATGCTCTAGCATAAGCAATACGAGTTAGGATTATTCCCTTAGCTAGGTGCGTTGGATTCTTATTAGCATGCAGGGGGTGATTCACCTAGCGACTAGCATGAACATTCCATATTTTATGTGTGCTGGCTAAGCAAAGACAAGTTCACCGTAGCCACCCACATTAGCGATGATTCGCCTCGATAGAACGATACGTCATGTGAGCCTCTGAAAGCCTAAGCTGGATCCTGTAGGGACAAGTCTGGATATCCTTTGCTTCTCGTTCGAGGCAAAGCGGGTCGGGACAGTTGCACTTTTGCCGTTTGAGTCGGCAGTCCGCTAGAACGGAACGGGGTGTTACACAAGCAGAGACCCGTCTTCTCCTTTCTCTTTTCTTCTAGTTATATCTTGTTCTCTCCGTCTGCAACTGCGATTGTAAGAAAGAACAGAGATTATTTTATGGTTATGTATTTTTTTGCTAGTTGTAATCAGAAATATTATTATTAAGTGCTTCGTTGGAGTCATGTTCTTCAGAGGACAAACTTATTTGCTGAAGCCTCTGTATCTCGACTATAACTTCATGATCAAACAGAGGGCAGACTATAAAGTTTGCTTGAAGTTCTGTTCGTGATCCGTTCTTCCATCTTTTAATTAAATTTTGAGACTAACATATACTAATTTTTACCATTTGTTTAATACATGACACTCTTTGTCTTTGAATGACAAAATAATATTATCCTAGTTTTGGTGGCCGAACGAACATAACCCAAGCCTCTCGTGTTACAAAAAAAGGCTGTTGATAAGGGCACTATACAATTTACTTGGGGCTAGCCCATTAATGAATGAAGTTTACTCATACTAGTCCAAAAGTTTACTCATACTAGCCCAAACTCTTCACCTCCCTCCTCATGCTCTTTCCGTCCTCCACCGCCGCCTCCCGTCGCCACCTCCACCTCCTCCCCCACCGCCTCCTTCCCCTTCCGCTCCTCCGTCGCGTCCTCCCTTTCGACCACCGCGTAGGATCCACCACCCGAACCCACCTCCCACCTCCCTCTACCCATCACACCCTCACCCAGCTCAAGCTCGACTACTTCGACACCCTCGGCGTCCGTCGCTCCTCCCTTCCCTCCTTCCTCCGCCGCTACCCCCAGGTCCTCCACTCCAGCGTCGTGGAGGACTGTAAAAAAAATCAGGACTGTCAAAATTGGAAGGATACACTATTGAAATGACTGTCAAAATTTTGATAGTCCTACCAATTGGAAGGACTGTCAAAATTTTAACAGTCCTAAAAATCTAACATAGAAAATGAGTCAGTGGCAAAACGATCAAAAAGAATTTGAGGTGAAAGGATGGTAGTTGGGTAAGTGGAAAGTTTAGATGGATAAGTGGCAAAAAGAATGAGTCATTCACAAACATTAGAAAATGTTCTAGGAGTATGAGCAAAATCTTGCTAATAGGGTGAGTTAAGATGGGTAAATGACAATGTCAAAATTTTTAGGACTGTCAACTTTTGACAGTCCTAGCAATTGGAAGGACTGTCAAAATTTTGACAGTTCTAAAAAATCAACATATATTTTTAGGACTGTCAAAATTTTGACAGTCCTACCAATTGGAAGGACTGTCAAAATTTTGACAGTCCTAAAAAATCAATATATATTTTTAGGACTGCCAAAATTTTGACAATCCTTATTGCTTGTGAGACTGTCAAAATTCTGACAGTCCTAGTTTTATATAAAATTTCTAGTGGGTTAAAATTAGGACTGTAAGAATTTTGACAGTCCTAAAAAATTAATATATATTTTTAGGACTGTCAAATTTTGACAGTCCTAGAAAAATCAGAACTGAAGATGAATTTACTAAAATCCACACCTTATTTGGAAACCTTTTTGTTTCCTTTTTACTTAATGTAGACCCCTACAACTTGTTCTTTGTATTAGCTTGGAGTAACTAATAAGAAAGGCATGCCTTCTAAGAAATTGTTTTCCTATCACTTGTATGAAGTAGCTTTTGTTAGGGGTTCATCAAGTTATGACCTAATAAGGGTTATGATAATGAGTTCATCAAGTTATGAGCAAAACATACTCTATTTAACTTTCCTTGGACCGGACCATGCTTCTGTCAGTGAAGTTGGTCATATGGAAACTTGCTAATTAAGGCTGTATCTAAATACAGAGTAAAGCATGCTAAATTCCCATTGACCAGATGAACAACACAAAAGCAACCTCTATTGAATTGTGAGTTTAGTGTGTGGCTCTAGCATCATAAATATATATTTGCATCAGCGTGTATCACTATCTAGATTTGTATGTTCACTATCTAGATTTGCATGTTGTGCCAATCAGGCATATGTAAACACACATACTCCACATCCTAAAAAAACCACAAATGGAAGCATGTCGAGTTTTAAGCCATGCAGTTAAACTCCATATTCTCTTAGCATGTTTTAAATAAAAATTTTAGGACTGTCAAAAGTTTGACAGTCCTATCAATTGGAAGGACTGTCAAAATTTTGACAGTTCTAAAAAATCAACATATATTTTTAGGACTGTCAAAATTTTGACAGTCCTATCAATTGGAAGGACTGTCGAAATTTTGACTGTCCTAAAAATTTAACATATATTTTTAGGACTGTCAAACTTTTGACAGTCCTACCTATTGGAAGGACTGTCAAAATTTTTTTAGGACTAATTGATAGGACTGTCAAATTTTTTTTACAGTCCTAAAAAATCAATATATATTTTTAGGACTGTCAAAATTTTGACAGTCCTTATAAGCTTGTGGGACTGTCAAAATCCTGACAGTTCTAGTTTTATATAAAATTTTCAGTGGGTTAAAATTAGGACTGTCAAAATTTTGACAGTCCTACAAATTGTTAGAACTGTCGTGGACTGTCAAAATTTTGAGAGTCCTTCCAAGTGGTAGGACTGGAAGGACTGTTATAACAATTCCGAGTGAATTTTGTGAGCGACAAATTTGTAATTATCAATGATAAAAATTTGGACTAGCCTCAAGTAACTTTTAGGATGACAAACTTATAATTTTTGGTAAATTTTTAATGTGCTAGTCCCAAGTAAAATGTATAGTGTCCTTATCACTAGACCAAAAAAATGACCCATACTGTCCATAAAAACCTCCTCCCCACAATGAATCCCCTAGATTGATAAAACTTTAAAGAAAAGTAAAAAAAAGAAAAAGAAAAGAAAGAAAGAGCTAATTATTATTCCGATGGCATCAGCGGCTGCTGGTGGAGGTGTGGTGGTGGCGGCGCCGTTCTGGAGGGCCGCGGGGATGACTTACATAACCTACTCCAACAACTGCGCCTCTCTGGTGCGCGGCTGCCTCAAGGAGCCTTTCAAGTCGGAGGCAGCCGCCAGGGAGAAGGTCCACTTCTCCGTCTCCAAGTGGATCGACGGAAAGCCAGAAAAGCCCAGTAAGCCCCATCTCTCTCTCTCTCTCTCTCTCTCTCTCTCCTATGGTTAGGGTTTCATTTTGTATCGATCTCTATTCTTGGTGATTGAAATTATTCATTGCCAATCTTTGAGATGATGTTAGGGTTAGGGTCTGCTTGGTAACGGTATTTTGATTGGTTTTGCGGTATTTTTGAACCGATCGTTTTATAAAGTATTTTAAAAACTGTTGCTTGTTAAAATTTTTGAAGCACTAGTTTTTGCCAACTTTTTAACTCTTCAAAATCGGTGTAATATAATTTTGGATGTCTTTATAAACATTCTAAATCGAAGGATTTTGGACAGTTTTATTATTTTATTACATTTATATCCTTATCAAAAATATATAATTATAATTATTGATACCTTACCATATTTTTTTTCTTTTTCATCTATTCTACTTTTTTCAAACTATGGCTACTTTCTCTGGTTAGTTGTTAACAATTTTCTCATACTTTCATCCTGGCACTTCTCTCTCACTTTCATCCAAAAGTTTCTATTATTTCGTGTGTTTCAATTATTTTATTTATATATTGACATATAGATAATTTTATTCATGTAAAAAACTCTCAAAACTGCTCGTTAATGAAATACCCAACATGAGTTGGACTGGTTTAAAAACTGCTACTTAAAAACCCCCAAAATCAGACCGCTCATAACCACTCATAACCGGTACTCTAAAAACACCTCATAGCCGCTACCCTTGTAATTGCCTTAGGGTTTGATGCACATTTGACGGGGATATTAGGGTTTTCTTTAATTTACACGTCATTTTAATGATTTGGTGTAGGCTCTTGGATTGAGTGAAGATTGACAAGCCGGAGAAGCCCATAACGAAAGCTGATTCTATTCCTTCTCCATGGATTTTTGTTCCGGATTTGAGGTTACTGTACATTGGGAGATGGAGATGGTGGTTATTAAAATTTCTCAATCTGATAGCATGGACAAGCTATATTTCAACTATGCAGGAGAAGAAAGGTACTAGTGTGAGGCATATAGGAGATAATTCAAGATCTTTCAACATTTTGGAAGAGAGATCTAAAGTTGAAAAGTGAAAACTAAAGAAAATGTTTAACATCGAAATTTGAAAGCAACGAGTGAATCATGGAGAAAGAGAATCTTGGATTTTCTTTAAAAATGAATTAAGTATAATAACTTGTTCTTACATAGCATTCGATTGCGTTGAAATTGTCCTACTTGAACTCAAATAATCATTCATCTCAATTAGAAAATTACATGCTCCTATTAAATGTAGAATGTAAATTATGTAGTAAATCCTACCGGACAAAGGTTCGTACATATCTAAACTGATTCAATATGACTTGGGTCTTCAAAGATGCTGGTTGAATCTGGAGTCCCTCAGCACCATTAATTACAGTTTGTAAACCTACAAATAAGATGCTGCACCGAAACTTTTACAATATTGATAGGTCTCTAGCTACATTTTAAGATGTGTGGAAAGATGAGAAGTATTTATGAGGATGTATAGGGGATATCAACTTTTAAAACTTCATATTGACTTGGGTTATATCTAGCACAAAAATAATCAAATATAAGTTCTTATTAGGTTCTTGAAAGAATTGCTGGATTCAAAGACATACTTGGAGATGTGCAAATCAATTTTTTTGGGGTGTATTTTACATCTCTTCATTTTTTGAGGGGTGCGTGGGTCTGGAAGGCTAATAAACTGCAAATGTGTTTGGTTATCATTGAAGTAAATGCCAAGACATGAATGAAAAGGAGGTCCTTCATAGGGCTGAATGCACAAAAGGAATCACATAGTCAATTTGGGTGCATTAGAAGATATATTCTTAGGGTGCTAGTCAGATCAATTGGAGGACATAAACTTTTCTCCATGCAACAACTCATTCCATGTCATCATAATTCATAATTAGTCTCAAAAGCCTTCACCAAAACACATTTTCTTGAAACATCAAACGAAAATGCAAAGTACAAAACACACGTCTTTAATCTTCATAACTAAGTAGCATCACCAACACCCTCTACTTCTTCCTTGTCATCATCATCATCAGTGAAAATACAGCTTCAAAAGCAGGTTCACCAAAAGACAAGTTGGCAATTTCAAGAACTACAATACCATCAAATGGATCAACATCATCTCCACCAATGTCCCACATTGTTGTGTCATCATCATAAAAAACATTAGGGTCCATTCACTTATATTTGGGTTACCAAGTCAAAGTAGTCATGAAGTACCAAAGAAGTTCCCACTGATTACCGAAAATTGAAAATAAAAACAAAAGTAAATATAAATTTTGGGTACATATGCAGTATGTACCCAGGAGTGCCAGAACTCGTTACCCATGCTTCGTAATTCAAAGTCTTCATAGTAACATCTTACTGGTCCGCCATGTTTTTCTTTATGAAATTAGTTCAAGCAAACATGGAAGGCTCTGAACTTGATATATGCTTTATAAAAACAAAAGTAAATATAAATTATGGGTACATATGCTGTATGTACCCAGGAGTGCCAGCACCCGTTACCCGTGCTTCGTAATTCAAAGTCTTCATAGTAACATCTTACTGGTCTGCCATGTTTTTCTTTATGGAATTAGTTCAAGCAAACATGGAAGGCACTGAACTTGATATATGCTTTCAGACGTTACTAGTTTTCACGTCAAGTTCTATATTTATGGGATTTTGGAGGGTCAAAGTTATTGCATAACTTGGAGGAATTGCGGAATTATGAGGGTAGCTTTTTGTTCAGATTAGCAATCTTGTGCCTGGCTGGTTGTTGTTATTCTCTATTCAATTGGCCTTAAATGACACATATTTCCCCTTCATTAGAATTAAAAGATCGTCACCAATTGCAAAAATAGAAAGGAGTCGATGAAGTGCAGGTTTTTGAGGGTGACTTTGTTTATATATTTGAAAATTGACATGGTTGGTTTGTTGCTATTCTTGATTCTATTGATTAATAAAGCATTTGACTTTCTCAGGGTTTGTTTGGATAGACTTTCTGAAATTTTGTTCTGAGAACAGTTTTTTGAAAGTAAGTTATAAAGTTGTTTTCTGAGTATAGTAATTCTGAGTTTGCGTTTGGTTCCTTTCATCTGGAAAACTGGTTTTAAAACACAAAAGTTGAAAATTGTGTTTGCTTAAAAAAAATTTAAAAATAATTTTCTTAATTGTGTCCATTCGTGTCCAAATGTGTCCCTCTCAAATGTGTCCATCTCTGTGTCCTGAGTTCATCGTGTCCGGCGACATCTCTTGTGTCCCTCTCTCACCCCGTGTCTATCGACATCTCCCATGTCCAGCTACATCTCCCGTGCGCCTCTCACCCCGTGTCCAGCGACATCTCCCGTGTCCAGCTACATCTCCCGACACCGGATTCATCTCCCGTGTCCATCGACATCTCCCCTCCTATTCCCGTTGCTGCCGCCAACGACAAAACTCACTATTGCCTCCCAAGCCTTCACCAAATTTTCGATGTTGGAAGTGCAGTTTGATTTTCTTCTTTTTATTTGGTTTTGTTTGTTGGAGTAAGAAAAATAAATGGATCAACGAAGAGGAAAGACGCGCCAAAAAGAAGAAAAAAAAAAGGAAAGGGGGGCGAAGAGTGGGGGTCCAAGCCCTCGATCCTGCCGCGGCTCCACTCGAGGTCGTCGTCGTCGACCAACCCACCGTGGCTCCACCTCGATGTCGTCGAGCAACCCGGGTCATCGAGGGGGTCATCGGGTGGTCGATGCTTTACGCATCGTCGTCGATGCAGAGGATGTCGTCGAGGTCGTCGTCCCGGAGGCACGTGGAGGATGAGGAGAAGGGGAGGAAGCCTGTCGACGGGACTTGCTCCAGAGGCGACGGTCGAGGAGAGAGAGAGAGAGAGAGAGTTGGGAAGAGTCCTCCCGGTGAACTAATTTGAGGAGAGAGATTTGGGACTTTGGTGGGTGGATGGGAGAGTGGGGCCCGCAGAGAAAGAGAGATTTGGAAAACAGTTTTCAGAAAACAGGTTTTTGATGCTCTCAAAAAGTAACGCTTAAACGTTACTTTTTGGAAAAATGTTTCTAAACTTATTTTTCCCAAAACTGCAGCCAAACACTCTTCTAATGCTACTGTAGCATTCCTATTCCGAAAACAACGTTTAAAATAAGAACCAAACAGGCCCTCAGGTTCTTGGTGAACACTTCCCTTTTTATAAGTTAGATACGTGATAACTAACAGAGGAGGGATTCTATTTCACCAATAGAATCTTGGAAGTAGATCGGCTATAAGCTTCTTATATAAATAGTTTTATGTATATCTTGGGCCACCATCAGTAGTCTTCATTATGTAATCAACAACAATGTGCGTTAAGAAATATTTTGCTTTCCAACAGATTGTCATATACTTGTAAACTGAAATAAAATGACTCCTAATTAATGTATTTCTTTCTATTTGGCTTATCAGCCATCCGCACAGATGGACCGGAAGCATGAAGATGCCACGGCTGGGGAGCTTGGGTTCACTACAGATTGAAGTTTATTTTTCTATGCTTGTTTTATGCGTTAAGCTCCGAACGAGTTTTACAATTTCTGTACTGTTGACACTTTTTAAGGGCATCTTTTTTCCTAAATAAAATTTTCATACGATGTTATCTTCTTTTACTTTGTTAGGAAAGCTGGGAGGATACAAAGAGACTATAAATTAGATGATCATCTGCTTGTGTTTTTAGTCTGACCTTTTAAATTGCAAGTACTTGACATTTGAAACTGCCTGGGAGTTTGTATTACTTACTACTGTTTTTTTAACTTGATATAATTTTTCCATACCCCCCCCCCCCCCCCCACACACACACACCCACCCACCCACCCACACACACCCACACCCACACCCACACACACCCCCAACCCACCCACCCACTTAAGTAGGGATGGTGCATGGATGGCCGTGTATCATATGGAAGTTTCTTTTACTATGTCTCTTTTGATAATCTACAGGAAACCCTCCCTCCTGATGTTTGCTAGTCTTTGAGTTTATTTCTCTTAACATTATCTTTTGAAGCATGAAAACACGTGATGCCAAAAAGACCAAATTGCCCATCTGTTCAGTTACTGGGGGAGATCGAGTAAGAAATTAGTTTTTTTCCCTCCTTTCCCTTTATGGTCATCTTTCCCCCTCACGTTTTCGTTGGTCGTCGATTGGGTCTCTTTCTTATTGTGTCCGCTTCAAGAGATTGTCCAGGTAACAATGCCGCCTCCAATTTTCGTCTAAAGTGATTTTAGGGTTTATGTAATTTGGGGATTTGCATGGGGACATATATGACCCATGTCATACTTATTAAAATTGTCTTAATTCCTATCTAAATTATGATTCTTTTACATTAAAGTTGTATTTGTAGATCTTAAATGCCAACAATATTAATGCCTAAATGTATTAAATAAATGACTAAATTGTGTTCTTACTGATTTATATTTGCCATTACTAACAAATTTTTGTTAGTTGTAATTAACACATTGAATGTTGCAACTAGATAATAGAAAAACCATTGTAGTTTGACCTTTACATTGACCATGGGAAGGATGAACCAACACTTACAGTTTCTGATAAAGATGATGGTGGCGGCGGTATAGGAAGTTTTCTTAGAAGCTCCAATATTTTTTAAACACTGATTCTAGACCATGAAGTTTATCTATTGTTTCTCAAGTTATAAGTTTTTAATTCTTATGCAAGTTTCATCAATATTGTTGTAGACTTGTCAAAGATTGTTAATTGGTGTTGGTGGCACTAATTCATGCCATGGTGGTGTTTCATCTTATGTTTGTTTATATCATTGTGCAATATCCAGAATATCCTGTAAATGTGACTGCGTTGGTTGTATGTTTAATTTATGCGGTTGTGTTGGCTGGACCTGGAATACATATGGCTGTGTCGGATGTCCTGCAATATATGACTGTTTATTGTATGTTTAATATATGTGGTTGTGATGGTTATGTCTGGAATATATGTGGGTGTATTGGTTGTATCTGCAATATATATGCTGTGTTGGTTGTAGTATCCAGGATTGAAACATTCAATCTGGACTACGGGCAATGGTGATGTATTGTGCAATATTCGAGATTTGTATGCTGCAATATGGGACTGTTAGTTTTATCTTGAATACATGTTTTGTTAGTTGTATCTTGAATACATGTTGTGTTGATTGTATGTGGAATGTGTATGGTTGTGTTGGTTGTATCTTGCAGTGGAACATAAAATGTGCAGTGATGATGCATTGTGCAATATCCAGGATTTGTATTCCATAGTAAACCTTGTTCCCTGGTGTATTGTCATTTATGACGGATGAGTGTAAGTTCTGTTGGAATAATTCCTAAAGAATGCAAATTGGAAGATGTAAAATTAAAGACAGGAAATAGTAGAGGATTCGAGGCACGTTATACGCTGGCCTTAGAATAGAACATCGTCCCACGAACAGTGCAGCGGGTTTCTGACAATCTATCTCCGAGATACAACGAATCATTCGTTCCACTTCACCGTGCACCCGGTGGCGAATCCCACGAACGATCACAATCGTGTCCGAAGAAGAGAGATTGGACGAAGGAGTTTTTGGAGGAATGTTGGTTCTGGTGTTTTGCTTTTCTTTTTCGTCTCTGTAAGATTGTTTTTTCGTCCCGAACAAAGAGCGAGAGAGAGAGAGAAAAGAAAAAACAGATGACTGTTTCTTAGATTTCAGGATCGTGTCCTCGATATATCTCTCACGTAACCTTTCCCACTCTTTCCGTAACGGGATTACATAAGAACGGTTCCGCGGAACACCAGCAACCCATCAGACCAAATCAACAAAAAAATAAATAAAAAATAAAATAAAATAAGATATGAAATTACCTTTGTACCCGTGTCCGTTCTGCGGCGTGCAAAAGTGTTAAGTGCGCGACTAATAAATGCGTAAAAATGCGCATTAAATCGCGCATCCGCTCGCGGGTTGGATGAGATCTAGCCCATCCCCGACAAAGTCCATTTACCCACTAAGAGCGGTAAAGCAATATATGGAAGTTCTCCTTTCCCATGTGAGAATAAACAAAAAAGTTGTCTTTATTGAATCACATGGGTAAACAAATCTAACATGTTCTATTTTCATATCGTGTATTCATGATTTTGATCTTGTGTGGTCTTGCTGGCACTGGTTTATTTGCATTGTATGGTTTTTGTGGGTTTCAGATTTTTTTCTCGTATATATGAAGGAGAGAATTAATACATTAACCACGTACACAAAACTTAAACGTTTTCATGAGTTTCTTGATCTTGTGAACCTATCCATGTACCACCCTAGACTTAGAACCCTTAGACGCTGCCATGACCTGGTGTAGGACTCATATGGACGGAGGACTACACAAGTCCAGTCTTGACACACTGTGTAGCAGGGGACCATATAACCGTCTTGACTTCTTTTATCCCGTATGCCACACAGCTAGCAACAGACTGTTTTGTGTTTAGTTATTGGTGGCTGGTCAGTTTCTTGGTGACTTGGTCGAATGAAAGGTGATAGAAATATATTGTGTTTAGTACTTATCATATTATAATACTAGAATATTTACTGTAGTGAAATAAATTTATATTAAATTAATGTAGACGAAACAAGTTTGGATAATTTTGAAATAGAGAGAGAGAGAGTCCGCCAACAGTTTTGGCGGGAAAAAAAAACCGAACACATAGGCAAAAAAGTCAAAAGTGGACCCCATAAGTCCAAATTCTGCCAATTTGTGCAAGCACAAATTACGCCACTGTTGGTAGAATTTGGCTTGTGGGGCCCGCGGGTTGGTTTGGGTGGTTGGGTTGGGTTTGGTTTGGTTTGTTTGGTTTATTTTATTAGTTTGTTTTAATTAGTTATGTTTTGGTTTTTTTTTTATTTAGTTTAGTTTTGGAATTTGATTTAAGAAAATATATTTTAACAAAATAAAATTAAAATAAATTAATTGTAAAGAAATATTTTTTTCGCACATGTCCACTATTTTTGCCTCACGGATTTAAAACAATTAATTTAAATTAATTCATAATTTTTTTTGGAAGTCGAAACATCGTTTTAAATCCGTGGGCCACCACACCAAATATAAATTAATTTCACTACGGTAAATTTACCGAAAGTAAAATTTGGAGGTCAAAACATAGTTTTTTTGCGATTCTAATTTTTTTTGAAGTCCGTCAAACGGTGAAACGGTTTATCTCGTAGTACTTTTCGATACGGTCATTTTGGCACAAACTGGACCTTATTAAAATCTCTCAGTCAAAAGTTATGGTACTTTAAAGTTTTAAATTTTATATTTTTGCCTGTAACATGTGCGTCTTGTTTCGGATAATTTTTTTTTTCTACACGATTTGTGTTACTCTCGTCGAAAACATACAAATCGACTTATTGTTTAACAAAAAATAATTTCAAAACAAATGTTATGGCCGCTCGAAGTCTGCTCGATGGCAGACGTAATATTCTTACGACAGATTTTTATTATTATTATTTTTTTAACGTCTGTTAACGACAAAAAAAATTAACGATAGGAATATAATATTAAAAAATATAAACATCCAAATGACGTTTTGATACTTTTTTCGTAATTTTTTAAACTTTGATGCTTTAGATGAAATTTATACAAATTTTGATGCTCTGGATGCAAATTTCTGAAATAAATTTTTCTTTACAATTAATTTATTTTAATTTTATTTCGTTAAAATAAATTTTCTTAAATCTAATTACAAAACAAAACTAAATAAATAAAATCAAAACATAACTAATTAAAACAAGCTAATAAAATAAACCGAACAAACCAAACAAAACCAACCCAACCCGTGGGCCCCCACACCCAATTTTCGCAAACAGAAATTGCCCCCCACCAATTTCAGCCAACAGTGTTGGCGAAAATTGGCTTGTGGGGTCCACTTTAAATTTTTTTTAATTTTTTTTCTGCCTACGTGTACGTCTGTTGTGTTTTTTGCCAACACTGTTGGCGGACTCTGTCTCTATATCAAAATTTTACAAACTTATTTCGTTTGAATGAATTTAATATAAATTTATTTCGCTATAGTAAATTTTCTGTATATTCTAATACTTGTATACGGTAGAAATATATTGAATTTAGTAATTATCATATAAGAATACAATTATATATGTAATACAAACCCCTTTATATAGTCTTTATATAGCCTCCACTGTAAGAAGAATAAACATTAAAGAATTCTTTCTTCAAATACTTATCCAAGTTTTATATTTGACTTGGTATTAAAGCAAAGATCCATGATAACTTTCTTTCTTTTAAATTTGTTTGTTTCTTAGATCATTTTTTCGTCAAGAATTTTCTTTTCAATTTGATTGTTTTTAAATCAATTTCTAGTTAAGTAACTTCTTTCCTAGATTATAAAATAATGATTCGATCTGTCGAGTGTTTCTTTTGATTCGTCGAAATGTGTCTCTTTAGTTGATTTTGTTGCAAATTTTCAATGGGTAATGCAATAAGGCTCTTTTAAGATCAATGAAGTCCAAAAGGTTGAGGTCTCTATCAACACCCCAGATTCAGGTTCTGAATCGTTTAGAGGTATCAAGCTCAATGGTACTAATTTTCAGTCATGGAAGAAGATCATTTCTGTCTATCTTCGTGTTTATGTAGAAGATGAGACATGTGACTAGAACAGTCAAGGCTCGTTATGAAGCTAACGAGGAAGTATATGCAAAACGGGAATATGCTAATGGATATGCGATGACAGTCCTGTTAGAGCTATGATTGAAGATGTGATGCAGATGGTGAAAGAGTGTGAAACTGCTGAGGCGATTTGGAAGATGCTGTAGGACTTGTATACCAATGAATATGATTTTATACAGGTTCATGAGCTGATGGACAAGGCTGCTTGCATGACACATAGTAGGCAGCCAATATCTATAAAGCAGGGAATGACTACTTGATTAATGCAGGTAGTGAGGCCATCTTCTATATTGCAGGCCCCTGGTTCAAGCACCACTGACGTCGCATGCTTGAAATATATTTGGGCTTAGATCGATCAGAAGCATCCATGCAAGTTAAAAAAATCGGGAGGATATTACGTGGTACAAAAAGGAGAAGGAACTCGAGTGGGTTCATATGTTATTAAGAGGGCTAGATGCTAAACATAGCAGTGCCAAGGGAGAGTTGCTCAAGATGACTGATCCTCCTAGCTTGATCACAACTTTCACATACATCTACAAGGACGAGTCTTAGCAAGAGAGTCTACAAAAGGCACAAACATAAGTTTCAAGCTTAGCTATTCAAGCTAAGGATCTCGTGCCTCCTCAACAACAAAACTCAATCCCATTGCGCCAACATGGCCCCTACCAGAGTTTTCTTTTCTAATAAATCTCGTCGTTATTCCTACTATAATGGACTTGGCCATATCCAAAAAAGTTGTTGGAAGTTGAATGGGTAACCCAGTAAGCAGGTTATCATCCTAAAGGGAATGGGACTGTTCAGTTGATGCATGAGCCAGATTTCTACGGAGTGGTTGGCCAGGATCATACTACAACATGTACTGCTGCTCCAACTGCTTCGACATCTGGTCGAGTTAAGATAGGTATAGCCTTACATATTTTTGGCTTTATTGGTTCTTATACTTGGATTATTGATTCGAGTGACTTAGATCATAATTTTACCAAATTGTCTCCTTTAGTGTCTTGTGTTACTAATGCTAATGGTGAAGCTTTTTGGTATTAGGAACATCGTCAATTCGTATTAGCCCTACCTTAGACCTCCATAATGTTTTATATGTTCATGAATTATCTCACCATTTTATATTTATTCCATAGTTGAATACTGAAACTTAGTGCTCCGTAACCTTTTAACGTATGCAATTAATTTTTCAAGATTTTCTAACCAGATAGAGAATCTGTTGAGGGTATCTGAGGGGCAGGTTGTTTCATCTGGATCAGATGTATATGGTTGAGAAACCAGAAGCATAGTTCTGAGCCACTTTGACTTCGAGTTCTGACAAGCTGAGTGAGATTTGGTTGTGGATTGCCATTTAAGACATCCTTTATTTAGTGTCATAAAAAAAAATTCATGCCTACTTTGTTTATCGGTGTGGATGAGTCTGTCTTTTATTGTGAGACTTGTGTTTTGACAAAAAGTCATAGTGCTACTTATTCCCTAAGTACTTCCAATAACAGTTTTATTTCTTTTTGAGTTAATTCATTTTGATGTTTATGGACCGTTTAAAGAGCCTATTACAAAAAGAAGTATGAGATATTTTGTGCCGTTTATTAAAAATTTTACAAGAGTTATCATGGGTAGTTCTTCTTAAAAACAAAGATGAAGTCTTTCCAGCCTTTCAGGATTTTGTACACTTGTCCAAACACAATACAATAAAACCATTAAAGTCCTTCGTTCCGGTAATGGAGGGAATATATAAATCATTATTTTTAGAGACTTTTTCCAAACACATGGTATTGTCCACCAAACCACTTGTCCACAAACACCCGAACAAAATGGGGTGTTTGGTAGAAATCTGGTTATGGCTCGTTCTAATTTTTTTTAGTGCTCATATGCCTAAGTATCTCTGGGGGGTGCTATACAAGCCTCCTTCCATCTTATCAATCGTCTCCCATTTAGTGTTCTCCACGGTAAGATTCCATTTGAGGTCCTTGCGTCTCATGTTTCCATACTATTTTTCCATAATCTTCCTGCTCGTATCTTTTGTTGTGTTATTTTTGTCCATGCACCTTAGAACTAAAGGTCTAAGTTGGATGTCCGGGCGATTCTGTTTTTGTTAGCTATGATGGCTATCAAAAATGGTATAAATGTTTCCATCCACAAACCCGCAAAGTTTTATGTTAATATGGATGTGACATTCTATGAAGATATGAGCTATTTTTCATCTATTGACACAATTCTTCAAAAGGAAGAGATATGATGATAATGAAGAATAAGTGTTGGAAGAAGGAGAAATGTAGATAGAAGGTATTTTGATGGGTTGTATGGAAGTTCTCGAGTCGTCGAACAAAGATATATAAGTTATCAAGTCCTGATCTTGGAGGATCATAAAGTCGTCGAACAAAGATGTTGGCGTTCGCGGCCTACGGCAGCAGCAGTAACAGGAGTAAGGAAGGAGAAGAAGATAGGAAGGGGTTTTACTCCTGGTTACTTATTAAATGGTTAGGGCTAACTCTCATGGAGAGGGAGGATGGAGGAAAGGGAAACATGTGTTCCCTGGAAAATGAAGAATGAAGAAGAAGGCTACAGGTGGAAAGGTGGGGGATGAGTCAGGGAGAAGCTGCTGGTTTCTCCCCTTCTTTCCCATGGATTTGGATTTTGCACAAGACCCCTCCTAATATTCAGAAATTTCCTATAAGACTAGTTCCTTTTATAAATTGAAAATTTGCATAACCTAAATTGTTAATTACATATATACATTAGAGAGACAAAATGAAAAAATAAAATTATAAAAAATTAAATGAATAGTTAGCAGCTATGACACCTGTTTGGCGGGACGCACTCCGTATCATAATTTTCTAATATTTTAAAAATAAGTTTTTGGTCAATTTGGAGGTTGAATAATTTTACACATAGAACAAATTAACAAAAACTAAAAGAACAGAAAAATTCTTGGTTATATGGAGAAGAAAAACTCATTTATTTATTTTCAAAAATAATAAACAGGTTGATGGCAAATTGGGTGTGAACATGGGATTTTGGATTCAAAATTCTGAACTATTTTGGTCAGATTTTCGGTCGATTTTTTGACCAATCCGGGACACGAAAACTCGTGCTGCTTGAATGAAAATCCTAGAGAGTTAGGTTATGGACGTACACGAATATACCAAATACAAAAATGATCACAGATGAGGGAGATAACATACCGTGAAGATGGGTCCAAAACTGGACTGTGCGCATGTGCGGTGCGCACACGCGGGGACGACGGCTGCGGTCGGCCGGCGGGCTGCGGCGGCGCTGCGCGGTGGCGGTCGTCGCGGGGGCGGCAGTGCCTGGCTGGGGTCGATGGTCGGAGGGTGGTCGCCGATGTGGCCGCTAGAATTAGGGTTAGGGTTTAGATTTAAATAGTATGTAATAGGTTTATATATATATATATATATATATATATATATATATAAGGGAGAGGGAGTGGGAAAGGGTCTGCGGCGGGGGGGGGGGGGGGGTGGTTGCTGGGAGATTGTTTAGTAGGAATTAGTTATTAGGTGTTAGGGTTTAGTTTATTAGTTAGTGTTTTAGGATTTGTATTTATCCTTTTTTTTTCTCTTTTTCTTTTTCTTTTGCTTTCTTTTCTTTTCTTTTTATTTATTTCTAGGAATAGTTTTATATTATTATTATTATTATTATTATTATTATTATTATTATTATTATTATTATTATTACTATTATTATAACTTTTATTATTATTATTATTATTATTATTATTATTATTATTATTATTATTATTATTATTATTATTTAATAACCATATATTTATTTACATATATTCGAATATATATGTGAAAAATCCAAAAATAATATTGCACACTAAATAAATTCTACAAAATTATTTTGTAAGGTTCTAACAAAATACCCAGACTCAAAATATTTTATAATTAATTTTAAGTATTTATCTAGTTTAATAAATTAAATAATTATATTATCTAATTAACTAAGTAGTTAATTAAATAAATATCTGCAAAATAGGTTAATAGTAAATAATATGCACTCTATAAAAAGGAAAAATAACTAACTTGGCACGGGAAATTATGGGATGCTAATTATAGAAGAGTTGGAATTAGAAAATAACCATAATTAAATTATATATATAATATCTAATATTTAACAATTAATCTACGGTCTTACACTAATGTCATACTAATGCCAATGGGTCGAATTCTTGTGCCACGAAAAGATCCTACATGTAGTGTCTCTTGTGTAGGCTACTTTCAATGAAGGACGATACAGATTTTGGGGTTATCCCATATTATTAATGTCCAAACCATGGTGAAGTGTCCTAATAAAATTATTGGGTTTTAATTATTTAAAATAAAGTCTAAAACAAATACAAGAAATACAAAATACACACCAAATACCTATTATTGGGTGAGGGGGTTTACAATCTACCAAACTTAAAAGAATTTTGTCCTCGAAATTAAAAATATGGCATGATTTGCTAAATCCTCAACATCGTAATCATTCTTAAAAAAAAAATTTCTCTAAATTAAAATGGCTTATATCTCCTAATCGAAATCTTACTTGATCACAATCTAAAAGAATTTACCTCAAGTTGACAATGCAACTCCTACCCAACTTAAAATTTATCCATCTATCACATAAGGCTATACATTTAAGAATACTTCCTCAAATTATTTAATCGTGTTATTCAATCATCAAAAGTTTTAACACCAAATATATCACATATGATTTGTCCTTAATTATAAAAGATAGTCACCAAGTAATACGATTGGCCTATAGTTTATATCTAGTACTCTCCATGTATCGAACGTGTACCAAGCACGAGCGTTTATCTCTCTGAAATAGGGGAAGACGGAAAACAACAATAAAGAATTGAAGAAGGAGGTGATAGAATACAAGTATGGGGTTCAAGGCGATTTTAAGAATTCAAAAGAGAGTTGTCAAGGCAGTTATGGATTGAAATCTTATTATCATTATTATTATTTTTTGGTAAATTCCTATTCACATGTTCACATCAGAAAAATTATGTACCTGATATGATATGCTCTGACTTGTCTAGAGGGCAAGTATATTCATCTAATAAGTTGAGTCAACTATATATCTCAATCCACGTAAGGTAGTCATGCGAAGAGCGAACCAAGCGTACTAAGGTTGATTAGACCATAATACATTGATTCTGATTTTAGACAATGTATTAGTGGGTGCATCCAATAATACATATGTCATGAACAAACTCGATAAAAGAATAAGCTTGCAAAACTAGGCTATAATAGCAGCATAAGTCGAGGTAGTACAAAAAAATAGGTACGCTGGATTATGGTGGAGAAAGGTACAGAATAATTTAAGTTCACCAAGAAGATCGATGTTGTGCCTCTACAGTTGCCATAGAACTCCTTGTCTAAGTCTCTAGTCGACCAAATGGGGGCATGGGCCTCTAAGTTCTATAGTCTGGATAAACACTATCTTCTTATGCAAGTCTATAGTTGGTGTCATTTAATTGCAATTCATTAATGGTTCAAAAGGACTATGTGATACTAGGTTATGGGGCATACTACCAAACTTACAAAAATTTAACTAATAGTGTTATTGAACATTAGAGTGGATATACCTAGTATAAGTCATCTTCCTAACCCCTATCAAGCACGAGAGAAAAGATAAGATTGACGTTGTTAAAGAATCAAGCAAGATGCAATACGAACAATCAAATAAGAATGCGAAATGAAATCAAGGGCGGTGATTAAATAAGTGGATGAGATCCTATACTCTAATCATATGCACAGGCTTGCTCGGTACAGTAACATAACCGAGACAATATGCTCTTGACCTGCATGGGCCACCACAAAAATATGTTATGCCCAGTCCCAAAATACGTAGAAATAGGAATACGTAAGCATATCAGCCGTATGTATATGGCAACTCCAATATATGGATACCATAATACACACGTACACTGTAATATGAATAATAACTCATATGTGGTATAAATATTGTCACAAGTCACAGGTCATAACTAAATCTCATCCACAAAATCAAATAGAAATAAATAACCAATCTACTATATAACTGAATCTCAATATGAAGTATCAGAGAATGATAGTCGGGTGGAAACAAATCTACTGCCAAACTAGAATATAAGGGAAACCACATATAAACATCTAATGAACAATGAGACTCGAAGAGAAGACCTCCTAGAAAGAGATAAGTAGCAAGTCCTGATCCGTGCTCCTGCGAATAGTCAAGATCGTCTACACCTGGAAAGGGACCAGGTCCTTAGAGGGACGTAACAAGATACATAGAAGCATCCTAATTTGAATACAGTAAACATGCATAATAGGTAAAAAATATATAAGTACGCTGTACAAGACAATCTATATGAATGCATAATAAGGACAACTTTTTGACGTATGGGCATGGGTAGGCTACTCTATCTAATCTCACAACTCACACACACGTCAGGGACATCATCAGCCGTCATACCGCGAGGGTAGCGACCAACGTGACACCATCAGCCGACATACCACCAGGGTAGCGACCATCGGACATGACTACCATAGTGCGTGCTAGTTACTATGGTTTACCAGAGTGGTTATAGCCCATACGCCTACTGATTGTCCTCCCCTCCCATGATACTATATGTCAAGTGCATGTCAACATATATATAGTATATAATTATGACAAAAAAAATACACATGCAATGAATATATAAAAATATAATAAGCATGCAAAGTACTATAAGTAATTTGGCAAGGTATCTTGCCTGGCAAGAAGCTGCAAGTGTAAGCGTTCATATGTTAGGCACAATGAATCAGAAACTTTGGCATCAGAATGAACATCTTCGGATGCTGAAATAAATATCACCTACGTTCCTAGAATAATCCAGATAGATAAAAAATACTACCCTTTCGTCCAATTTGGACACAGGGGAAAAATGGTAATTTTGGGTCAAAGTGGGTTCACATGTGGGCCACTTTGCACCGAAAAGCGTGTCAGGGATAAAGGTCTCTAAATGGGATAAATTATAGGTCAAACAAATTCTAAACGTCAATACAAACTTAACGGTATGTCCAATTTTGGATTCCGGTGAGCCGAACACAATTTTGCCCTAAAAAGTCAACCGTGGGGCCACAAATAGACGGCTTGGTCAACTGTCTCGGAATTGCGTGAAACTTGTGTTATTGGACTAGCATAATACCACGAATCCAATGGCACAAGTTTTCTCGCATTTCGACGAGCGTACACTAAATGGTACGGTATTTTGCAAAAGTTGTGATACAAAAACTTTTTACGGATACCTGTTGATTTCGACGCGCACACACGTCCAAATTAGTTTTCGCGAAAGCCCACACATCTAGATATACCATACGTGCCTTTCGATGCAATTGGTACGCGACGAGGAGATTCCATTTGGAGGGGCGCCCTCCGTATCATAATTTTTTAATATTTTAAAAATAAGTTTTTGGTCGATTTGGAGGTTGAATAATTTTACACATAGAATAAATTAACAAAAACTGAAAGAACAGAAAAATTCTCGGTTATATGAAGAAGAAAAAACTTTTTTATTTGTTTTCGAAAATAATAAACATGTTAATGGCAAATTGGGTGTGAACATGGAGTTTTGGATTCAAAATTCTGAACTGTTTTGGTCAGTTTTTCGGTCATTTTTTGGTCTATTTTTTGACCAATCCGGGATACAAAAACTCGTGTCGCTTGAATGAAAATCCTAGAGGATTAGGTTGTGGATGTACATGAACAAACCGTATGCAAAAAGGATCACATATGAGGAAGATAACATACCGTGAAGATGGGTCCAAAACTGGATTGTGCGCATGTGCGGTGCGCACACGCGGGGACGGCGACGGCGGTCGGCCGGCGGGCTGCGGCGGCACTGCGTGGTGGTGGTCATCGCGGGGGCGGCGGCGCCGGGCTGGGATCGGTGGTCGGAGGGTGGTCGCCGGTGTGGCCGCTAGGGTTAGGGTTATGGTTTAGATTGAAATAGTATGTAATAGGTTTATATATATACATTAATATGTATATATATATAAGGGAGAGGGAGAGTGGAAAAGGGTCTGCGGGGGGAGGGGGGGAGGGGTTTGCTGGGAGGTTGCTTAGTAGGATTTAGTTATTAGGTGTTAGGGTTTAGTTTATTAGTTGGTGTTTTAGGATTTGTAGTTATCATTTTTTTTTGTCTTTTTCTTTTGCTTTCTTTTGCTTTCTTTTCTTTTTATTTTTTTCTAGGAATAGTTTTATATTATTATTATTATTATTATTATTATTATTATTACTTCTATTACTATTATTATTACTCTTGTTATTATTATTATTATCATCATTATTATTATTATTATTATATTATTATTATTTAATAACCATATATTTATTTACATATATTCGAATATATAAATGAGGAAAATCCAAAAATAATATTGCACACTAAATAAATTCTAAAAAATTACTTTGTAAGGTTCTAACAAAATACCACACTCATAATATTATATGTAATATTTTATAATTAATAATTAAGTATTTATCTAGTTTAATAAATTAAATAATTATATTATCTAATTA
Source organism: Iris macrosiphon (assembly GCA_036927795.1). NCBI lineage: Eukaryota > Viridiplantae > Streptophyta > Magnoliopsida > Asparagales > Iridaceae > Iris > Iris macrosiphon. Next base: position 124,673,918 of record JAYESA010000020.1, on the reverse strand, counting down.
ACTAAGTAATTAATTAAATGGATATTTGTAAAATAGGTTAATAGTAAATAATATGCACTCTATAAAAAGGAAAAATGACTAACTTGGCACAAAAAATTATAGGATGCTAATTATAGAAGAGTTGGAATTAGAAAACAACCATAATTAAATTATATATATAATATCTAATATTTAACAATTAATCTACGATCGTTACACTAATGTCATACTAATGCCAAGGGGTCAAATTCTTGTGCCACGAAAAGATTCTACAGGTAGTGTCTCTTGTGTAGGCTACTTTCTATGAAGGGCGATGCATATTTTGGGGCCATCCCATATTATTAATACCCAAACCATGATGAAGTATCCTAATAAAATTATTGGGTTTTAATTATTTAAAAGAAAGTCTAAAACAAATACAAGAAATACAAAATACACACCAAATACCTATTTTTAGGTGAGGGGTTTTACAACTCGGATTGAATTCGGTCCCCGGTGTAACCACCTAGAATTGGGAGTGGAATATTTTTGTCATTTAATTATTATCTAAATGTTAGTTTCATATTTATATAGTCATAATAATATTGGTATTAGTTGTATGCTAGCTAACTAGAATTGATGTAGTATTAGTTAGAGTTAGTTGGAGATTGATATTTGTTAGTGACTACCTAACTTGAATTAATTAATACTAGCTTGAATGGATAAAATATTCCTCCTATACATTAATTAGATTCCTCCCTAAACCAAAGATCCTATTCATGAAAACTTATAAAATCAATTAGGGATAAGTGAGGGACATTGTAGACTATTTATACCCATCAAAATCCTAACCTAGGGTCGGCCATACGTAGGCCTTAATCCCTCATTATGCTCATCAATTCAGTAGCCTCCACCTTCCCCAAATCCCTAAATTCCTAATTTATTTATTTTCCTACCAATTTCACCAATCCATCCACTCATTCTTATTCATACCAATCCCCATGGAGGCATAAAAGTATTGGAGTGCAAGGACGACATTGGAGAAGACTTTGGCTAGGAGGATTTGTGTCCACAACCTCATATTATGTCTATTGGAGGAGTTTTATTGGGATCAACCTCCCAATAGATAAATTTCTATTCCTACATCAATTTCTATATTAGATTGTCTTATTGGACCTCTAAGAACCCACTAATGTCTAGGTACAACCGAATAGGGGAAGAATTAGGTAGTAGATGCCTCAAATTTGATAGTTTTAGATTTTTTTTGTGGCCAATTTGGAGAAAATCTAAATTATGTCCACCAAGTATTTGATTGTGTCCTTAATAGGACTATTGGTATCTATTTTGATTGTGTGATAGTCTCCTTGTATCCACAATTGGATACGTAAAGACCGTATCAGGATACTCCATGATATATGTAGGTAGATTTGGAATTTCCATGGTATTGGTGCCTATTAGTATCACTTACTCAATATTATATGTAATCTATTGTTTATATATATATATATTTATGTCGTATATTATATTTATGAGGTGATTTATTGTGTTTGGGGTTGGTATTTTGGTATTGGTGGAGTGTATACAAGAGTATCATAAGTATTTTGTGCGTATCATAATGGTGCATACCAAGTATTTGATGTTGGTTGTATGTGTATTTGTGTTTTATGTTTAGTATTGTTTAATTGAGAGTGAGGTGAGGGGAGTGTATTAGTATACATATGTATCATGATACACATTAGTATCATGCCTTTGTGGTTAGTGTTTAGTTCATATGTGTTTGGATGTTGAGAGTGTCCTAGTAGGGGTTAGTGTTGTTTGGTGATACTCATGTATAATGCATTAGATAATGTCAATGCATATATATGTGTATGTGTGCATTTGACCAAGTGTTAGGAGTATTTCAGGTATATGCATGTGTTAAGCATACACAGGTGTAAGCCTGCGACAGAGAATGCCTTTGCAGTTGGTATCAACTAGAAGAGCTGGGTTCTATACTATGTATGACTTTCAGTGGATGAGCCTGTTGCAGCCATGTGGAGGAGAGAGTTTTAGCACTACAACTGTGAGTTGCATTGGGGGAGACTTTGATGCAAGGTATAGAGTGGTAGTAAGTAAATTATAGGAGGTAGTTTTGTTGCTTGTAGATATGGAGGTTCAGGTCAGCAATGGAAGAAGATTCTATTGCTGAGCCTGGAATGAGTGAGAGGAGGCTCGGGCAAGGGTATTTAGGTGTGGGGTTGCAGTGAGGTAGTTGGGATTTGGGACTGTTCAGGTAAGGTTGCTATAGGGTATTGCTGCATATTCAAATGCAGCAGCAGTATCAATTAGTGAACTGGGGGAGAGTGTTGTAGTGGGTTGAGGATACTTGGAAAGTGTATTCAAGTCGATAGGAAGAGGCAAGTTGTAGGTAAGGGATATACTACAGAACTTGTGTGCAGCACACTATTGTGCACTTGGTGCACAGAGGTTGGGTTGTAGCAGGAGTTGGAACGGGCTTGGGTTCATAGTGCAATGTAGTGAGGTAGCTGAGTTTGAGTGGCTGTGTGTATCAGAGTTAGGGGGAAGTATGTTCAGATTTCCAGATTTAGGTGTATGAGTCTGTGGTGCTACCAGTAGATAGCAAGTGTATGGTTCAGTCCAACAACAGCTAGGTGAGTGAGGGCAGGAGCTCATAAGTGAGGGTGTCATAGTTTCTAGTGGTGATGAAGGTGTAGTGTAAACCCCTTCGACCAATTCAAGACTTATTAGAATTAAATCGAGATGCTAGGGTTTACTTGGCATTAATTAGGATTAATGTGCGTCCATTTACGTCTTAAAATGCACCTAGCCTTTGCATCTCACCTTAGCTACGTCGCAGTTCTTGAGAGAGCGCCTTACAATTATTTAATTTAATTATAATTATAATTGAAGTCAACTTCACCTCAAACAAATCCGACCAAGCCCACCTTGTGCACTGCTACGTGGACCAGCCCCCAACAAGACAGGACAGGCCCACACGCAAGGCCAGCCCATAATCTCCATCACCAACTATAAATACAAACCCCCTCATGCAAAACCCTAATAAACTACTATTCATCATCCTCCACAAAACCCTAGCCGACCTCCCCATCTAAACCAAGCTCCCCAACCGGCCGGACCCCTCAACCCCGACTACTCCCAACCGGCCGCACACCCCAGCCCGCTCCCGACCACCTCACCTGACCGACCCTCTACAGCCTCCCCCGCGCTGACTGCTCCAGCCCGCTTTCGCACCCCCCGCGCCGACTGCTCCAGCCCGCTCCCGCTCCACCCCGACCCCGACCGGCTGCTCAACCCAGCCAGCCCGCTCCCCGACCGGCTACTCAACCCAGCCAGCCCGCTCCCGACCGGCTGCTCAACCCAGCCAGCCGCTCCCCGACCGGAGCACTGCCCAATCCCGATTGGCCCATCACCGCTAGACGGATCCGTCCACGCTACCGGAGCCACCCTCATCGAAGGGAACAGCCGACCAGTGAGCGTACCCCCTCGCTCAATTGATCAGGTACTCGTTCATGGAACCTGTCTCTCTCGTGTCCTAGTAATTTCTTTCGTGTCGTCGTGTCAGCATGGAAGTGTATTAATAAACTCATAAATCCTAGTATGAACAAACATAGAGAATAAAGACATGCCCGCATAGAACAAAAATCATGGATAACTCGTAACTGGATAATTATTTGCCTCGAGACACCTGTTAAACGAAGACAGAACACGTGTACACCCTAGCTAAGTGAGCACGTGATGCTGTACTCGAGCAACAGTGAACTCGCGACAAGTATTCGAGAGTAGCGTAGTAACCGTACGTAGATAATGTGTAGTATCTGATGCCTATATTGTATGCAAGGAATATTGTTTGGCTAGGGTCTTTGGATCAACCAGGAGACGCTACCGGATCAGGTTTTGGCATTCATCTCTTGAAGACTCAGGCAAGATTCCTTGCTATATTTTGCTGTCTAATTTAAATTATGCAAATGCTATATTGTATGCTTGTTGTTTTGCCTTATACAACTGTGCACGTCCGAGATTGTCTCGGGTGTATTCAACGGATACGTCGAAGATTGGTATACATTGACTTAGTCATTAACAGACTCACCCTATGGGAGGACATCCTGTATTCTTCCAAGATCTGACACTTTTACACGTATTCATAGTGATAAATCTCATGTTGGGATGCGTGTTCGCGTGATCGACTAGCTATCGCCGCGTGTGACGTGCATCACGGTTAGCAAGAAATCTAGGACTATCTCAGTATAGAGACTTGGCATTTTGATAAAAGATATGCGCGTCGACTATTTGACTAGTATATCAACATTGGGAGGGGAGGATAACTAGTAGGCATATGGGACACCCACTCCTTTATACTGGTACCGCACTCGACGGAGTGATACAAACGTATATATATATATTACTGATACCACGTTCTGTAGAGTGTTGGACGTTACTCGATGACATTGCAGATACCACACTCTATAGAAGGTCGGACGTTACTATATTCCTGCGCCCGTGTTATAGGGGGCATGTGTGGCATATACTAGCCGGTTGTCATGACTGGTGAATTACGTCAGCACATGTCTAGCCTACACCTTTCCATATATTCACTGTTGTTCTCATATTGCATTCACTTAGATGGCTAGCACACCCTTTATTGCATTTATCTTATTCAGTATTTATATATATGGCATGCTTTTATGTATCTTGTTACGTCCCTCTGAGGACCTGGTACCTTTCCAGATTTGGACGAGGCTTTCTACCTAACAGTATACGGCCCCGGACAGGAGACGAGATTTTCTACAGTTGAGGAGTTAGAGGTGCAGCCGTCAGAGTTTCCGTGATCAGTTGGTAGGCCTTCAGCCTATATTGGGTGCATCATTATCTAGTCAGCTGATGCCCTAATCATTATCTTTTATATCTCATTTCAGTACTTTATTTCCTCTTCGCAGTGGGTTTGTTCCCACCAGACATCTTGGTTTGTACTATGATATTTCAGACTGGTGTATATCTTCCAGCAGTTCATATAGTACTTCTTGCTCTTTATATTGTGGATGAGATTAGATTACCTGTTATTGACTGATATTGGATATGTTAGTATTTTAGGACAGCGTAACACTCTTCGTGGATCCATTAAATTGGGATATCCTCGGAGACGTGTCAGCTGGCTATTGCCATGTGGCCTGGTCCCGTGTATTTTGGGACTGAGGCGTGACATGGTTTTTGTGGTGGCCCATGCAGGTCAACTTTTCGCTTGTGGTATGGTAACATGCCCAGCGAGCCTGCAATAGGATAGAAATTACTAGGTCTCATCCTCTTTTTGATTTGCCTTTGAACTTCCTCGATACTGCTTCTAAATATCTGTATCCTGTTTGTTTGATTCATACTCTTTTAATGAAGTCCTATCTCTTACAGCATGATGAATTTGTGCAGTAGACGCGGAGCACCCCGTGCCGCGGTGCCAGATAACACCACTCAAGGTGGGGAGGTACCCCAAGGGCAACCCCTGCTATAGACCCCGCTGATACATTGGCACGAGACATCGAGGGCGATCCTACGCCGCAGCCCGAAGGACAGACTTCCCAGACAATCCCCACGCAGCATTGTGAGGGACAGACTTCTGGAGCTACACAATAACGCAGACTGAGAGGCCGACATTTGAGGAGACGCCTACTGCACAGCCGGAGATTCCACTACCACCGCCTCCACCTTATCCACCCCAGATGCCACAGCCAGATGGCCAGCCACAAATGTTTCAGTTCTTCCAGGCGATGATGCAAGCACAGTGGCATCAAACAGAGACATTGAGACAGAGTCTGATGACAGTACTAGAGAGGACACCTGTCGCAACACCAGCACCAGCACCTCCACCATCCCAGACAGGTGGCACTGTTAGATGATTCCAAAAGATGGGACCGGATACTTTCTCGGGCAATGAGACCGCCGAGCAGATCTCCGATTGGGTCGCCAACACGGAGATGTTACTAGAGGCTTCACAACTATACCCCGATCTTTGGATGACCGCGGTGAGGGCCCAACTAAAAGGCAACACCCATCACTGGTGGGATTCCATTGAGCGCAGTATAAGGAAGAACCAGACCTGGGAACAGTTCCTAGAGTACTTCAATACAAAGTATTTCCCAGCTACAGTCAGAAATGCCCTGTACTCCCAGTTCTTACATCTAGAACAGGGGAATATGACTGTTGACGCCTATGACGCGGAGTTCAGCAGCCTTAGCAGATTTGGTACCGTCCTGATACCCACCGAGCTCGACAAAGCCCAGAGATTTCATCACGGCCTCAATCTCGAGCTACAGAGGTATACCACTACACAGGTGAGGATTTCTTATGAAGAGGTTCTTGCAGAGGCAAGGATCCAGGAGGCCATCGTCAGAGGAGCTAGACGTTCCAGCATGACTACACCAGCCAGAGCACAGCCCGGAGCAGGAGGACCACTTCATCGTCCCGGAATACAGACGCAGCAGAGAGCAGCGCCATACCCACAGTAGGAGCTCCGACTTGTCACCATTGTGACAAGAAGGGACACGTCGTTAAAGATTGTCGGAAGAAGTTAGGATTATGCATGATATGCGGGTCCAGTCAGCACCTTGTCCGAGATTACCCGCAGCGCATAGAGGCAGCACTACAGACAGGACCGAGGCCAGCAACACCAGCCCCGAGGACACTACCCCCACCAGGAGGTCAGCGACCACCAGTACCCGAAGGATTTCAGAGGGGACCACCCTTGGCCCCATAGGAAGTAAAGTTCAAACGGAACCGACAGTAGACAGGAGGACAAAGGCAGGGACAAGCCTTCGTTTTAGCAGCTACTGAGGAAAAAACAGAAGGGGAAGCTATCACAGGTACCATCTTAGTTGCATCATTACCTACAACTTTATTGTTTGATTCTGGAGCCACATTGTCATTTATATCTAGTAGATTCGTAGCAATGCATAGAGTAGCAACCTCCCCCTTACCTAAGAGTTGGAAGATTCTTACCGGAGGAGGTATTGTGCCGGTTACCAGCACTATCAGAACGTGCTTGATAGTTGTATGTGGTAGAGAGATGAGGGCACGATTCTTGGTATTGCCTATGCCGTACTTTGATGTTGTGTTAGGCATGGACTGGTTAAGCCAGTATAATGTTGTACTGAACTGCCGGAAGGGTAGCGTCACCTTTAGACCGCCAGATCAACCGGAGTTCGAGTACATGCGAGGGGCCGTTGAACAAGGAGTAGGACAGATAGAGAGAACTTGCATGGCTATGGAGATTGTACCCCCACCAATAATTACAAAATTTGAGGATGTATTTCCTGAAGAACTGCCAGGCTTACCGCCAGATAGAGATGTGGAGTTCACCATCGAACTAGTACCCGGAGCAGCACCAGTATCTTCTAATGTATACAGATTGGCAAAGAAGGAGTTAGATGAGATAAACTTACAATTAGAGGAGTTGCAGAGCAAGGGATTTATCCGTCCTAGTTTATCACCTTGGGGTGCACCAGTATTGTTCGTACCCAAGAAGGATGGAACAGTACGCATGTGCATTGATTACAGATCCCTTAATGCTTTGACTATCAAGAACAAGTACCCACTATCGCGGATTGATGATCTATTCGACCAGTTGACAGGAGCAGTAGTGTTCACAAAGATTGACTTGAGATCGGGTTATCATCAAGTGAAGGTGCGAAGAGAAGACATTCAGAACACAGCATTCAGGACTCGTTATGGTCACTACGAGTTCTTAGTAATGCCATTTGGGCTGACGAATGCACCTGCTGTATTTATGAACTTGATGAACAGAGTATTCCACCAATACTTAGACCAGTTCATGGTAGCTTCATCGACGACATTTTGGTGTATTCGAAGAGCCACGAGGAGCATTTGAGGCTAGTGTTAGAGACACTAAGGAGCGAGAGACTTTATGCCAAACTGAGCAAATATGAGTTTCTTCTGGATCGTATCGCTTTCCTTGGACACGTCATCTCAGGAGATAGAATATCAGTAGATCCGGCGAAGATTTCATCGGTAGAGACATGGCCAACCCCTACCAATGTATCCGAAGTGAGGAATTTCTAGGACTTGCCGGATATTACCGGAGGTTCGTAGAGAACTTCGTGAAGATTGTAGAGCCAATGACCCATTTGACCCGCAAAGAGCAGGAGTTCACTTGGACAGAGGAGTGTTAGAAGGCATTCGACGAGCTGAAGAAGCGCTTAACTACTGCACCCATCTTGACCATACCTTCTGGACCCGGAGGATTCGTGATCTATAGCGATGCGTCCGAAAAAGGATTAGGATGTGTCTTGATGCAGCATGGAAAGGTTGTAGCTTATGCTTCTAGACAGTTGAGGACACATGAGAAGAACTATCCCACCCACGACTTAGAGCTTGCAGCGGTAATCTTTGCCTTGAAGCTTTGCAGGCACTACCTATATGGAGAGAGAGTAGAGATATTTACTGATCATAAAAGCCTAAAGTACGTCTACACTCAGAAGGATCTTAATCAGAGACAGAGACGTTGGCTCGAGGTAATGACAGACTTCGAGATCGAGCTACAGTACCATCCGGGAAAGGCCAACGTAGTAGCCAACGCGTTGAGCAGAAGACCCACGACATTCTTCATGACCACCCAACAACATCTATTAAGAGAGCTAGAGCAGATGGGTATAGAGGTCGTTATGCCCGGAATAGATGGACAATTGTCGAGCTTCCAGTTGCAATCAACATTAGTGGAGAGAATCAAGGCTGCTTTGCTGACAGACGCCAGATTTTAGAGACTTAGACAGAGGAAAGAGGCTGGAATGCAGACAGGACTGAGAATACATGAAGATAGAACTTTGAGATGCGGATATCGTCTCTATGTTCCAAATGGAGAACTTTGCCAGGAGTTGATGGCAGAGGCACACAGTTTAACCTATTCTATTCATCCGGGAGGCACTAAGATGTACAGAGACTTGAGACAGTACTACTGGTGGCACGGAATGAAGAGAGAGATAGCACGCTTTGTGGCCAAGTGCCTGGTGTGTCAGCAAGTCAAGGCTGAGCATCAGAGATCTGCAGGATTGCTTCAGCCGCTCCCTATACCAGAGTAGAAATGGGAGCATATCACTATGGACTTTGTTACGGATTTCCCGAGGAGTCCTAGTGGTCGCAACGCAGTATGGGTAATCGTGGATAGACTCACCAAGTCCGTACACTTTTTACCCTTCAGAGTTGGGCAATCGACGAAGGCCTTAGCAGATATGTACATGAGAGAGATTATGCGCCTACATGGAGTGCCAGTTAGCATTATGTTTGACTGGGATACGAGGTTCAAGTCTTACTTTTGGAAGAGTATGCAAGAGAGTCTCGGTACTCGCCTAAAGTTTAGCACAGCGTATCACCCACAAACAGATGGCTAGTCGGAGCACACCATTCAGATGCTAGAAGACATGTTGAGAGCGTACATGCTTGACTTCGGAGGATCATGGGAGGACTATTTGCATCTGGTCGAGTTTTCCTACAATAACAGCTATCAAGCGAGCATCCAGATGGCTCCCTATGAAGCGTTGTATGGAAGAAAATGTCGTTCCCCAGTATGCTGGAGTGATATAGGCGAGCGACAGATTCTCGGACCAGAGTTGGTTGTTCGTACAGTAGAAAAAGTGAAGAAGATCCAAGAGCACCTTCGAGAAGCACAAGACAGACAGAAGCATTGGACGAATGCACATCGTCGACCCTTAGAATTTCAGGTTAGAGATCATGTATTTCTGAAGATCTCACCTACTCGAGGGACTATCAGATTTGGAGGCAGAGGGAAGTTGAGTTCGAGGTACATCGGACCATTCGACATATTAGAACGCGTTGGAGAGGTTGCTTACAGATTAGCCTTGCCGCAGACCTTGGAAGGAGTTCATGACGTCTTCCATGTATCTCAGCTGAGGAGGTACATACCGGATCTGAGTCACATACTTGACCACTCAGAGATCACAGTTGGCCCGAGCTTATCATACCAAGAGGAGCCCGTCGAGATTCTGGACAAGAGTGATAAAGTACTGCGAGGTCAGACCATTCCCTTAGTTCGCATCACGTGGAGACATCATGCACCAGACGAGTCAATTTGGGAATGCGAGGAGGACATTAGACAGCGCTACCCCCATCTTTTCGAAGGACTAGGTACGTATTAACATCTTTTGTATTCGGTCGGAACTTCTTACCATGCGTAGGTTTTAATTTCGAGGACAAAATGCTCTAAGGAGGGTAGATTATAAACTCCCTCGACCAATTCAAGACTTATTAGAATTAAATCGAGTCGCTAAGGTTTACTTGGCATTAATTAGGATTAATGTGCGTCATTTACGTCTTAAAATGCACCTAGCCTTTGCATCTCACCTTAGCTACGCCGCAGTTCTTGAGAGAGCGCCTTACAATTATTTAATTATAATTGAAGTCAACTACACCTCAAACAAATCCGACCAAGCCCACCTTGTGCACTGCTATGTGGACCAGCCCCCAACAAGACAGGACAGGCCCACACGCAAGGCCAGCCCATAATATCCATCACCAACTATAAATACAAACCCCCTCATGCAAAACCCTAATAAACTACTATTCATCATCCTCCACAAAACCCTAGCCGACCTCCCCATCTAAACGAAGCTCCCCAACCGGCTGGACCCCTCAACCCAGACTACTCCCAACCGGACGCACACCCCAGTCCGCTCCTGACCACCTCACCCGACCGACCCCCTACAGCCGCCCCCGTGCCGACTGCTCCAGCCCGCTCCCATACCCCCGCGCCGACTGCTCCAGCCCGCTTCCATAACCCCCCTGTGCCGACTGCTCCAGCCCACTCCCGCTCTATCCCGACCCCGACCGGCTGCTCAACCCAGCCAGCCCGCTCCCGACCGGCTGCTCAACCCATCCAGCCGCTCCCCGACCGGTGCACTGCCCGATCCCGACTGCCCCATCACTGCTAGACCGATCCGTCCATGCTACCGGAGCCACCCTCGTCGAAGGGAACAGCCGACCAGTGAGCGTACCCCCTCGCTCGGTTGATCAGGTACTCGTTCGTGGAACCCGTCTCTCTCGTGTCCTAGTAATTTCCTTCGTGTCGTCGTGTCAGCATGGAAGTGTATTAATAAACTCATAAATCCTAGTATGAACAAACATAGAGAATAAAGACATGCCCGCATAGAAAAGAAATCATGGATAACTCATAACTGGATAATTATTTGCCTCGAGACACCTGTTAACCGAAGACAGAACACGTGTACACCCTAGCTAAGTGCGTACGTGATGCTGTACTCGAGCAACAGTGAACTCGCGATAAGTATTCGAGAGTAGCGTAGTAACCGTACGTAGATAATGCGTAGTATCTGATGCCTGTATTATTGTGTTATATTGTTTGTCTAGGGTCTTTGGATCAGCCAGGAGACGCTACCGAATCAGGTTTTTGGCATTCATCTCTTGAAGACTCAGTCAAGATACCTTGCTATATTTTACTGTCTAATTTAAATTATGCAAATGCTGTATTGTATGCTTGTTGTTTTGCCTTATACAACTGTGCGCGTCCGAGATTATCTCAGGTGCATTCGATGGATACGTCGAAGATTGGTATACATTGACTTAGTCATTAGCAGACTCACCCTATGGGAGGACATCCTGTATTCTTCCAAGACTTGACACTTTTATACGTATTCATAGTAATAAATCTCGTGTTGGGATGCGTGTTAGCGTGATCGACTAGCTATCGCCGCGTGTGACGTGCATCACGGTTAGCAAGAAATCTAGGACTATCTCAGTATAGAGACTTCGCATTTAGATAAGAGATATGCACGTCGACTATTTGACTGGTATATCTACATTGGGAGGGGAGGACAACTAGTAGGCATATGGGACACCCCACTCCTTTACACTGGCACCGCACTCGATGGAGTGATACATACGTATATATATATATTACTGATACCACGTTCTGTAGAGTGTTGGGCGTTACTCGATGACATTGCAGATACCACACTCTATAGAAGGTCGGACATTACTATATTCCTGCACCCGTGTTATAGGGGGCATGTGTGGCATATACTAGCCGGTTGCCACGACTGGTGAATTACGTCAGCACATGTCTAGCCTACACCTTTCCATATAATCACTGTTGTCCTCATATTGCATTCACTTAGATGGCTAGCACACCCTTTATTGCATTTATCTTATTCAGTATTTATATATGGCATGCTTCTACGTATCTTGTTATGTCCCTCTGAGGACCTGGTACCTTTCCAGATTTGGACGAGACTTTCTACCCCACAGTATACGGCCCCGGACAGGAGATGAGATTTTCTACAGCTGAGGAGTTAGAGGTGCAGCCGTCAGAGTTTCCGTGGTCAGTTGGTAGGCCTTCAGCCTAGATTGGGTGCATCATTATTTAGTCAGCCGATGCCCTAATCATTATCTTTTATATCGCATTTCAGTACTTTATTTCGTCATAGCAGTGGGTTTGTTCCCACCAGACATCTTGGTTTGTACTATGATATTTCAGAATGGTGTTTATCTTCCAGCAGTTCATATAGTACTTCTTGCTCTTTATATTGTGGATGAGATTAGATTACCTGTTATTGACTGATATTGGACATGTTAGTATTTTAGGATAGCGTAGCACTCTTCGTGGATCCATTAAATTGGGATATCCTCGGAGACGTGTCAACCGGCTATTGCCACGTGGCCTGGTCCCATGTATTTTGGGACTGGGGCGTGACATGTAGACTAGTGTTTGGGTATCAGTAGGATACTTGGGTTGTTGAGTGAAGTGTAAGGTAGTATGAGGTAGTGACTTGGAGGGAGTATCAAGTGATATAGATAAATGTACCTAGGTAATATTTATATATTACTATAGTGTGTGTTTCTAGTGTATTATGTACACCGATTCAGAGTTCAGGTGTGCAAAATTTAAGGTAGGCTTGGGTAGATAACAATGGGCAAGGGGCAAGTTGAGATGGGTAAGGTGTGTTGGTTGTGTTCAGTAGTGAGGGTAAGATCCTTAGCTCTGTGCAGTGCAGTGAGATGTGGGACTAATTTGGTCCAAGTATAGGAGTAAAAAGTGTGTATGGGGAGTGCCTATAAATATCTGAGAATGTGAGGATGTGGGGTAAGGTCCGAACATCAATGCAAGGGGAGAAGCAGGCATTACACTGCCTTGTGTGACATTGCATAACAGACAATAGGTGGTATTAGGGGATACAAGCATGTATCATAAAATATGATCAGTTTGTTGAGGGTTATTAACAGGAGTGCAGTAGTGAACTCAGTGAGTTCGAAGTTAGTGAAGGTTATAGATGTGTATTGAGTGAGGGTAAGGTATTGGTAGAGACATTTTGAGCTAACGTTAGGATGTGGTCAAGATATTACGGCAATAGGCTTGGTAATAGGAGTTTAAGCTAAGGTATTATTATATATTAGTATATATGAGTTCATATAGTGTATTATGATACATAGTATATTATACTAGATAGTATAGCCTAGAATCCTAGTATTAGCAAGGTATTGACCAACATAGCTATATAGACTAGCTAAATAGGTAATTTGGAACCTAGAATTAGGTATTGACCTAGTTTTATCCAACTGACCTAGAATTGACTTAGAAACCTAAAATACGGCTAGTTAAGTTTATTTCTGATTCCAAATTACTTGTTTGACATAAAAATTCATATATAGGTCTTCGAGGTACCGTTAAAGACACTATTTGATATTTATATCATATGACATCAGGTGAGTACATTCTTTGATAGTTTTCTTTATTTGATAATTACTATGATTCATGTTTATAGTATTGTTTACTTGATTCCTGATATGATGGATATACGAATTGGTATTATATGGATTTACCTTCATGAGATACATGCATCATACTTATCTGGCCTATATTAGGACTCTTTTACTGGCATCACATCTCGACTCACTTACTGGCATCAATTATATTTATCTGGCTATCCTTGTATTTGATATACGTGTCGAGTCTTGTATTCATTTGTAATAGACATTATTAGACATGTAAGCTTTTCCAAATCTGGAACCACCCCCTTCTGGTCTAATCTGTAACGATAGTAGTTGCACACCTCATGTGCAATGAGCCGTATTACCTTCGCCATTTACATGTCGAAAGTGATATTTCAAATCATACTAGTTCGGTACAGTCTTAATGATTTCACTCAATACTTGCTGGTTACATACTTATATGACATGCTTATCGGATTTCATATATCTTCCTGTCTTTACTGCCATACTTATATGGTCACCCTATTTACATTTCCATACTTATATATTTATATGTTTACTCTATTTTCTATATCCTAACTCTATGCTTATCTATTCATCATCTATACATTACTATTTACTACTTTATAGTCTTTATAATTTAATTGGAAATGCTATTAGAGTTGTACTTATTCTATCCTGACTGGATAACATTTTTAGGGGAGTGTCTCGAGGAGTGGTATCATACTTTCTACGGACCCCAGGATGTCAAGAGTGCAGACTTGGATCCTGTAGAACATGAGTAGTTGAGATATTATTAGGAGGTCTAGCCGGAGTCTCTAGTTATTTTAGTTATTTTCTTTAGTATTATGGTATCAGATTTGTCTCCAACAACTATTTGAGACTTGGATTGTTATTTTGGATATTTGTCTTATTGTTTGTTGTTTAGACTTTTTAGAACTTGTCATTTGGATTCCATCTCTTTATATCATATCGTGCTTATCTCCTTTAGATTGTGATTGCGTATATTATTATTATATATTATCTTGTTCTTCTTATGGAGTTGGATATCTTTGTGTGAAATTATTAGATATTTATAGATGACCTAGACAACGTTCTATCGCCGATGCTTCAGCATAGGTTGGATGTATCCACGTAGTCATGCCCCAATCATCAGGGTACGGGTCATGATATATTTTTATGGTAGCCCCTACAGATCAGGCTTCACAATTTGTGCGATGTCATAAAAGTACTTAGGTTAGTTGTATTACCACGTGCCTGCAATATGATATAAGTTACTACACAACTAGGAATTTTAATTTGATTTAAATTTAATAACTTTTGTTTAAATCTGAATAATTTGTTATCTTTTCAATTGTTGTCCTTCTTTGATAATATCTTATCTTGTGCCATATTGACTTCTTTTGTCTTTAATCTGTCATTCAGCATGGCACCAAAGAAAGGCTCTCGTAGCTCTGGAGCGGTAGGTTCCGAGAGGTCAATTACTTTCTGAGCTGCTACTCAGGAGGTGGCGGATGCTGCCTTTCTCTGGTGCTGGAGACTGTCCGAGATGCCTCAGAGGATCTTCCACCTCTACCATTCTCGTTCCCAGCTCAGGGAAGTTTTTCTGTTGATGGGGCACGATCGTTTCAGCTGTACCAAAGGATGAGTTCAGGCTGCGGCTCAGCTGCAGCAGGCTTAGATTATGAGGTTGTGCATGGAGAGTGCTCATATTATTGCGTTAGCAGTCGTTAAGAGAGTTTTGACACAGCCCACTCAGTCGACGGAGGGCAATATCCTAGATTTCAAGAAGATGGGTCCGAGAGATTTTTAGGGGACCAAGGGCATCCTTTATGTTGATGAGTTGCTCGAGGATATTGAGCACATCATGAGGGTTGACTGTATCCCGGAGGACTTGCAGATTGAGACAGTGGGACTTTAGCTCATTGACATTGGTTGCACCTGATTCAAAAATAAGCCGATGATTACTGATCTAGGACTGATATGAAAGCGTTTCATAGATCTCTTCAGGAAGAAGTTTAATCCTACGACAACTAGAGTGGTTCTGGAGAAGCAGTTCCAGAACTTGGAGCAGTGCGGCCTGTCTGTGGATGAGTACGGTGCGGAGTTCTATAAGTTAAGCCGATTCACAAAGTACATAGTGAGGGACCCGGAGGATAGGGAATGATGTTTTCGAAAGGTCATGATCAAGGAGGTCAAGGTTCATATTTCCTCAGCCTATTCGACTTATGCTGTGATATTGGCATAGGCTCAGAGGGTAGAGGTGGATCTGGGCCTTAAACCTAAGCGGGCCCATGATTCGGCTGAAGGTGTTGGTAGTTCAGGACCGACGAAATGCCACCATATTCAGTAGGGATTTTCCCAGCTCCAACAAGATTAACACCCACCAGCTAGAGCTCTGGTTCAGCAGCCTCAGAGGAAGATTCAACCAATACCCACTTGTGCCTACTGTAGAAAGACAGGAGACACTTGGGATGTTTGCAGGAGAAGGCTGAAAGTATGCCTTTTTCATACCCTAGAACCAGAATAATGGAGAACAGGAGAATGACTCAGCCCACCACACCTTGCGGAATATCAAAGCAAACCGTAATGTGTTAAGGTTGTCTAGAGACACGGGATGCATACTACAATCAAGTCTCCAAGGGTCAAGAACTTCTAAATCACAATCATTTAAACAAGTAGAAATAACATAAAACATTTCAGAATAAGCAGTGAGGCATCCCAAACGTCGCATCAGAATGTTCTAGAGATCTAGAGTTACATAATGATATGCCAGATACATAATCAAAAATATACATGACAGTGAGTCAGCTGCATGATAAATATAATATAGTCATGTAGGGAACTAGTGTCCAGATTCTCTGGCTAATAGGTACTGGTTGGATAAATATCCAAAAGAATATAGTTTATAAAAGACGAGCAGTAAAACAAGAAATCTACTCGTTACCCTTAGCAGCCATCCTTCAGGTGCTTGCCATAAGTAAGGAAGAACTAAGCTTGATCCTCCGGTGCTAGCTCTAAACATGGCCATGCAAAACCAGTGGAGTCAGACCCCAAATAATAAGTACCAAAAATGAAGCACGAAATGAGAAAATAAAACCAGCTCTATAGCATGAGATGCGTGATCCAACAATCAATGGCATATGTTCCATCCATGACATGATATGACACTCCTTCACCAAACAAGGAAAAAAAGTTTCCTATCACATCAAGATATAATATGTCCCTTGATTAAGGGCAAGCTAAAAGAATTCTGTATCGTAGCTTCAGTCCACAGTCTATCGTAACACAGCAGCGCAACCCAACAACAAAACAAGTACATGAGTTGAACTATCATGCAATAATAGACTATGTTCATAATTCAAATCAACATAAAGACGCAACCTAATAACCAAACAAGGAAATGGGTTGAATCATCATAGCATGAAAGCCCACTTTTCTGGCTAAACATATATTATAAGCAAATAAAATATCCAATCATGTATTATGGCTTGATAGGTAATCTCTGGGTTGTTCTAGTAATGCAATATATTAGTATCCTCAGATCATGCCATAATCGAGCAGGGCTTGCTGAACCAATGATATACGAGCAAATATATATGTAAAATAATGCACCAGTCCCTTGTAAGCGTACTGAGCTAATTAATGATTAGTAACAATTTCAGGCTTTCTACAGAAAATATACTGGCTCGGTCTTATAATTAAATCAGATACTGCACTCCACTAGTGCAGATGATATATGGTATGCATGGTGGCCAGCCTTTAATCCCAGTTAATTTAGGGTGGCTCGACATGCATGATCTCGAGATACTGTTTTCTCCCAATGCTCTACAAATTTAGTTGCCTAGTTAACCCTAGGTTAATGAGAATCCCATGTCGTGGTCATATGAACATTCCTTCTTAGATGTCGTACTTTAGGTACGGGCACTCTTGATATGAATCCATATTATAGCTCGAAAGTTAAATCTGGATTCACTCAAGTGTGATGCAATAATCAGTACTTGCAACAATCCTTATTATCTAGCTACGTCTAAAGTCACTGTCTAACTACCAGATCCGTGCATGGAAATAATTATATATATATCATGTAGCAAGAGTGTGTCATAATAGCTCACCATATTTATATCTATCAAGAAGCACACTCGATGCGATCAAGTATATCAGTATGGATACAATAGTCAGGGCATGAATAAGTTCTAAAATCAAGATCATGGACAAGATATCACGTAGCAAGTTATTCTGGACATGATATTTAATCACGAGTCATATTAATTTTCACTTATTATATTGATAGATGAGGATAAGAGTAGTGCGAGAACCCTTCGATATCTGATTCATAATCCTTAAACCAAACAAGGACCGAGATTGCATACCCTCCCCCGGGTTGAACTACGCCCCTTATTTTATCCAACATATAATAAGGTGGTCAAGAAAAAGTATTTTAATTAGCAATTTAGTATATATAAGGTCACATCTACAGGGTTTATGTTAGGTGCTTAGTCAAATTTAGTACACGGTCACATCTGGGTCATACAAGTCATTTTAATATTTAACACATAGCTTCACAATCATTCAATCAAACAAAAATATTAAACCAGGCAAGTTTCCAATGTGTGCAAGAAATAGGGTGCCGCATAGGAATAATAAGCGCATTGGTAAGCTGCTTCCTGAAGTAGGGTGCCGCATGAGACATGGTGTCTCATGAGTACGAGGCTGCATGCAATCGAGGTCGTATAGTTGGCGTGGACGTATGGGCAAAGCAAAGTCCACTCTTCTAGAAATGTGCAATGTGACCATCAATAAATTCAAGTCAAAAGAAGTGACATAAAGTGATAGATGTGACTGATGTGACAAGTAATAGAGTGTGTTAGAAAAAAATCATACAAAGTCATGCCAAGCCAGTGAGAAGTTATGCGTTCAGAAGAAGAGATACGCATAGCTCCTGGCCGCATGGTCGACGAGGCCGCAGACACACTTGGCCGCATAAAATCTTTTGGGACTTAGTAAAATTTCTTCAACTTGTGAAGTTTCATTCGTCCAAGTTCATGCCTTTGGCCAAGGGGCGCATGTGCAGATTCAGGCATGCATCCAACAAGGTTGGCTACATGCTGACTCAAGATGAGAAGTCCAGGCCGCATAACACAGAGTGCCGCATAGCGCTCATTCGTCTCCTCCAATAGCTGTTATTCGGCCATGACCAAAAGCTCGAAAATAAAAATTTGTTTCTTCTATAGAAATCTCAAATGTAGTCCAATACTAGCAAAATAAAGTTCTAAACTACTCAATATCAATTTCTTATCAACATAGAAAACAAGTTTTCGAAAACAATTAGTTTTAGGAGATCAAAACCCAAGAAAATTCAAGAACACATGAAAATCTTCTAAACCAAAAGTCTAGATCTATGCTAATCTATCCACTAAAACCAAAAAAACAAAGTTCTAAGTGTACGGAGAAACACATAATAAATATAATGATACAATAAAATAGAGGGTTTCTTCATTCCTCGTGCAAGGTGTACTTGCCTATGGAGGGAGAGAGAAAACCTAAGAGAGAGAATAGAAGATACCTAATACTGACACGGACACACGGACATGGACACGAACACGGGAATGACTCTTCAAACTAGTCAACACTAGTCAAAACTAAGTTATACCTAGTGGTGTGCTGTCGTAGGCACCCAAAAATAAAACCTTTACTCTTGAAATACTATGTAGTAGTGAGAGTAAGGATCGTTCCCACGAAGAGTAATTAGTTTGATATTTATGCTATATGAAATAATATGGGGGGGGGGAAGAGTTTTGGATCAAAGCAAATTAAAAAGAGCTAAAAACAATTGAAGTATTAAAACAATCAAAGAAAAAAATGTTGGTCTCAGTCAACATCCACCATTGGAATCTTAAAATTGATCATCGATGCAAGTATATATTAATTCATACTTTGAATATTCATCGTTGGAATTATTTTCCTATCTCCTTCAACCACAATTAATTAAAAACAAGCGATCTAATTAACCTTAACTACTAAACAACCCCAGACAAGCGCTAAAGGTTTAATTTAGTAGTGTATTAAACTCGATGAGATCGATGAAACAAAACAACACAAGCACAAGCGGTTGTATTTAATTTTGTCAAAAGTTTTCCTCCTAAGATCTAATAAAACAAAGCAGTTCATTAAATCTTGGTTGCTTCACAAATTAGAGGGATCGAACAATTACGGATTCGATATCTAATTTAGCATTAGATTGTCAGAAATAATAAACTAGTATGCATCCTAGTCATTAAACAAGATAATCATAAAAATATGCATAAGAAAACATTAGATAGTCAAAGCACAAATCAAAAATATAAACACAAATCAGATCTCACAAGTTTTTATTCATTCCGAGGCTTCCGTTTCCTTCGACCAACAAGACTTTTAGCTCCGCACGTTCAAGAAAACTTCAAAAGAATATTGGAGAAGAGGAAGAAGAGTTGTGTGTTGTTCTCCATTTTCTCCTGATCTCTACCCATTTTATACACTCTAAATTAGTTGTTTGAAGATCATAATATATTCTCACAAATTCTCTAAGAGTTACAACAACCCAAACAATAAAATAAAATCTTTGAACAAGTTAGAAAATGGTTAATTCAGCTCCACTTTTCGTGCACAACATAGTTGACTCAACTTCAAGCCTGATTTGGTCCATGATGCAGCCAGAATCTCGGAAAACTCAAAACAGAAATTTTTTACCTATATCACTTAGCTTTCCGAATCAATTTGGATGAGCTCAATTGGACTTCGGATGAACAAGTTATGACCATTTTTCTACAAGTTATCAAAACTGTCCAGAATTGATAATTAGCTCCATTTTACATTTAGTGACTCCAATTGCATTCTAGATCAAAATATAAAAATAATGAGTATCTTTAGACATCAAATAAGCATAAAGGATTATACATTAAGGAATAAAAATATGATATTTTATGTTCTCATCAAATACCCCCACACTTAACCTTTGCTCGTTCTCGGACGAAACTCTAATTTATTTTTCCAAAAAGAATTCAATGTTGCAATGTCATAAATAAAAAATAACTAAGCTCTTCAAAACTCATAACATATCATGAACATATATTCTTAAACAACTTTTAATTACTTAGTAGGTATTTTCACTTGAAAATGGAGTAAACTAAATAGGTAGACCCTCACGGGAATAAACACTCAACTCTCATGTGTTTGAAGGTATATATTTCACTCAAATTCATTCCAAAAGAAATGATCTACCATAAGCTTGCATATCTTCTCATTCTCCACCACTCTTATTTTTTTCGTACACCCATATATATCATAATGATCAACAATGCTCCACTAGCTTTGCGACTTGGGTAAAGGTATAAATATTATTGGTTGAAAGCTTGTAGTGTGGGTATACCAAGAAAAAGGCAATAAAGCTCAAAGAGGTTCAACAAAAAGAAAATTAATTAAAAGGTGGGCTATTTGGCTTATGTAACGCATAACAAAGATGGCCTTAATCATGTCATGCATGCATGTGTCAATATGATCTCGAAGAGAATCAAAGCAAGTTCTAGAGAAACAAATCAGTGGAAGAATATCTCTCATGAAAGAATAATGAGACTGATGTGTCAGTCTAAAGGCTCAAATCCTCACTGGCTTTTGTCTACCAATTTAGATACTACCATTTTTAATAAAAAATAACTAGACTAATTAGTTCTAAGTTAAAAAAATTACATATTCAATCATGTTATGAATTTTTCAAATTTAGTTGAATCTTACTCATGACATGCACAATCAAAAATTATTAAAAACCACAAAAATAAAATTCTTTTATTTAAAAAATAATTTTTTTTATTTAGGAAAACACAAACTCAAATTGCTTAAAAAAAATTAAATATCCTCCCCCACACTTAAAACAGACATTGTCCCCAATGTATGATTAAATGCAAAGAAAAGACAAAATAACCAAAAAAAAAAAACGAGAATAAAAAAAAAACTTCTCTTGGGTTGCCTCCCAAGCAGCGCCTTTGTTTAATATTGTCGTTGGCTCGACTCTATGCACACTTGATATAACTAGGCATGGATTTCAAGTCTAGAATACAGCCCTGCAAAACAGAAGGTAAAAGTCTTTTGTTATAAATTGGTAACGAAATATATGGAATGTTACCTGACTGTTGTCTTTTTGGAAGATCGTTCAACACTGCAACAGTTTTATGTAAGTTAGTACTCAAAGCTAACTCATGTTCTTTCTCAAAATTCTCACTGATGGCAACTTTTAATCCATCTTTTCCATCAAGTTTAAAAAATTCTTTTGCGTTAGGTACTACATCGTCATTAGGAATGTTCGTGTCTGCAACGATATTTTTCTCTTCGTCTTCTTTTGACGATGCACGTGCTTCTTTTTCTGGAATATTAACCTCTTTACCACTTCTCAAAATGATAGAACATGGAGTTTCTTTTGGATTTTCTATTGTTTGAGATGGTAATTTCTCTAAGCTTTGTGCCTCTAGCTTATTAATTGCAGTTGTCATTTGGCTCATTTGATTGTTCAAACTTTCGATACTAGCCCTTGTCTCCTGTTGACATTGTAAGTTATTAATCGCAATATACTTAACAATATCTTCTAAAGACATACCAGAATTAGAAGTTTGGCTCGATTGTAGGTATTGCTGCTTGTATTTTTGGTAACTTGGGCAATTTTGAGTTGCGGGCTGATTTAATTGTGGACTCTCATAGGTGAAATTGGAATGATCTCTCCATCCTAGGTTGTACATGTCTGAATAGGGATCATACTTCATTTGTGGTAGTCCAAGAAAACTATATGCCGCATTCACTTGTTCATTGGGCTCCTCTAGAAGAGTTG
The DNA here is from genome assembly GCA_036927795.1 of Iris macrosiphon. NCBI lineage: Eukaryota > Viridiplantae > Streptophyta > Magnoliopsida > Asparagales > Iridaceae > Iris > Iris macrosiphon. The sequence goes on along the minus strand of JAYESA010000020.1, from coordinate 124,651,348 downwards.
GGCACATATCGGTTGGATGCCCTGCTACTAGACAAATTTCACAAGCCTTTGTTGTTTTCATGTTACCTACAACCATCTGATGAACAAGCGAAGTTAAACTAGAAATTTGTTGTTCTAGGAAAGAAATATTTACCTCATCAACATGCCTAGATGGAAGATCTAACCAAGTGCCAAATAGTTGAGAATTGGCCGCCATTTTCTGTTATCGTATATATATATATATATATATATATATATATATATATATATATATATATATATATATATATATTTTGCTCTAATAAATAAAAAATTATTTAAGTGCAAGAACGAAATAGAGGTCACTAAAAGCATAAAAGTCAACTAAAATTACTCCCTGGCAATGGCGCCAAAATTTGGTGTGCTGTCGTAGGCACCCAAAAATAAAACCTTTACTCTTAAAATAATATGTAGTAGTGAGAGTGAGGATCGTTCCTACGAAGAGTAATTAGTTTGATCTTTATGCTATGTGAAATAATATGGGGGGAAGAGTTTTGGATTAAAGCAAATTAAAAAGAGCTAAAAACAATTGAAGTATTAAAACAATCAAAGGAAACAATGTTGGTCTCAGTCAACATCCACCATTGGAATATTAAAATTGATCATCGATGCAAGTATATATTAATTCGTACTTTGAATATTCATCGTTGAAATTATTTTTCTATCTCCTTCAACCAAAATTAATTAAAAACAAGCGATCTAATTAACCTTAACTACTAAACAACCCCAGACAAGCGCTAAAGGTTTAATCTAGTAGCGTATTAAACTCGATGAGATCGATGAAGCAAAACAACACAAGCACAAGCGGTTGTATTTAATTTTATCAAAAGTTTTCCTCCTAAGATCTAATAAAACAAAGCAGTTCATTAAATTTTGGTTGCTTCACAAATTAGAGGGATCGAACAATTACGGATTCGATATCTAATTTAGTATTAGATTGTCAGGAATAATAAACTAGTATGCATCCTAGTCATTAAACAAGATAATCATAAAAATATGCATAAGAAAATATTCGATACTCAAAGCACAAATCAAAAATATAAACACAAATTAGATCTCACAAGTTTTTATTCATTCCGAGGCTTCCGTTTCCTTCGACCAACAAGACTTTTAGCTCCGCACGTTCAAGAAAACTTCAAAAGAATATTGGAGAAGAGGAAGAAGAGTTGTGTGTTGTTCTCCATTTTCTCCTGATCTCTACCCATTTTATACACTCTAAATTAGTTTTTTGAAGATCACAATATATTCCCACAAATCCTCTAAGAGTTACAACAACCCAAACAATAAAATAAATTCTTTGAACAAGTTGGGAAATGGTTAATTCAGCTCCACTTTTCGTGCACAACATAGTTGACTCAACTTCAAGCCTGATTTGGTATATGATGCAGCAAGAATATCGTAAAACTCAAAAATAAAAATTGTACCTCTATCACTTAGCTTTCCGAATCAATTTGGATGAGCTAAATTAGACTTCGGATGATCAAGTTATGACCATTTTGCTACAAGTTATCAAAACTGTCCAGATTTGATAATTAGCTCCATTTTGCATTTAGTGACTCCAATTGCATCCTAGATCAAAATATAAAAATAATGAGTATTTTTAGACATCAAATGAGCATAAAGGAGTATATATTAAGGAATAAAAATATAATATTTTATGTTCTCATCACCTAGGTTTCTTGGTCAATACCTTGCTAATACATATATTTATAGTATTTACCTACTAATACCTTAGTCTAGAACAAATACCTAATCCCGTATCATAGTATTTCAACCTGTATCCCAATATTACATGTATTTAATATAACTCATATACCTTATCTAAATTCAATACCTTGGTACTACTCCTTAACCTATTACCTCTTAACTTGGTATTAATATCTAGCTACTATCACATAATACCTTAACTTATGTCAATTTCCCCCAATACCTTAGTGTATCTATATATCCTAGTATCTAATAGTCACCCTTAGCTAATTTCTAACACATAGGCCTGCCACCTACTGATACTTCTCTAGAGGATGCTACATAAACAACTTGGTACTAGACCTTGATACCTTATACTCAAGGCATGTACCCCTTACCCATTACCCCCACCTACTATCTGCAGGTGCAGAAACTCAAGCCCCCAACATACACACTGTCCATACTTCACTTAATACCTTGCTCATGACATTACTGTCATGCTGTAATATGAATATCAATCCACAAGTGGTATAAAATGTATCACAAGTCACAGGGTATAATCTAAATCTCATCCGCGAAAATCAGATATAAATAATAACCAGCATCTATATAACCAGATCTCAACATAAATATCTAAGGATGATAGTTGGATGGAAACAAATCCACTACCAACTCGAATGAAAAAGTACAACACAACAAATACAATATAGGAATACCAGCTAACGACCATGGGCTCGAAGAGAAGACATCCTCACAACACAAGTAATCATCCAAATCTGCGCTCCTACAATTACTCAAGAACAGATACACCTGGTAGAGGACCAGGTCCTCAGAGGGACGTAACAAGATACAGAAAATACGAGCCAATTTGAATACAGTAAACATGCATATAATTTGAAAATAAATAAGTACGCTGTACAAGACCATCTATATGAATGCAAATGAGGACAACTTTTCAACGTATGGGCAAGGGTAGGCTATTCGATCTACCTCACAACTCACACACACGTCAATGGACATCAGAAATCGACATACCGCGGGGGTAGCGACCAGCGAGACTCCAGAAATCGACATACCGCGGGGGTAGCGACCAGCGCGATACACGCCCGTAGTGCGAGCTATATACTATGGTTTACCAGAGTGGTTAAAAGCCCATACTCCTAATGATTGTCCTCTCATGATACTAGGTGCCATGTGTGTGTCAACATATCTAATATATAGTATGACTGAAAGAAACTACACATGCAATAAATAAACAGAAAGGAAATAAATATACAGAAATATACTCAGCATGCAAAATACTGTAAACAACTTGGCAAGGTATCTTGCCTGGGGTCCTGCTGCTGGTATGAATCAGAGTCCAAGTCACAGTCCAAATAGCCTATGTATTACAAATTTATCACGTCAAAAGATAATTTATTTTAATTTATTTAATTCTGGAATAATTACTCTAAAATCCTATTTTAATCTTATTATTCTGATTTTTATGTTAATTCCTAAATTTTGTCCAAAGAAACTAAATTTTATCAACTCGAGACTCATGGCACGCAAATCGAGGCGATCTGTTGACTGAAAAGTCAACCGACACAAACTCAACTTTTATGCATGATTTCCTGTAGATTTCAGTGTCAAAAATATGCTGGAATTTACGGCTCGTCCGAATTCAAATTCGTTTGGGAATTATGGCACATACAAATTTTGTATTGTGCACCGATGGTTAAATTCTAACCTAGAAGTTCTACAGAATTAACAGTATATAAATACTTCGAATTAAATTCTGGGAAAAACATATGTCAATGATCTCGACATTAGCTTTCCAAAACTTTAAACGGTTCATGATTCTGATTCCTGGTTCTCCCGGAATCGCAAAAATATTAAAATACGTCTATTTTCGGATATGCTGTGCTCTACGAATTTTGCAGAATTTAATAATAATAATTTCATAAAATAAATTATATAATCAGAAATCTAACCTCAATATATTTCTAACGCAAGAAACTATGTCTCGTTTGGAGTCCGGAGCTATGCGCAATGGCTTGTGGAAGATGAAGGAACCCTAGATGGCAATTTTCCAAAATCTCTCTCTCTAAGATAATGGGATAATTAGGGTTATTATAATATATATATATATAGGGATGTACCTGCGGCTGAATGGATATTTATAGGCTGACACGTGTCAGAATCTGATTGGATGGTTTTTATTATATTATTTGTTTTTGATTTGCCTTTATCAAAACATTATTTAAGTCATTTTAAATCTAAATAACTCAAAATAAATATTAAAAATAATCATAAAATCTGGAAAAATTATATAAAATATATTTTGAACCTATAAACCCTAGAAAAATATTTAGGACAATTTTATATTCATAAGTTTACTACTATAATTAGGAGAAGCTCTAAACATTAGTTTTATCCATTTAACTAAAAATAAATACTAACATTATTCCAAAAATTCTAAAATAATTCCAGAAAATATATAATAATATTATAAACCCTAGAAAATAACGTGGGTCCATTCTATATTCCTGGGCTTGCACAATAAATTATACAAGTCCTAAAAATTAGTTATTAGTCTAAATAACTCCCAATAAATACTAAAAGTATTCAAAAAATTTCCAAAAAATTCTAGAAAATATATTTGACTATTTAGAACCTAAAATAAAATTTTGGAATATTTTTAATTAAGTTTGAACATAAAATAAATTCGTCAAAGTCCTAGAAAATTAGTGCTACTAGTTTTTAATTAACTAAAAATTATGGAAAAATCTCAATAATCTAAAATAGCCTAAAAATAATTCTAAATAAATATTTATATAAGTAAATATACTAAAAAAAATTATTTTCTAATTAACTAAGAGAATACTCTAAATAAATTCAATATCTATAATAAATATAATAATATAAAATATACACAAAATATTTATTTTGGGTGAGGGAGTTTACAATTACCTACACGCACTTACCCCCCAATATTTAGAAACCAAATCTCCACCTTACTCAACCCACTGATACAATCAAGTATCATTTACCCCAAATTACCACCCCTCGTTCAACACTTCAATCTTGCCCCTAAATAACCTCAACACTCACTCATTATTCGTAATACCTCAAGACTGGTCATAAGCACTACCTAAACCTATGCACATTGTTTACCCCAAATCAGGTTGCATAACCTGTGCATACTGTTGCACATAAATTGTGCTCAGCCTACATGGTCTCCCCCACTTAAACTGTGCTCAGTCTACATGGCCTCACCCACTGCCCTTACAGTGTTGCAAACCTCTTCTCGATACCCTGAATTCAGGAACACTGTCACGCCCCAGTCCCAAAATGACGAGGGACTGAGCACGTGAGCAATGGCCAGCAGCACGCACCGATGGACAACCCAATTTAATGGATCCATCAGGGCATGCTTAAGCTGTAGTCTAGCAGAAATAAGTACAAGTCTCAGGTATTTCTAATCTCATCCACAGGGTAAACACAGATTAAATGCCAGAAATAATGCAATAGAAATAAGTATGCAATATCAAATAAGGTTATCTCGGAAACAAATTCGAGAATTATTCTGTTACATTCAAGAAAAATTAGACAGGAATTGAAATGCTGAAAATGAAAATACTGTAAAGCTGAAGCCGGGCTCAGGAGAAATCTTCGGCCACTATTTCGTCCTCTGTTCCTGGTTCTGCTCCAATGAGTGCTCCTGTACCGTACACCTCTGGGTAGTACTCTTCAGCTGTACCTGGGGACATAATCCGGATCCAGGTCCTCAGGGGACAGCAAGGTACAGAAAATACAAGCCAAGAATAAATACAGTGCAACAGATAATTAAACAAGAGGGTAAGCTATGTAACCAGCTAAGTGATATACAATATGAGAGCAGCACTAGAATTCAGGCTGAAGCCACTACAAGCTCTGTGTCGGGGAGCCGGTAGCGGTAATAACTATGAATTACACTATGTTATATACTATGTTTTATATATAATATCAGCCTGTAGTCTGTGTGTCTCTCCCCACCCAATGTAATCCCACGTCTCATGTCCACGATGCCTCATGTCCATGTCACGCACGATTATAACTAATGCAGCAAGTCTGATAGCTATGAATCAAATGTCTAAGAATGTAAAGTCTATGTCATAAAACATGCATCCTATACAGAATCACCTCGAATGTCTCAGGAAGACTCTGTCTCATGAAATAGTGTCAAGTGTCCTGAGTTCTGGTGTACTTGATAGGACAAGTACGAGAATAAGGGTATCGATTGTCCATCTCTAATGACGTACCCAACACCGCGTACGGAGTTGGCACCCGACTATGATCGGACACTAAGCACGTCACACGTTTCCTAGGTTAAGCAGTTAAAACAAGTTTATATATGGATCTACCAGAATTCAAGTAAAATACTATAACAGAAATTACTGAGAATTTACAAGCTCTATGTTCTCACTGATGCAAAATTAACCAAGAAAAATATATAGCAAGCTGCAGCGTTTGGCAAGGTACACTTGCCTGTGGTTCCGGCTACGTTTGCGATTCTGACTTCGGTTGAATTTGCAGGCGGTACTCCTGTTGCTGAAACAAACATCACCATCAGATCCAGAAAATATCAATCAGCTAGAAACGCCTGTCCTTGGGTCCAATTTGGAGACAAGGACAGAAACGACAGTTTCGGGTCAAAACGGGGTCCACATGCGGGCCCGCTTTGCACCGAAAAATGCGTCAGGGTCAACGGTCTCCAAATTCACCAAACTCAGTGTTAACAGGTCAGAAACGCTGATACGAACCCAACGGAACTTTCAGAATTGAATTCCGATGAGCCGTTCACAAAATCGCCCGTCGAGCGGGGCCTGTAGGGCCCACGACACACGATTTCGTCAACGTTCTCAGAATCGAACCAAACTTGACCCACAGGACCAGCGTATCGCTATGAGTCCGATGGTGCAAGTTTTGTCTCGATCCGACGTGTGTACACAAAGTTAGGTCAAATTGCAGAAAAGTCGGATACGGGGCGATGTCCGCGGATACGCGTTGATTCCGGTGTGCACGCACACCCGAATCAGCTTCCACGAAATCCCATACGTCCGTATCGACGAGGCGCACATATCTGTGAAGACTGCACGCGACCAAGTCGTCCCATTTGGCGGGGCGCACTCAGTTCCGGGGTAAAACAGGGTCTGGTTTTTCCTGTTTTTGGATCGCGGTGTGCGATCACCACAGGACGCGATGCCCCAAGCGGTTTGTCCGGACACCGAGAGGGTCATACATGCTTCGCGTAGAAATTTACAGAATCGAAAACGGAGATCCGAGTTGCAAGATACGAGTACCTGAAGGGGACCCGAGAAACCGAAGTTTTCTGTGTCCGAATCGTGTCCTGGACACGTGTCCTCGGCTAGGGCTAGGGTTCAGGGCTGTGTCCGCGTGTCCGGGACTCTGGGGGACTGGCCGACGGTCGAGGCGACTCGGGGCGGTGGCCGCGGCTCTGCCGGAGGGGCTGGGCGGCGCCGAGGGGGTCGGCCGGCAGATCGAGCAGCGGGGAGGGTTTCTGGAGGCCGGGGTCGGCTCCGCCCGGGGGAGGAGGAGGAAGAGGAAGGGGAAGGGAAGCTCCGCCTGGGAGGAGGACGGCGCAGGGGCTGAGGCCTGGGTCGCCGGACGGGGGCTCGCCGGAGTGGGGTAGGGTTAGGGCTCGATGGTTGGGCGTTAGGGGAGTGAGGGCGGTGGAGGAAGCGAGGGGGGCTTCTTATAGGGGCTGGTCGGGGCGTCGTGGTCGAGGGATCCGGAGGGGAGGCAACGTGGGGGCTCTCGCGGAGGGGAGGCGGTTGTGGCGGCGGGATTTCAGGCGGCGGAGCGGGGGTCGCGGGTGCAGGCGACGTGGGAAGGTGATGATGAAGCGGGTCGGGTCGGGCGGCGGGCTCCGGGTGAGCGGACCCGCCCGACCCGCTAGGGGGTTTAGGTTGGGCTGGGCTTGCACCAAGGGGCTCGGCCCACTGGGCCGGGCCCAAGAAACAAATAATAATAATAATAATAATAATAACCACAGAATAATTAATTAATTTAATTTGGAAATTAGTTTTTAGGCTGTTAAAAATAGGTCCGAGGCCCAATAAAATCCCAGAAAATTACCCTAAGTCCGGTTTTCTATTTTACACCATAAAATCATATTTTCATAATATTTTAATATTGTTTATCATAATTTAAAAATCATTTAATAAATAAAACCCTGTTTTTAAATTACAGAAAATTTCCAGAAAATTCCAGAAAATTGTGAAAAATCCAGTTTTTTAAAATTTTGAAAAATCAGGGGGTTTACAATCTACCCCCCTTAAGAGGATTGCGTCCTCGCAATCCAAAGAATAACCGGTCATCAGAGATGACACGGTCGCAGGAATCGTTTGAAAACACATCACAAGATACTTAGGGAAATGCCGTTTTCCTAAAAATGAAAGTTATGCACTTCCAGAAAATCTAGTTAAAACAAAAGATCTACAACTTTTATGAAAACCAGGTTGTTATTAACAGGTTATAATTTACTAGGTTGGGGCTGAGGTCACGAACCAATAGGCACGAGCTAAAACAAGACTAGAAACGGATAACTACAAATCACTTACTCGCATCAGCGTCCTGCACGGCTATCGCGTAGGCTTATCCTCGTCCTTGAGGTAGATTCCTCTGCTGCTGTTGGGCTTGCTGGAAGAGTACCGCTTGAGGTGCCAGAGGTGGCCTCGGTGCTGGTAAAGCTGGTTGGGTTGCCCTTTGTGCTCCATCTCGATGCTAGGGACAGTCCTTGGCTATATGCTGATTGGTGCCGCAAATCAGGCACAATCCCAACTTGCGTCTGCAGTCCTTCTCGACATGACCTAGCTTGCCGCAGTAGTGACAGGTAGGAAGGGTTTGCGAAGCTGTCCTGGGTGGCGGGTTCGTGTGAGATCTCTTTGCAGATTCTCCCGGTGATGATCTGTTTGGTGCTGAGGTGATTGGCCGCTTGAGGCGAGACTCTCTCCTGGTGACGCGTTCCATGCGTCGGGCTGCAGCGAGAACGTCCGAGTATGATGTTGGTGCGACGGACCCAATTAGTTTCTGCAGCTCAATGTTCAGTCCGTCGAAGAATTTCTCGGCCTTCTCTTCCTCTGTCGGGATCAGGGTTGGGGCAAAGCGGCTCAGACGAATGAATTCCGCGTTGTATTCTTCCACCGTCATAGAGTCCTGAGTGAGGCGATTGAATTTGTCCCGCAGTTCTGACCGAGCGATGGCAGGAATGTACATCTCCTGGAAGAGCCTGGAGAACTCCTCCCAAGTGACTCGGTCTGGTCCGAGTCGCGTCTCCTCAGAAAACCACCAGTGGTGCGCGTTGCCTGTCAATTGCATTCGGACGGCAGTCATCCAGCGTTCCCGTGGAAGCTCAGCTGCTTCAAGTTAATGCCGTATATTGGTGAGCCACTCATGAACTTCTGTGGGCCCCTCTTTTCCAGAAAAAGTGCGGGGCTTCAGTTGGCGAAAGTCAGTGATTGAGCCTGTAGTTGGCCGTCGAGCTGGTAGGTTGGCCTGCCCCAGTACAGTTACGATGCTATCCCTTAAGAAATTAGCTTTGCGACGCTGAGCCTCGTGTTGAACTTGTTGCTGAGCTTGCATCATCGCGTAGATCATCTGAAATATTTGCTGCCCGTCGATTGGCTGTCCTGGTGGGAACACGGGCATTGGTGGAACGAACTGCGGCGGAGGTGGAATATCATCGCGTCGGAATCGGGAGTTAGGTTGACCTGCCTGCTGGCTTTGTTGAGTTGTGGGGATTCCTCCGACTGGTGTCACTTCGTCGTCGTAGGTGACACCTGTAGCTTGTGGTGTTCTGGCGGGAGTCTTATTGCATTCTTGTGGGTCCATTTCCCTGCATCCAAAATAACCAATAAGAGGCGCACAGGAATCAAGGCAAGATGTAAGTCAAAATTAGTTCGAATACGATACAGATATCAAAAACGATTCAAGCAAGTGGATGAGATCCTAAAAACCTATCCTATTCTTTATTGCAGGCCTGTTCGGTCCCTAAGTTGAAACCGAACAATTTAGTCGTAGACCTGCATGGGCCACCACAAAAACCATGTCACGCCCCAGTCCCAAAATGACGAGGGACTGAGCACGTGAGCAATGGCCAACAGCACGCACCGATGGACAACCCAATTTAATGGATCCATCAGGGCATGCTTAAGCTGTAGTCTAGCAGAAATAAGTACAAGTCTCAGGTATTTCTAATCTCATCCACAGGGTAAACACAGATTAAATGCCAGAAATAATGCAATAGAAATAAGTATGCAATATCAAATAAGGTTATCTCGGGAACAAATTCAAGAATTATTCTGTTACATTCAAGGAAAATTAGACAGGAATTGAAATGCTGAAAATGAAAATACTGTAAAGCTGAAGCCGGGCTCAGAAGAAATCTTCGGCCACTATTTCGTCCTCTGTTCCTGGTTCTGCTCCAAGGAGTGCTCCTGTACCGTACACCTCTGGGTAGTACTCTTCAGCAGTACCTGGGGACATAATCCGGATCCAAGTCCTCAGGGGACAGCAAGGTATAGAAAATACAAGCCAAGAATAAATACAGTGCAGTAGATAATTAAACAAGAGGGTAAGCTATGTAATCAGCTAAGTGATATGCAATATGAGAGCAGCACTAGAATTCAGGCTGAAGCCACTACAAGCTCTGTGTCGGGGAGCCGGTAGCGGCAATAACTATGAATTACACTATGTTATATACTATGTTTTATATATAATATCAGCCTGTAGTCTGTGTGTCTCTCCCCACCCAATGTAATCCCACGTCTCATGTCCACGATACCTCATGTCCATGTCACGCATGATTATAACTAATGCAGCAAGTCTGATAGCTATGAATCAAATGTCTAAGAATGTAAAGTCTATGTCATAAAACATGCATCCTATACAGAATCACCTCGAATGTCTCAGGAAGACTCTGTCTCATGAAATAGTGTCAAGTGTCCTGGGTTCTGGTGTACTTGATAGGACAAGTACGAGAATAAGGGTATCGATTGTCCATCTCTAATGACGTACCCAATACCGCGTACGGGGTTGGCACCCGACTATAATCGGACACTAAGCACGTCACACGTTTCCTAGGTTAAGCAGTTAAAACAAGTTTATATATGGATCTACCAGAATTCAAGTAAAATACTATAACATAAATTAATGAGAATTTACAAGCTCTATGTTCTCACTGATGCAAAATTAACCAAGAAAAATATATAGCAAGCTGCAGCGTTTGGCAAGGTACACTTGCTTGTGGTTCCGGCTACGTTTGCGGTTCTGACTTCGGTTGGATTTGCAGGCGGTACTCCGATTGCTGAAACAAATATCACCATCAGATCCAGAAAATATCAATCAGCTAGAAACGCCTGTCCTTGGGTCCAATTTGGAGACAAGGGCAGAAACGACAGTTTCGGGTCAAAACGGGGTCCACATGCGGGCCCGCTTTGCACCGAAAAACGCGTCAGGGTCAACGGTCTCCAAATTCACCAAACTAAGTGTCAACAGGTCAGAAACGCTGATACGAACCCAACGGAACTTTCAGAATTGAATTCCGATGAGCCGTTCACAAAATCGCCCGTCGAGCGGGGCCTGTGGGGCCCACGACACGCGATTTCGTCAACGTTCTCAGAATCGAACCAAACTTGACCCACAGGACCAGCGTATCGCTACGAGTCCGATGGCGCAAGTTTCGTCTCGATCCGACGTGTGTACACAAAGTTAGGTCGAATTGCAGAAAAGTCGAATACGGGGCGATGTCCGCGGATACGCGTTGATTCCTGTGTGCACGCACACCCGAATCAGCTTCCGTGAAATCCCACACGTCCATATCGACGAGGCACGTATCTGTGAAGACCGCACGAGACCAAGTCATCCCGTTTGGCGGGGCGCACTCAGTTCCGGGGTGAAACAGGGTCTGGTTTTTCCTGTTTTTGGATCGCGGTGTGCGATCACCACAGGACGCGATGCCCCGAGCGGTTTATCCGGGCACCGAGAGGGTCATACAGGCTTCGCGTAGAAATTTACAGAATCGAAAACGGAGATCCGAGTTGCAAGATACGAGTACTTGAAGGGGACCCGAGAAATCGGGGTTTTCTGTGTCCGAATCGTGTCCTGGACACGTGTCCTCGGCTAGGGCTAGGGTTCAGGGCTGTGTCCGCGTGTCCGGGACTCTGGGGGACTGGCCGACGGTCGAGGTGACTCGGGGCGGTGGCCGCGGCTCTGCCGGAGGGGCTGGGCGGCGCCGAGGGGGTCGGCCGGCAGATCGAGCAGCGGGGAGGGTTTCTGGAGGCCGGGGTCGGCTCCGTCCGGGGGAGGAGGAGGAAGAGGAAGGGGAAGGGAAGCTCCGCCTGGGAGGAGGACGGCGCAGGGGCTGAGGCCTGGGTCGCCGGACGGGGCTCGCCGGAGTGGGGTAGGGTTAGGGCTCGGTGGTTGGGCGTTAGGGGAGTGAGGGCGGTGGAGGAAGCGAGGGGGGCTTCTTATAGGGGCTGGTCGGGGCGTCGTGGTCGAGGGATCCGGAGGGGAGGCGATGTGGGGGCTCTCGCGGAGGGGAGGCGGTCGTGGCGGCTGGATTTTCGGCGGCGGAGCGGGGGTCGCGGGCGCAGGCGACGTGGGAAGGTGATGATGAAGCGGGTCGGGTCGGGCGGCGGGTTCCGGGTGAGCGGACCCGCCCGACCCGCTAGGGGGTTTAGGTTGGGCTGGGCTTGCACCAAGGGGCTCGGCCCACTGGGCCGGGCCCAAGAAACAAATAATAATAATAATAATAATAATAACCACAGAATAATTAATTAATTTAATTTGGAAATTAGTTTTTAGGCTGTTAAAAATAGGTCCGAGGCCCAATAAAATCCCAGAAAATTACCCTAAGTCCGGTTTTCTATTTTACACCATAAAATCATATTTTCATAATATTTTAATATTGTTTATCATAATTTAAAAATCATTTAATAAATAAAACTCTGTTTTTAAATTACAGAAAATTCCCAGAAAATTCCAGAAAATTGTGAAAAATCCAGTTTTTTAAAATTTTGAAAAATCAGGGGGTTTACAAACACCTACCCTCACACCCAACTGAATGCATCCCTATATTTAATCCAACAAAAAAACGTATTTCACTACAACTTACAGTCCACACTTGTAGTGCACCAATGAGGTACTTCATGATACACTCAATATACTCCTTCCAAACATCACCAAACACCACTAAAACTATAAGAACACATCTAAAATAGTCAATAGAGTATAAATAGCATAATAGACATTCCATCAAATAATTTGTGGTCTAAACTAACATTTTCCCTAATTTTGAGACACAAATCCATATTCTACAAGAAGAAATCATAGACCTAGATAAATAAGGATTTCTAGTACCTAGATCTAGCCATAGAAAATAAATTCTACCTATAGGAGGGTTCCTATAGGTGTAATGGGTGCTCTTAACCATAAATATGGTAGAAAATAAAGAATTACCTAGGTTTTGAGTGAGCTCCTTGAAGAACTCTGAATTTGGACACAAGAAAGATGAAGCAGACATGATTTGGACACCTCTTCAAGCTTCCTCTAGGTCTAATGGGTGCTCTCCCTTCAGTTGATCACTGCCAAATGATGCACACTGAAAATTGTGAACTGCTTTCCCTAGTGACCCGAGCTCACTCAATCACTCAAACAACCATATGTACACACACACACACACACACACACACATATACATAGGATATTGTGTATCAAGTTAGAGCAGTTCTTACCTTCCTCCAGAGAATCACACTGTATGTAACGATTTATAGGACACATACTTTTATTTTTGCAGAAGTATCTTGAAATGGATATGAATTACTATCAGTGTCATCGTTCGTGGATGTACAACCGTCATCCTGATGACATGTGTGGTGTGCATGATAAATTCATTGAGGGTGTACAGCAGTTCCTGCAGTTCGCTAAGGCGTTCCCTCAGTACATGGACGGTACCAAAATTAAGTGTCCATGTGTGAGATATCGCAACTTAAAATATCATCCAGAAGTGGAAGTCACATATTATTTGTACTCGAAGGACTTTACGCCGAATTACTATCAGTGAACTGTGTACGAAGAACTTGTGTCTCTAGCATCGGAGGCGGAGCTTTATGTGGAGCTGTATATGGATGTCCACGACCACGCTGCTTACGACGACGGGTGGGTGAACATAGTTTTTTATGCGGCGGGGCCTAGTTTCAATCCGGACAATTATGATGCAACTGAGGAGGCACCGAATGCCGATGCTTCAAAGTTTATTGAGTTGCTGGAGAATGCAAGGACTCTATTATATCCTGGTTGTGAGGATCATTCACCGTTGGAGGTGGTTACAATATTGTTGAGCATCAAGTCCGATTTTAATATGTCGCAAGAATGCTATAATCGACTGATCGATTTAATTATAGAGATCTTGCCCGAGGGTACAAAGTTGCCTAAAGACTTCTATCGATCTAAGAGGATGGTGAGATCGCTCTGGATGGGATACGAGAAAATCGATGCATGTCACAACGGGTGCATATTGTACTATAAAGACGACAAGGATGAAGATGCGTGCAAATTCTGTGGTGCTGATCGCTACAAGGCCACTGGTAGAGGAAAGTCTGTGGGTGCAAGGAAGCCTACCGATTCGATGACTACTTGCCTTTGACGCCGTGGTTGAGGTTGTTTATGGTTAAGGAGACTGCAGAAAATATGAGTTGGCACAGGCAGAAACAGATCGAAGGAGTATTGGATCATCCATCCGATGGAGAAGCATAGAAGCACTTTGATCGAGATTATCCAGATTTTGCTTCGGATCCGTGTAATGTCAGATAGGGGCTCTCCTCTGACGGTTTTATCCCATTCAGACTTTCGGGCTCCTAGTATTCATGTTGGCCTGTGATCGTTACTCTGTACAATCTACCGCATTGGATGTGCATGAAGACTCCGTATATGTTCCTAACCGTTATTATCCTGGGTCCTAACAATCCGAAGATGAATATCGATGTGTATTTACATCCTTTGATAGATGAGTTGAATCAGCTGTGGGAAGTAGGTGCCAACACGTACGATGTTTCTATAAAGTAGAATTTTCAGATGAGGGCAGTACTTATGTGGACCATCAAAGACTTTTTGGCCTATGGAATGTTATCGGGATAGAGCACTCATGGTCGTCTCTCATGTCCGTATTGCATGGACCATACTAAGGCTTTCCGTTTGAAACACGGAGGCAAACCGTGCTTCTTCGTTTGTCATCGACAATTTTTATCGAAGGATCATCCGTACCGGAGGAACATGAATGCTTTTCGTACGGGTGTTGTTGAGAAGGCCAATCCACCGCCAAGGTGGCCCCAATACACGATTTGGAAAGAGGTAAAAGATTTACCAAGTGCTATCGAAGAGCCTGCTAAGGGGTACAAGAGTGACGGATTTGGTCGCACCCATAACTGGACGAAGATGAGTATATTATGGGATCTGCCATATTGGAGCACCAATCTGATCAGACATAACCTTGATGTCATGTATATCGAGAAGAATATGTTTGATAACATAATTAATACTGTAATAAAGGTAAAGGGGACGACGAAAGATAATCTGAAGGACAGGTTAGACTTAGAAGAAACATGTAGACGTCCTGTGTTGCATTTCATAGAGGAGGGGAATGGAAAGTTAAAGCAACCTAAGTCAGTTTTCTCACTGGAGAAAGAGGATAAAGGGAGACTTTGTAGGTGGATTCAGGGTCTAAAGTTTCCAGATGGGTACGTGTCAAACTTGAGAAGACGCATCGACCTCCAGGAGAACAAACTGGCGGGTATGAAGAGCCACGATTTTCACGTATTCATGGAGAGGTTAATTCCGATTGCATTTAGGGAATTCTTACCACAGGTTATTTGGGATCCATTGACAGAGCTCAGCATATTCTTCAGAGATCTTTTTTCTACTAAGTTGCTCGTCGATCGTCTAGAAAAGCAAGAGAAGGACATTGCGGTAACACTATGTAAGCTCGAGAAGATTTTTTCTCCTGGATTCTTCGACTCTATGGAGCATTTGCCAATTCATCTTTCCTATAAGGCACGTGTTGGTGGTCCTGTTGGTTATCGGTGGATGTACCCCTTCGAGCGGCATCTGGATCACCTAAAGAGAAAGGTAAAAAATAATGCATGGGTTGAGGGCTCTATTTGTGAAGCTTATGTTCTCGAGGAGATTACAAACTTTTGCTCAATGTATTTCAAACCTCATGTTGCTACTAATAGAACGAGAGCTCCAAGAAATGACGATGGATATACGGAATCTAATGATGCAATACTCAAAGTATTCAATGCGTCCGGAAAGCCTTCGGGGAAAATAAAGAAGAGATATTTGAATGACGACGAGCTAAGGGCTGCTCAGTTGTATATATTTTGACTGTAGAATGTACTATGTTGACGAATATATGTATTATATTTTGATTGTAGAATGTACTATCCATTTAGACTTGTGACACCACTAGTTATTTAATGTACAATTCTATGAATGATGTGAGATATGCATAATATTTTGACTGTAGAATATACTATATATTTGTGTATTTCTTTATTCATCATATATTGTTATCAGGTATGACAGGACGACACGGAGGGTTCGGCAGGTCCTGAGGTAGACAGAGTGCTCCTCTGGTACTGCCTACTATTGGTTTTGGATCCTCGTCGCCCAGTACTCCAGTATATCGATCAGTCATATCTCCGACTGCGACGATGTTACGTGGCATCACTCCTGGGACAAGTAGTTCCAGGCCTGATAGTACTCCCTCGTCCAGCGTTCCTTCTGCTGACGGAACCATGGAGATATATGGGCATATAGAGGAGGTCGTGCCGATATTTTCCCAGCATCAGCTAGATCCTCCATGCGCACCTTCGGAGGAGACGAGGAAAAAGATTTGGGCCGACGGTACAAAGTAAGTCAATTAGATGGTTTAGCATCATATATATCGTGTATATCTTTATTCATCATATATTGACTTTTTCGATCAAAATAATTATCTCTGAATAGATATCGTCAATCGTTGGTTCAGAGATGCCTGGGCCTCTTTCTGAGGAACAACTATGGTGGCCCTTGGATCAACTACTCTGAAGCTCCGGAGGAGAGGAAGGCATTCTAGTTTGTGCACTTCAAGGTAAAAGTATATTATATAAATCCTCTAATTTATATATATTATATAACTTATCCGTGATGCTCACTTACTAAATTATTTATTGTAGCAAACTTATTTCTATCCTCCGCACCGGGCCGAGTTGATCGAGCGGATGTTTCCTACCGTTGCCGCCAAGCTTATCCGTGATGCTCTAGATGACCAGAAGGCTCGTGATCGTGCTGGAAAACCGATCCAAGGTTGGATCACGCCTGAACAGTGGACTGCGATGAGGGCTAGATTCGACGATCCGAGGTACAAGGAAAGGTCTGAGAAGGCCAAGGCGTCTTGGCGGAATGCTGCAAAGTGGTGTGGTGGCTCGATTCTTATGACGGAACATTTTCGTAGTTTGGTATATTTTTTATTTAAGATATATTATTTTAATATAAGTACAATAAAATGGTAGTAGAAAAATATGTTTAATTTTAGTACTAAATAATATATTTTTAACAGGTACAGAGAGGTGATGATGCAAACATGGTGACCGTCTTCTTGGCCACCCATTGAAAGGACAAAAAACTCATTAATGAGAGGGCCTCGCAGACCTATGTAAGTATTACTTTACTTTGTGTTAATTTTAATATAACTTAGGCAATTATCGAGTATCCAAACTTTTCTAGGCCGAGTATCTTAGGCTGCGTGAGCGGGCAACTACTAGTGCACCTACAACTGTAGAGCCTGGTACTTCCTCGCAGCCCGCTCCAGCTCTGTCGGCGGACGAGCTGTGGGTGACCGTCGCTGGTGGTCTCTAGAGGGGTACGTACTACAGTACGGGATCCTATGGCGTCCTGTTTGTGACGCAGTCATCTAGGGCCTCCCCGACAAGTGTGCATTCCTCACAACCCTCACAGTCGTCAGCTAGAGTCCAGGAGGCCATTGACCGTCAGATTGCGTCTCTCCGTGATGAGTTGTTGTGAAGGATGGAATAGCAGCCCCGGTCCCAGCCACAGACGGACGATCCGACGCTCATCGCACGATTTGATATGCTTGACCGCAGCATCACGGAGCTCCAAGATTTGACAAATGATCTTAGAGCCTCGACAGAGTGCAGCTTGACGGAGCTTCAGGCAACACAGCTATCCATGGGCGAGAGGCTGACGATGATGCAGGATTCAATGGTTCATAGCAGTACAAGACTGTTATCTACCATAGATTCTTACAACCAGCGACTCACAGAGTTGGAGCGGATACGGCCTCCTGGTGCGCCTACATCGACACAAACTCCACCGCCGTTACTGCCTTCTCCATCGACATCTGTGTCGATTTCACGGGAGCAGTATGATCTGTTCTTATCCTTCATGCGCGCCGGTGGTCATCCTCCTGCAGATCAGCAGTAGTACAGATATTTGCAGGATATTTGTATTATTTAGGATGAGACTCAGTTGTATGGATATTTGCTGTATTCTTTACGACGATATTTTCTCCTGATTAGGTTTTTAATTTCAATGTTTTATTTTCTTCAAATTTAATTATATTATTCATATTAAATATATGTTAATTTACCGGTGTTGAGTGTTCAACCCAAGGGGTCGACGAACCCAGTAAATTCAACGGAGGGTTGTTCCGGGTCTATTTATACATATTGTGAATTAATAAACTGCATGAATAATAGTTTGGAAATAATTCTGTATTGATTTTTTTTTTATTTTTTACTGTAACTTTAGCGACATTTAGTGACGTTCATATACGTCGCTAAATACATCGCTAGGTTGCGACGTTACTACACGTCGCTAACGACGTCGCGAAAAACGTCGCTAAAAATGTCACTGTACGTCGTAACTTGTTGACATGGCAGTATTGCCAGGTCATAGTAACGTCGCTATAAAAGTTGCTACATACGTCGCTAATTTGCGACGTAAGGCGACAAATGAGCACATCGCTAATTAGCGACGTTGAGTCGCTAAACGTCGTTAATCTAGCGACGTATTTACGTCGCTAGAAAATGTCGGTATAGCGACATTTGGCGACATTTTTTTCGTCTGCGACTAGATGAAAGGCGAATTTTGTAAAACGCCGATAAATTTATTTAGCGACGTTTATTGATCATTTAGCGACGTTTTTTTACGTCACTAATTTAACTTTTTCTGGTAGGACTAAACATGTCGCTGACCGTCGCAAATTACTGACATGGCAGTATTGCCAGGTCAAAATAACGTCGCTAAATGCGTCGCACAACATCGCTATACATGTCGTTAAACACGTCGTTGCTCGTCACAAATTGCTGATATGGCAGTTTTCTAAGTCAATATAACGTCGCTAAATGAGTCGCACAATGTCGTTAAAAAGAAAAACTTACCGACATATAGCGACAGAAAATACGTCGCTAATTTAGCAACGTTGCGTCGCTAAACGATGCTAATATAGCGACACATTTTTGTCGCTAGAAAACGTCGGTATAGCGACATTTTGCGACATTTTTTCGGTTAGCGACTAGTTTAAAGGCGACTTCATCGAAACGTCGCTACATAGGACACTAAAATTATTTAGCAACATTTTTTGGCTATTTAGCGACGTTTGTAGACGTCGCTAATTTGACTTATTCTGGTAGTGCTATTTATATTTTTATGTTTCTATATTTATCTGTTTATTCTATTTTTCGTATCCAGATTCTATATTTATCTATTCATCATCTATACGTTACTATTTACTTCTTTATAGACTTGGATGTCGTAGCACAGGAGTAGTGAAAGATTGCCGGAAGGTCTAGCCGGAGTCTCTAGTTATTTTACTTATTTTCTTTAGTATTATGGTACCAGATCTGTCTCCGGCAACTATTTGGAACTTGGATTGTTATTTTGGATGTTAGACTTATTTGTTGTTTAGACTTTTTAGAACTTGTAATTTGGATTCCATCTCTTTATATCATATCATGCTTATCTCCTTTAGATTGTGGTTGAGTATATTATTGGTATATATCATCTTTTTCTTCTTATAGAGTTGGATATCTTTGTGTGAGATTGTTAGATATTTATAGATGACCTAGACAATATTCTACCGTTGATGCTGCGGTGTAGATTGGACGTACACACATACTCATGCTCCGATCATCAGGGTGCGGGTCATGACAATGGAGGAAATTTAAACTATGTTCAGTCCCCAAGGAATATAACTATTCAGAACTTGCTGGCACGAAAATCAAGAGTTTGGTCTGAACTCAATTTTATCGAAGTTGTGTGAGTTCTGGGGTATTTTATACACCGTTGGATCAAATCTAATGGTCCAGATTGGTTGAGAAATTGAGAAAATTATATATAGGTATTTTCTAACCCTAATCCATATAACATTATATGCATGTTTGTGCCTTACAACTTTTGGGAGAGAAAGGGGGTTTGAAGGTTATTGTGAAGGAGATATCATTTCGGGTAATTTTTCTCGTCATCTCTTTTTCTTAGGAGTCTATAATCGAGTTTTCTTCTTTCAAGTAGTTGTGGTAATCTGTTGTAGATCGGTAAGAAGTATGTATGGAGTCAGTATGCTTTCTTATTCAATTAGTGGATGATTTTTAGGGTTGGACTCCTATCGTCCCATGATTTTTTTCCTCTGAATTTTTTATGTCAAAAATCGTTTGTGTTTGTGTTGTTTGGTTTTTTATGATTTTTGCAATTTGGTTTATATATTTTTCTTCGGTTCTCTCATAGCTTCTTGGTTTGGAAAAATGATTTTCACGTTTTATTTCCAACACAATAATTAAAAATTTTAATTAATCAATGGACTAACATTAATATACCCTCACCTTATATAAAAGGGAGGAAAACGTACGATTCCTCTTATTATAGCCTAAGTCAAAACGTTTAAGGGGCGAAGAGAAAAAAAAAGGTATTGGCGGATGAACAAATAGGAAGAAGAACTTATAACGGAAATAGGCTTTGAAGCAGTGAAGTTTGGAGATGGAGAGGAGAAGGGAAAGTAGGAGAAGAGAGAATATGAGAAAGGAGATTGCGAGGGCCTTAAACCCTAGGTTGCATCTCATGTCTATTTATATTGATATGCAATACACCCATAATTACTATTATACCCCCATATGATAAATAACAAAATAAAATAACTCTAACACCCTCCCTCAAGCAGGAGCATATAGATCAGACATGCCCAGCTTGCTACATAAATCAGAAAATTGACCACGAGCAAGTGGTTTGGTGAGGATATCACATAATTGATCCTCTGACCGAACATAAGGAGTGACAATCTGTTTCTTCAGCAACAAATCATGAACAAAATAAGCGATATGCTTCGTGAAATACCGGATTATTTGTGATAAACATTGCCGACTGATTATCACAATACATCTCTATCGGAATAAGAATCATGATTCCTATTTCCTGAAGAAGAGACTGCACCCACATCATCTCCGAAGTTTTATGAGCCATCGTACGGTACTCGGCCTCGGCACTAGAATGAGCCACAACATTCTGCTTCTTACTACGCCATGTGACAAGATTGCCACCCACAAACGTACAATAGCCAAAAGTAGACCTCATATCACTGCGCCTGCCTGCCCAATCAGCATCACTGAATCCAGTCACCGTAAGCAACTGGGAAGGTTTGTACAACAAACCCTTTCCAGGTGCACCCTTCAAGTATCGAAGAATGTGAGAGATAGCCTCCCAATGTGGTTGCCGAGGGGCATGCATAAACTGACTAACTACTCTAACTACATATGTGATTTCTGGTCGAGTAACAGTAAGATATATAAGTTTGCGAACCAAACGTCTATAATATCCAACATCCTCAAATAACTCTTCCATGTCATCATCAAGCTTTTCATAATAATCCATAGGAGTCTCAACTGGCCGACACTCTAACATCCCAGTCTCGGAGAGCAAGTCTAGAACATACTTGCGTTGTGACAGATACACACCTTTCTTAGATCGAGCAACCTCGATTCCAAGAAAATATCGAAGAAGACCCAAATCCTTAGTATGAAATAGACGACTAAGGTAGGCCTTCAAGTCCACAATTCCAGCATGATCACTCCCAGATATAATGATATCATCAACATAAACAATCAACACGATAATACCTGCTGAGGAAGAATGGCAAAATACTGAATGATCTGATGTGGTACGCCGAAAGTCATACTGAATGAGAACTGAACTGAACTTGTCAAACCAAGCATGAGGTAACTATTTCAGTCCATATAATGCTTTCTTCAATCGACATACAAGTATTTTATTTTCTGCTACAATATATCTCGGTGGTTGATCCATATAAACCTCCTCCTGTAAGTTACCATGCAAGAAAGCATTCTTAATGTCTAGCTGATATAGGCCATTGGTGATTAACTGCCACAGAAATAAGAATCCGAACTGAATTCAACCGAGCCACTAGAGAAAGTCTCCATATAATCCACGCCATATGTCTGAGTATACCCTTTGGCAACCAACCATGCCTTGAGGCGCTCAACAGAACTATCAGGGTGATACTTAACAGTGTACACCCATCTACAACCCACTGTTTGTTTTCCAACAGGAAGTGATGTAAGCTCCTAAGTCTGATTTTGATGTAAAGCATACATCTCCTCATCCATTGTACTTTTCCAACCAGAAGATGACATAGCCTGCTTGTAAGTTTTGGAAATAAAAGTAGAAGGCAATAAAATAACAAATGCATGAAAAGATGATGAAGCACGGTGTAATGAAACATAGTTAGAAATGTGATGCTTATTCTTTATGGTACAAAGGCGTTATCTTTTTCTGAGAGCAATAGGAAGATCATCTGGATCTGTAGTGATGGAAGCAGAAACCTCAGGCACGAAAGATGATTGGTTGAAGGCTGAATTTTGCAGAACCACTGGCCTGTCCCTGGATCTCTGATAAACCAGTAAATAGGGAATGGAGACAGAAATTAATTCAGGAATGACCGGAAGTGGTATAAAAGATATCAAATCTGTTGTAAAAGGAATACAACGGTCTCCTGAAGGAAAAAAAGTGGTAGACTCAAAGAATGTAACATCCACACTGACATAATATTTGCGTGACTGTGGACTGTAAAAACGATAACCTTTTTGAGTACGGGGATAACCAAGAAAGATACACTTCAGAGATCTAGGAGCTAACTTATCTCGATTAGGTTCCAAGTTATGAATAAAAGCGACACAGCCAAACACTCGAGGAGATAAGGAAAAGGGTGTGACATCTGTATGTAATATGGTAAATAGAACTTTGTTATTTAATACAGATGATGGCATGCGATTAATAAGATAACATGCAGTAAGAACGACATCTGCCCAATACTGTTTAGGGACATGCATATTGAACATGAGTGTTCGAGCCACATCTAAAATGTGTCGATGTTTGCGTTCGGCTATATGATTTTGTTGAGAGGTATGGACACAACTGGTTTGATGAATCATACCACGATCAACATAGAAACTGTTCACAGAAGATTGAGTATACTCCAAAGCATTATCAGAACGCACAATTTTGATACGTTTATTAAACTGAAGATAGACTTCATTATAAAAGACAAATAACACATTTGAAAACTCAGATCTTTCTTCAATTAAATAACACCAAGTCATTCTGGAATAATCGTCAATAAAAATAACAAAATACTGAAATCCTTTCGGACTTTTGACTCTAGACGGACCCCAAATATCAGAATGAACAAGATCAAAAGACTCTAATTGACGACTCTCACTACGACGAGGAAAGGAACTACGGTGATGCTTGCCTAACTGACAAGCCTCACATTCAAGACTAGAAACATGACTCAAATTAGGAACAACTTGACGCAACTTAGCCAAAGACGGATGTCCCAAACGATAATGCCACTGTAACAGAGAAGTAGAAACAGAAGTGAAGGCTTTTCTAGGTAGATCCAAGTAGTACAGTCCATCTTTTTCATGTCCCGAACCAATCATCTTCTTCGTCCCGAGGTCCTGAAAAATACACGAATTGGGAGAAAATGTCACAGAATATTAAATAGATTTGGTTAACTGGCTCACAGATAACAAATTAAATAAAAAATTAGGTACATATAATGAATCAAATAATGATAGTGATTGAGTAGGGTGAATGACACATTTTCCAAGCACAGGACGAGTAGATCCATCAGCCAAGATAGTATTATGTTTCATGGAACTACGATTATGAAAGATATATGTTATACCAGACAAGTGAGAGCTTGCTCCTGAGTCGATGACCCGAGAGGTGGATGGTGACTGGGTTGCCACAAAAGCAGGATTACCTATATGTGCCATGGTTGCAGTAGGTTGGGAGGTGGTACTAGCAAGCGCGTTCAACTTCTGGAGGATCTATTAAAATGGAGATGAGGTATCAGACGTTGAAGTCTGATTGAAACCCGAAGTTTCATCTTTGG
This sequence comes from Iris macrosiphon, assembly GCA_036927795.1. NCBI lineage: Eukaryota > Viridiplantae > Streptophyta > Magnoliopsida > Asparagales > Iridaceae > Iris > Iris macrosiphon. Next base: position 124,627,137 of record JAYESA010000020.1, on the reverse strand, counting down.
GAGCAGAAGTGGTGACCTGGGACTGCATATTTTCAGCAAGTACTTGATGTTCATATTCTGGTTTGCCCCACTTGTCCCAACAGTAGCCTTCTACATGATCGAGCATTCCACAATAGTTACACTTCCGTAGTTGACCACGGCCACCACCACTACCGCAACCACCACCACAACCATTGTCTCTACCACCACGGCCTCCTCCTCGACCAAAACTACGACCACCATCTCTACCGCCATGTCCACTACCACGCCCACCACCACGACCAACAATACTAGAAACTAGGGCAGAAGAGTCAGTACTAGGCACCACAGAACTCTGTCCCAGAAAGAAACGATTGAGACGGGAGAAAATATCTGCCACCATAGGTAACTGCTCTCCAACAAGGATTTGAGCTTTATAAGGTTCGAGCGCAGGATCCAAGCCGGCTAGGATAAGTAAAACATGAAACTCTTCCTTCTTTCTGCGAGCTTCCTTTAAATCAGTAGTAACAGGATAATATTGAAGCAGTTCCTCCCACAAAGCCTTCTTTGAATCCAGATATTCATTCACAGGCTTCCTATTTTGCTTTGTATTGAACAATAACTCATACAACTCATAGATACGGGCAATATTTCGCTTCTGCGAATATGATTCTTCCAGAGATGCCCAAATATGTTTGCTTGATTCACACCACTGAACATTAGCAGTGATATGTGGTTCCATACTATGCCACAACCATGACATAACGTATGCATCTGCACTCATCCAATCTTCATACTCAGCGGACGTTTCAGGCAGGTGTTCTTCCGTCAAAAATTTCAACTTCTTCTTTGCCCTTAACACCACTTTGATAGACTTGGACCAGGCAAGGTAGTTCGCACCATTGAGTTTCACCGCTGTAATCAACTTTCCCAATTCATCATTATGAATAACAGTAAAAGGAGAACCACCTCCGCTACCATCACCACTATTAATCTCGCTAAAAAATTTGGTCCCCACCATACTTGCAGATGCAACAGAAAGACGAGATCTTTGAAACCCTAGATATCACAATGAACCTCAATCGACGACGAATAACCAACGAAGATCTGTAAAAACCCTAGATCTCATAAACGATGTAGCACCCCATTCTTCCGGTGCGGAGAGCGCGGCTAAAAAATACAAGACGGTATCGTTCGATCGGGATAGATTGAATTAAGAACTCGTCCTCGTTATGGATTTGTTTCTTCGGAATCGATTCCCATATTCAGTGGACCGCGCCCCAAGGATCGGCTTAGCGGCAGAGTCAGGAGGGACCTCTCCGCTGCTATCTTTTATTGTCTTGGTTTTCGATGTCGCTTGTTGCTTTCGTGTTTTGAGTTAGTTTTGGGATTTGCTTGTTTTCCTTGAACGGTTTCGATGGTTTTTATTGTTTTCGTTCATTAAACTGCACTTCAATTCCGAGATTGGAAAGAGTGGAAGGAGTATTGATCAAGCTGTTCGTTATGCAGGTGAACGAGCAGTAGGCGGCTTGCGAGCGGAGTCGTGAAGCGTCTCTTTCCTTCTCCTTTCCTTCCAACCAAGTGAGTGGCTACCAACCCGATTAGCTAGCCCTACTTCCAAGAATCACATCTAAAATCTTGCACTCTTCTTTGCCCCGATCAAACGATACCAAGTAATAATAAAAGAAACCAAGATAAAAGAGAATAGACTTGGTTCATTATGCTTGTCAACTAAACTTATGAACGATTATCATCCTGTATGCAAGTTCGTTTATAACTGTTCTATGAATCGTGCTAAGTATGGAATATGCTTGTTATGAAATAAACTGTCAGAAAGACTATGCAAAATCGTTATGCTATGGAACTATCTCTATGAGTGTTGTTTGATCACGGACAACTTGTGCACAAGGTATGTTATGAGTTCCGCGGACGATCGCCGGGGCGCTGGGACCGATCCGATCCGGACGGAACGTATGTATAGTCGTATGTTATGGGGCAAAGTGTTATGCAGCGAGGCTCGCCACCTACGTTGTATATCATTTGTGTCTTGAGACTATAACCCGTCCCTTCGTGGCATCATGTCAGTGATCCCTATATATATTTAAACCTGTTGCATACTAACTTGTGTCTTCGTGGCAGGGAAGGCATGGTAAGTATTGTGCAGGTCATTCAGACGGACAGGTAAAATCCACCGAACGGTGGCAAGTTCATTTTAGTAAATTCTATATGCTGCTTACTTGTAAATGAACTAAGACAAGATAGAAACTCACAAAATATGTATGCTTCATTAAAACAATATGTTGATTGGTATAGTTCGGCTAGCTCGCCTTCACCAGTATGTTTCGACATGCTGACCCTCGTTGAAACAGGTTCTCCGCACAAAGGCGAACCGAACGAGGAGCCGAAGTCGTCTTCCCGATCCAGTCCAGCTGTTGGTGCATCTTCACCGCGCCCCTTGAAGCCTTTTGAAGACCGGAGCTTGCAACTCTTCATACACAAATGCAGCTCCGTGGCAAAGCTGTCCTCCAGCCAGGAGGTCTATATCTTTTGAAGTTTAGTAAAGGGATATAATGTACGGGACTGCTATCTCATTTTGAGTCAATACTTTTGTAAGCCGTTAGGCATATTAGCTAACTCGTTCAAGAGTTTGTAATAGATGTTCATTATCAATAAAGAGAACATTTTCATGTTTCAACTTGTGTTCAATTTATTTGCGTACTCTGAATATGTGCTCGTTATGCAAAATACTTTAGCCTTGTGCGGGCGCAATCCCAGGCCCGCACGGCATCACGATTCGGGGGACGCCCCAACGATTCTACGGAATCGGGTCGTGACAAACGAACCACGAACGACCACGAACAACGAACAACGAACGACGAACGGCGAATCATGAAAAGTTCGATCGGCCCTGTCGTGGATGGGATGTACAGTACTTACAAATATATGCTCTGATACCAAGTGAAGTTTGGAGATGGAGAGGAGAAGGGAAAGTAGGAGAAGAGAGAATATGAGAAAAGAGATTGCAAGGACCTTAAACCCTAGGTTGTATCTCATGTCTATTTATATTGATATGCAATACACCCACAATTACTATTATACCCCCATATGATAAATAACAAAATAAAATAACTCTAACAAAAGCTAATTATAAAAAAAATCAGATCAGCTTTAATTTGGATTGACAAAATTTTGCATACAAAAATAAACCGAATTAAAAAAAAAAAAATCCAAAAATTCTTTTCATTTCATTGTGTTAGCATGAAATAGAAGAATGCTATATATGTGTGTGCATGAGGCACTTAGCCTATCCGCATGTGTAAACAATGTTTTTGAGTTTTTTCCAATGAGATGTCCATAGAACACATAATTAGTCGAAATAAAAAGACAAAGAAAAAGGTTATACTGTCTTTGGAGATCGAAAATCCAACATCGCGCGTGGATTAAAATACTTTATTTAATTAGAGGTTGTTTCTATGGACTATGGTATGCTTTATGAGATTGTAGGTCTGTGATTTATGAAACATTAGCACGGTCTCCCTAGTACGTAGTACTCTATTTAGCACACTAGTATTCTATTGCTGAGTGCTTGTTTATATTACTAATTAAATTACTTTCATTATATTATCATCTAGATAAGATGAGATATCACTGTATAGTTCGTCATCAGATTGAAAAGTGATATATGATCAATTCATCATCTTTCAGGAACCACAATTGTGTGCTACATAATTGAAGAACAAGACGATGACATCGAAGTGTGTGAACGGATTTGTCAGGTGTTCCCAAGACTCTTGATAATGATAATGTTAGAAATGCGATCAGATCAGATCAAATCAGATCAAATTTAGAGTTGATCCATGAGATAGAATATTAGACTTTGTTCATGTCTTACAAAGGAACGCTTGTAGTAAAATAGTCCAGTCAAGAGAAAACATAACACAAGTTTTGTGGAGGATGAATAGACTTGGTGATTTTTATTGAATGAAATGGTAGCTATATATAGTTGAACATTTGATGTAAAGAGGTAGACTAAAATAAAAGATATATCAAAGTTGTTTCAACAAACAACTTATCAATCTAAACAAACTAACAATCTAACCCAACTAACAAGATTATCACCAACAATCACTCCCTTAATCTTGTTGCATTAATGTTTCACTTTCTGCACCCGGATCTTCTTGCGCATCTCGAGGAACTTTAGTCGTCTGGGATTGAGTTGATCCGTGTACGTGAGATATTTAGATACTCAAGTTTCTCCATCCTGCATATCTCCATTGGGAAGGACAATCCCAGGATTTAACTTCCATTCTACAAAGACAACCATGATTGAAATCTTGTGAGTTGCCTCCGATGCCTCCTCTTTCCTGTTGTCAGCGAGCACCTGCCACTTCTTATTACTGGCACCGCAGTCACGTGCTATCCACAGCGCCATGTCCCGTGTCAGATCGTGCATCTTCACCTGAGAGTTCTTCCCCTCTCTATAAACCTCGCATTTTCGGCCCAAGTAGACTTCCTTCTCGGCAGCGTAGAGGTCCACATTGTTGAAGTTTGATCCTCCGGGGAAAGGCTGGCCGACGTCGAGCTTCTTGTCAGACTCGGTAACTTTGTGAATCACCTCGTAGCTTCCCTCGGTACAATTTTCTTCAGATGGTGGAGAGAGTTGTATGAGATCGAAGCAATCTGTCTCCCTGGGGCTCCCCATCTTGGGGGCTTCCTAGCCAACTTTATTGCAGAAGTTCCAGGACTCGAGCGTGACGCTAAGTTCTTCTCTCTTCATCTCTGGGTCCCCCACAGCCGATACGTACTCCTTCTCTGTGGCCGCTGCAACGAATAAGCGGCATAATGAAACTAACAGCAGCAGCAGAGTAAAAATCCAACCCTTCTTCTCCATTGCACGTCGCCAACATGCTTGTTTCTCGGCTTCGACAAAACTCGCAGGCTCCTCCGCACCTAGCATACATAGCCCAACTTCTTCCATCGGTGTTGTGACGTCGTACACCTCTTGGATAGATTGATAGCGTGGTTGACCACCTATCATCGAAGAAGTAGCAGCAGCGGCATTGTCCGCTACACTTGATGTTGTCGAAGAAGAAGTGACAACAGCGGCTCCGCCGTAGTTAGCACATATCGGGTTGCTCATCGCCTCTCGGATGGCGATGTTCTCCATCCTAAGCTTCTCGTTCTCCTGCTTGAGTATGGCGTTCTCGTGCCGCTCAATCTGGGTCTTCATTTGGGTTCGGCGATTTTGGAACCAGAACTTGACCTGTCGGGTCTCCAGGCTGAGCCGCTCGCTGAGCTCCAGCCTTTGCTTGTCATTGGGGTGCGGGCATTCTTTGAAAAGCGCTTCGAGCTCTTGTATCTGCTGGGGAGTGTGGCGATGGTAACGCTTCTTCTTCTTCCTCGGGTTCTCGTTCTCGTCGAGGTCGTCGCTTCCCGACTTGCTGTCGTTGTTCTCCAGCAGCAACAAGTCCTCCTTGCTACCTCTCTTATTCGTTATGTTCTTCATTGTCCAACCCACTCAAAGATCTGTTCATGTCAAGTGGGTTCACTATATCCCTCGTATCTTCATCCTGAACTGTGTGAGGTCTTCCACTGACCTCAATAGTCTTTGCAGGACTACCACCTCTATCATCTGATTCACTTCCAGATGAACTACCAGAATCGGAATCACTAGAAGATGAACTAGAATCACTACTTGAACTGCTCGAACTGCTACACTTGCTACTTTTAGGTGCTGGATCTTTTTCTATCTCTACGGTAGGGTACGTTGAGATGGGAGGATCATTGCCACCAATATCAACATCTTCATCTTTGGATGGATGAATGGATGAAATGCTAGCGCCAGGCTCACTTAAAATCTCTACTCCAGGGGGATCTGCTTTCACCTGTTGCTGCCGGGTCTGTGTCTCCGGCAAGTAATTATCAAAAAACCCTTTAAGCTCCAACAATATATCGTCTGAAAGGACATCAATGTCAACCTCAATCTCCTCCTCGCCTTTTAAACTTTGTTGCACCTTCTCTTCATGGATCTGCACTTTTTCTTCATGAAGCATGGCCATGAGCAGTGTTGGTTCATCGTCTTCTATTTGCGTCAGATTGGCACGCTCATCGCGCTTCGGTTTGCGGCAATCCTTCGACCAGTGGCCGTAGATGCCATAATTGTGGCACTTACCCTTCTCGTCGTGCGTTCTACCGGACGCGTTGCCGTTGCCGTAGTTCGTGTTGCCGCGACCACGACCTCTTGGCTTGCCGTGCCCACGACCATAACTTTTGCCACCGTCGGAGTAGGCGTCGCCTTCCTTTCTCTGCTTCGTGCGAGGGAGCCACTCTTCTTCGGAGAGGAGAAGGCGGCTACTTGTGTCGCCGGAGTTGCTGCCAAGATCGTACCGCTCCTCGACGGCTAGAAGACGACAGTTAAGCTCTTCAATTGACAGCGTCTTGAGATCCACTAAAGTCTCAATGGCGATGGCGACTTGCGTGTACTTGGATGGAACGACTCGAAGGAATTTTTTAACTACCTTCTCGTCGTCCATTTTGTCGCCGAGTAGTTGCAGGTCGCTGACGAGTCCCGTGAGCCGCATCGCGGAGTCCTCGACGGACTCGCCGTCCTTGAACTTCATTGATTCGAAGTCATCGCGCACTTTCTGCGCCTTGGCCTCGCGCACGCGCTCGACCCCCATCCACATCATCTTCACAGCGTCCCATGCTTCCTTGGTAGTGTCTTTTGCTGCCAGTATCCGCAACATCTCTGGCGGCATGGCACGGAGTATGACGGACAGGGCCATCCTGTCGTCGCGGTAGTCGGCTTTTCCGGGTTCGATCGCCTCCCACAGGCCTTGCGCCTGCATGTTGACTCTCATTAAGCGAGCCCAATCCGCGTAGTTGGTCCGTGTCAGCATGGGGTACTTGAAGGTGAATGACGTCTCCTTCATAGATGTCGAAGTCGTGGGGCTTTGGTCGTCGGTTGCCATAGCTCTGATACCAAATGTAGTAAAATAGTCCAGTAAAGAAGAAACATGACACAAGTTTTGTGGAGGATAAATAGACTTGGTAATTTTTATTGAATGAAATGGTAGCTATATATAGTTGAACATTTGATGTAAAGAGATAGACTAAAATAAAAGATATATCAAAGCTGTTTCAACAAACAACTTATCAATCTAAACCAACTAATAATCTAAACCAACTAACAAGATTATCACTAACAACGTTTATGTAACATATGAACAAACCAAATATAATCCAACATATGATGCTGGGAAGTGCTCTTAATTCACAATTTAGCGAAAAAGTAAGTACATGATATATGACTACTTGATTTGCTCAGCTCCCAAAGCTTTTTTGGTTCCTGAGAAATTAAACTGTCTTTGTCTTGTGAAACGTAGGCAGCAAAAACCTGGAGTGTTGTTGTCCACTTCCATTTTAGTCCCCCCAAAAGCGAAGTACAAAACCTTGTTGATTCTGACAGCAAAAATGAAAAGGAAGCTAGCAGACATGCATGACACTAACAAAACCTAGCTAGCTACCTGCGCAGCTTCATTCACTATTTTCCATTTTCAGGAGGCAGTCCGCGTTCTTCGCTCTTCTTGTTCCCATGGTGCTTGCCTTAAAGTGTCGAAACTTTTTCATGTGTTTGATAGATAATTAACTACAGCTATTAATTAATATGTGAGCCCCTATGAGTTTATAGTTGTTATTTTATGCTTTAGGTGCTATATTGGTAGATGTGATGCGGATAAATTGTAAAGGCACATCTAAACTTACATAGAATAATCCAAAATTTTTTAATTTAATTTACAAGTTTGCTATCGAATTTTTTTTACTTCGAGCTGTCCAAAGGAAGGACTGTCAATTGTTTTGACAGTTTTCACTCCAAATAGGACTGTCAAATTTTTTGACAGTCTGCCTATCTTTAGGACTGTCATAAGTTTTGACAGTCCTTCCTATTGGAAGAATTGCCAAAATTTATGACGGTCCTTCTCCTCCCTCCTCCTCCTCCTCCTCCTCCTCTAGACTCATCCATCTCCTACCTCCTGCCTCCTCCTCCTCCTCCTCCTCCTCATTCGACGACTGGGATTAGGGTTCATGTTTTGGTTTGGGGTGGGAGAGAGGGAGGATGTGGGCAACTCATAGTAAATTTTGGTTTGTTATGAGTAAAAGTTTCTTCAATCTAGACTAGTACCAAGTAATGGACTGTCCTGAGTAAGTTAGGATGTGCCTTTAGAAATATCCATTGTAAACCCTAATTCGGTTCTGGCGGTTCGGTTTAATTCATAGCAGATCATCATTTACTCGATAGCAATTTTATGACTTATCAAAGTAACTCGAATCCGGTAGACACTAAAATAGGTGAGAGCAGATGTCAGTTTTAAACCAAAAACAGACTCGAACCGAACCGAATAGTCAATTCGGTTCGGTTTTCAAATTATCAGGACGAGGTTCGGTTATGGATCCACGAAATATCGGATTTCAATTCGGTTATCGGATTTGGACTACGGTTTGTGAACCAAACCAAAAATCGAACTATGAAATTACCATTTTACCCCACCACTATATATATATATATATATATATATATATATATATATATATATATATATATATGGGAAGAAAAAACCTAATCCTATTTCTCAACACTCTCTCCGCTGCTCCCTGTCTCCATTCTTTCCATGAAAAAAAAATCCTAACCCTAACCGTATTCTCTTCAGACATATCCTTCTCTCTCCTCGCCGCTCTCTATCTCCTCTCTTTCCCTGCTGTTCTCAGTCTCCTGTTTCCGGCCTTCTCTCTTTGTCTCCGTCTCTCCATCTCTAAGATCAGATGGTTCCGGGCTTTTCTCTCCGTTTCTGTCTCTTCATCTCTTAGATCTGATTCTTTCAATCTCGATCTCGACTCTAAGACTTAGATTTGAGGATGACAATTTTGTGGTAAGTCTCTCTCTTTCTCTCTCTCTCTCACGCCCCAGCTCCAAAATATGTAGGACTAGAAATACGTAATATGCCAGTCGTATGTATATAGCAACTTCAATATATGAAAATCATAACATATACGTACGCTATATATGAATAAATAATTCACAAGTGGTACATATATATTGTCAACACAAGTCACAGGCAGCTATATCTTGAAGTCCTTCATCAACTCAAGCCATCGATGTTGGCTCATATTCAGCTCCTTTCTGTATGAAGACATACTTGAGGCTTTTGTTGTCGATATAGATCTCCACTCGTTCCCCATATAAGTAATGTCTCCATAGCTTCAAGGCAAACATAACGGCTGCAAGCTCCAAGTCATGAGTTGGATAATTCTTCTCATGTACTCTTAACTGTCTAGATGCATATGCAATCACCTTGCCATGCTGCATCAATAGACATCCCAATCCTTTCCTTGATGTATCGTTGTAGATCACGTAGCCTCCTGATCCTGATGGAATGGTCAATACTGGTGTTGTGGTCAGTCCCTTCTTCAACTCCTCAAAAGAGGCTTGACACTCATCCGTCCATATGAACTCTCGGTCCTTGTACGTCAACCGAGTCATATGCTCTGCTATCCTGAAAAAGTTCTTCACGAACCATCGATAATATCCTACAACTCCAAGGAAACTCCTCACCTCTGATGCTGACGAAGGAACGAGCCATGTCTCAACTGCAAATTTTTTATCAGGATCTACAGAAATACTATCTCCAGTGATAACATGCCCTAGAAAAGAGACGTTATCTAAGAAGAACTCACATTTGCTAAGCTTTGCATACAATCGCTCTCTCCTTAATGTCTCTAAGACAATCCGTAAGTGCTTCTCATGCTCCTCGTGGCTCTTCGAATAGACAAGGATGTCATCTATGAAGACAACCACAAACTGGTCCAAATACTGATGGAAGATTCGAATCATCAAGTCCATAAATACAGCTGGAGCGTTGGTCAATCCAAATAGAATGACCATAAACTCATAGTGTCCATAACTTGTCCTGAATACGGTCTTCAGAATGTCCTGCTTTCGCACCTTCACCTGGTGATACCCCGATCTCAAGTCTATCTTCGAGAATACCTTAGCTCCACTAAGCTGATCAAATAAGTCATCGATGCGCGGTAGAGGGTACTTATTCTTCATAATAACAACATTCAAGGCTCCGTAATCAATGTACATGCGCACTAACCCATCATTCTTGGGTACAAATAATACTGGAGCTCCCCAGGATGATGCACTCGGTCGGATGAAGCATTTTTCCTCCAACTCCTCTAAATGCGCCTTCAGCTCATCCACCTTCTTCTTTGATAATCTATAAACATCTGACGCTATAAGGGCTACTCCTAGGGTCAACTCAATTGAGAATTCTACATCTCTATCCAGAGGCAGCCCTGGCTATTCTTCTGGAAAGACGTCTTGAAACTCTGAAATGATAGGGTGACAAATAATATCGTCCAATGCCATCTGAGTGCCATCATGCATCTCAGTGGATCCTCGTACAAACTCGATCTCTGGCTGGCCTGGTACTCTAAAGAGAATGCTTCCTCCGTAGCAATCGAAGAAAGCATGATACCTGCTTAACCAGTCCATCCCAAGAACAATATTAAAGTTAGGCATGGGAAAGACTAAGAGTCGAGCCTTCATCTCTCTACCATGAATTACAACAAAACATGATTTACAAATAGGCTAACAGGTTCAACTCCTCCCTAGTGAGAATTCTAACACAACTAGATAAGGGTGTAGTGGCAATATTGTTCTTGAAAACAAAACTAGATAATATGAACGAGTGTGTGGATCATGTATCAAATAACAGCAAAAAAAGTAGCAAAAGGGGTAATACCTGCTATAACATCAATCTTCTGCATTGTGTCATCCATCTCCATAGCAAATGCCTGTCTATTCCTTTGAGGAGGTCCCTGTGGCCTGGCCCTCGCAAACTGGTCCTCCTGAGTAGGTAGCGGTGGTCCTCGCTGGAATCCTCCACCTGCTGGAGATCGAGATGCTCCAACTCCTAGTGGTCCTGGTGTAGACATCTACTGGGCTGGCCTCTGTGCATGAAGTGCTGGCCTCTATATTGGATGAAGGAGTGCCAAGGTCTGCTGTACCGGGCAGTCCCTCACTAAATATTGTCCCAATCCGTACCTCAAACATTGGCCCAAACGAACTCAGCAATCCCTCTGGTTATGCCCTAACCTTCCACAGTGATGGCAAATGGACTTCTTTTGGGGCTGATAAGGTCCTTCTCTCTGCTGTTGTTGTTGTTACTGATGTTCCAAAGGGTGTCTAATGGGTCCGCTCTGAAGTAATCTAATTGGTGCTGTTTGAGCGGGGCATTTATGCATCTATTGTATCTCCTTCAAAAGGAGCTCCTGACTTCTCGCTTTCTTTTGAACTGCCGCATGGGATATCCTCGACTGCGCACTAGTGAAGCGCCTAATCTCAGGAGATAGCCCACAGTGGAATCTCTTGGCTCTCTCCAGTTCAGTGGTAATCAACATCTCGCCAAAATAATTTAGTCGGCTAAACTCTGCATCGTACTCATCGACCATCATATTTCCTTGCTTGTGGTGAAGGAACTACTCATAAAGAACATCATGAACATTGGCAGGAAAGAACCTCTCATTGAAGAGTTTACAGAACTCCTTCCACGTTTGGTTGGTTCCATATTGCCTCTACTCGACCTTCCACCAGTGGTGAGCATTATCCTCAAGTAGAAGGTCTACTAATGAGTCACTCGAAGACTTCAAGCGGTGTCTCCGTTCCTCTGAAGTGCTTTGGGTTCTTCTGAGTGAAACCTTTGACATGGCCCTCAAATGGTCGTGGCGCTGGGGCTATTACAGGGGCTGGTGGCCTATTCATTATAGCTACAATATCTTATTTCAACATCTTATTTTGTTACTACTGAGCCTGTATCATGGCCTGCATGAACGGGGTCGAGGTAACATTCCCGTCATGCTGCAAAAACTACGGAGGTGGCACGAAGGGTATCTGCGAGAAAAACGGAGGCAAAAATTGGGTTGGTTGTGGTGACATACTCCCACCTTGGAGAATTGCAGTCTGCTGTTGTTAATGCCCCACCGGAGGTGCTAGAGTTTGAGGGTCTGGATGAACCGATGGTGGTGTCTGGCCTGCCTGCGATGATTGTCCCGACTGGGGTGGTGTAGTCGGAGACATCATCGATGAAAGAAGAATTCCAAATTCCTCCTGCATCGTTGAGTCGCCAAGAGTGATAGCGTGGGTAGCAACATGTCCATTAGGAGGATTCATCTCGCTGGGCACGAAGATAAGGAAAATCTTAGAACAAGTTCAAGTTAGATACAAATCAAGCAGTCAAGGAGAGTACGAAATTAGAATAAAGAAAGATAATTAAATAAGTGGATGAGATCCTATACTCTAATCGTAATAGCAGGCTTTCTTGGTACAGTAACGTGACCGAGACAATATACTCTCGACCTGTATGAGCCACCATAAAAATATATCACGCCCCAGTCGCAAAATACGTAGGACTAAAATTACGTAGCATGCCAGCTGTATATATATGGCAACTCCAATATATGGAAACCATAACACATACATTCACTGTATATGAATAAATATTTCATAAGTCGTACATATATATTGTCCATACAAGTCACAAGCGGTTATATCTCATTCATAGACACAAGTAGAGAAGTACCAAAATAAATACTAAAAGTCTCAAGTATGAAGCAATACGAGAAATAATAGGTGAAGACAAATCTACTACCAAACGATTATATAAACTAAGATGATAGAAGAGGATGGAATTCTAATATAATAATAAAATTTCAAATAAAGAGAATAGCAGCTAAAATATCCATCAGCGATGAAGTAGTCATGGATACTCTGAGGATAAGACCTTCTCGACAGAAAATAATGCGTCAGGACCGGGTCCGTATTCCGACAAATAATTCTGATCGTCTATACCTGAAAAGGGACCAGGTCCTTAGAGGGAGATAACAAGATACATAAAAGTATGCCAATAATGTACTAAAAGTAAACATCCAACATGGTTGCCTGACATGTCTATGTGATATGCAGTTTAAAAATAAGTTTCCCGTGTATGAACTATTTGCCTAAAATAATGGGATGGGCATAGTTCTCTCGGAGATCCAGGGGCCTCGGGCATAACGTCCTTCGATCATCATAGGCGTGCAGTATATATAAGGGGTCATAACGCCTCGCGTCTCCAGCGGAGCTTACGGGCAAATACAAGAAAAGTGTAAATGAGTCACATGCGCTTACTCATTGTTCTCCCCATCCAATGCTACTAACATGTCACATCCATAACACGCAAATACCTCTAGTAACTGCTAAGTCCGCTAAAATATTATATCCTATTAATAGTTATTCCTTATCCGTCCCACGACCTTTACGTATAGGTGGCCAGCCTAATACGCAAGGCTGTGTCCTACATGAGACTCATAACTCGTGTAACTACCAAATAAAACATAAGGATGCCTCAAAATTATGGGGTGATCTCGTAAAAACTAGGTCAACATGCATAATAAAAATAAGAGACAAAATACGATGCAACCGTCGTTATACCCAAGTCTTTCTTGAATGCGCAGTTTTATATATATCAAAATAAATAAAAATAAATAAAAAAAAATGCAAAAAATGAATGTAACTAAACAATACGGTGGAAAGATATACTTGTCTGGCAAGCAATCATTGTAGTATAGACATCGAAACGACAAAAATAAGGAACCAAAAAGTAGGAAACCTAAATGAACGTCTCCAGATGCTAAAATAAACATCACCAACGTCTCCATTATCAGTGAGATAGTAAAAAAATACTACCCTTTAATCCAATTTAGATAAGGGGCCTAAAACGGTAATGTTGGGTCAAAGCGGTATCCACTTATAGGCCACTTTACACCAAAAATGTGCCAGGAGTAAAGGTATATAAATGGACAAATTATAGGTCAAATAAATTCTAATCGACGATACGAACTCAATGCTATGTCCAATTTTTGATTACTGTGAGACGATCACAAAATTGCTTGTCAAGTCGAATTATGGGGCCCACAAAACGGTGATTCGTCAGCTGACTCAGAGTCGAGCGAAACTCGAGTCATAGGACAAGTCAAATATTGCGAGTCCAATGTGTCAAGTTTTGTGGCGATCCGACAAGTGCACACAAACTAATAAGGAAATTTGCAAAATACCGATACATGAGACTTTTTACGGATATGAGTTGATTCCAGTACACACACGTCCAAATTAACTTTTGCGAAAGTCCACACGTCCGGATATACCATATGCTCCTTTCGGTACAAATGGTACGTGACGAGGTGATCCAGTTTGGCGGGGCGTACTCCGTATCATAAAATTTGGATTTTGGAAAACATGTTTTGGTCATTTTACAAACAGAATAATTTAATAAATAAGGCAAACTATGAAAAAAATAAAAGAATAGAAACAATCTTGGATATGTTGTAAATAAGTCTCTTCAAATATATTTTGAAAATATTTAACAAGTTGGTAGAAAATTGGGCATGAATAGGACTACTTGGACTGAATTTTGAAATTATTTCGAACAGTTTTTCGTCCAACTTTCGACTGACTTTTCGATCGATCCAGGGCATCTAAAATTATTCTACTTGAAGGAGTTCCTAGAGGGTTAGGTTTTCTCTAAGCACGAATAAACCGTTCAAAAAAAAGAATAAGATGTGAGTGAGATATGATACCTTAAAGAGTAGGGGTTTGGGATCACGAGCTAATGTCAGGCGCATGCGCGGTAAGCCGGCCAAATTTGGCGGCCCACTGTGGTCGACAACTGCGGCGGGCAAAGTTCAAAAAGGTGGATGAGGGGTAGAGTTAGGGTTAGGGTTTTGGTAGCCTCTCTCTCTCTCTCTCTCTCTCTATATATATATATATATATATATATATATATATATATATATATATATATATATATATATATATATATATATATATATATATATATATATATATCGACAAGGGGGGTGTCGACAGTCGCCTGTATGCGGGGGAGGGTTTTATTTTAGTTATTGGGTTTGGGTTAGGATTAGTTATTGGGTTTGGGTTTGGGTTCTATTTTATTTTATTTTTCTTTTACTCTTATATATATATATATATATATATATATATATATATATATATATATATATATATATATATATATATATATATATATATAAGAAAAACTCTAAAAATTTTTAGAAAAGTTTCTAATAGTTACGAAATAATTTTGCATTAAAAAACATATTTTTGTAAAATATTTGTGGTTATCTAATGTCGATAAATATTTATACATTTAAATAAATCAAGGAACCAGATTATCTAAATAGCTAAGTAAATAACTAAAATAAATATCCAATAATTAAATAAATAAAAATACTAAAAATTGTAAATTAGAATTATGGGGGTTTACTCTCTCTCTCTCTCTCTCTCATATCTAAGTCTTGATCTCGACTCCAAGTCTGGGATCTGACTTTTATATGCACTAGTTAACTAGTTTCAAATTAGATCTGACTTTGTATAATTGCATTTTGCATGGAACTTTAAGAGTCGAAGGAACCATGTTCTTGTTCTCACTCATAGTACTCACTACTCACTCACTGTAAGTAACCCTGTTCCCTTGCTCTTTGTGTCTCAAATTCTTGAATATGTATTTTGTATCATTGAATATGTAGGGTACTGCAATAAAATGCTTATGTTAGCTACCAAAAAAATGGTTATGCTTATGTTAATTGGTAGATGTCAAAAAGCAGGGTTGCCAACAAAATTGCTTATAGTTTACTGAGTTATGTACTTTGTTGTAGTAGTACATAGTAGTAGTAGTAGTAGTAGTAGTAGTAGTAGTAGTAGTAGATTATGTTATTTGGTAGTTCTGTTATTTGCTAGTTAGGGAAGGGTTAGGTTCTGTTATTTGATGGTTCTGTCATTTACTATTTACTGCGTTAAAAAAATGCTTATTGTTTGTTGGTTCTGTTATTTTTTGTTTCTGTTTATTTGCTGGTTCTGTTATTTACTATTTACTGGGTTAAAAATGCTTATAGTTTGTTTGTTCTGTTTTGTTTTTGTTTTTTTACTTGTACTTTGCACTTTGTAGTGTTATTTTTTATATAAAAAGACAAATATTAGGGTTAGGTAAGGATTAGGTACTATGGTAGTTAGGTTAGCTTAGGTTACTCACCTAATTATGTGATATTTATTAGGTAGCACCAATAAATGGAAACAACTTCATATTCATGTAATGCGCGTATTTCTTAATTTTTATTAAAATTTCATATTCATAGTTCATAAATTGAAAAACATATTTTTTTAGACGTTGCACGAATGTGATCTGTCACGACCAGCACCCGGTGTAGGGGCACGAGTACATGGGTACGTCTAGCCTACGTCGCAGCATTGGCGGTAGAACGTTGTCTAGGTCAACAATACTATCTACACATCTCACACATAATATATAAGGTACCTGTCATGCTATCTCAACTCCAAATGGAGGACAATCTGATAATATGATAATGGTAAACAATACTCAATCACAATAATAAACTAGAGGATGATATGACACGATATGGAATAGAAGGAAAAAATTATAGAGTCAAAAATATCATAAATCCAATAGTCTAAGCTCAACACAAGGATCAAAAATACATTAAAAAGCCTAAAGTGTCTAACTGACATTTACAATATCATAATAAAAACTATGTCTCCCTAACTGCTGGTACTATCTGGAAAGGCTCTACGGGTGCTATCTCAAACGGCTTGCCATCCTTTGGCCCGTAGTGCATAGGACACTAGTCCTCTAATAAATCATCTGAAAAATATATCCAGTCAGGTTTGAGCGAAGTACAACCCAATAATAGTTTCAATAATTGATAGAAACTATGAAACAATAATATCAATAAAAATAAATGATGGAAATAACTAAACTATAAAATATCACGAGAAAGATCTTCATGATAAATAATGGCAATAAACTGAGAACAATATGGAGAGGAACAACAATATAATAAACTGGAATAAAGAAAATAATATAGTAAATGTGCCTTTAAATATTAGTAAGATAATATGATCGGCTTGGGCTAGCACGGGCTATATATAAAAGGTGAGCTATTGTGATCACACATGAGTTGCATGATCTGCTAACTATCACGGGCTACACTAAATCACGGGCTATAAGGAATGATCATATATCCACTAATACTTTCTCAATCCTCAACTAGTACACAGATCCAATTACGACACTTTATAACGCATATATCACATTGCACTGTCTATAATATCATGCACTATGATCACGGTCTATATAATCACTAAGATATCACGATAATCACTGAGTAATCATGAAGCACAAAACAGTAATCATTGAGTCATCATAATAATAACATCTCATGACCAAGATCCACGTATACCAATCCGTGAAACCATCGTGTCAGGAATCAATTATCTCAATACTAAATACATGAAACATAGAGACTATCTGTCACGCCCTAGTCCCAAAATATCAAGGACTGAACACGTGGCAATGGCCAGCAGCACGCACCGATAGACAAACCCAATTTAATGGATCCATCGGGGCATACTTAAGCTGTATTACAATAGTCAGGGTTTACTAATCTCATTCACAGAATAAAGATAGCAATATCAGCAAAAGAAATAAACAACATCCAGTTACAAGTAATTAAAAATCGGGAAACAACCCGATATTAAGTCTGTTTATAAAAGTTTATTTAAACAGGAAAATAAAGAGTTTATTGGCCATAAAAACTGAGCATGGAAGAAGCAATTGTTCAGGAGAAGTCCTCAGCGATCACCTCGTCCTCAAGTTTCGGTGCTGCTCCAAGAAGTGCTCATGTTCCGTACACCTCAGGGTAAATCTCGTCTTCTAAATCTGAAGACATAATCCATTCCAGGTCCTCAGGGGACATAGCAGGGTACAGATAAAACAAGCCAAAATATTGCAGTACAAAAATAAAGGAAACAATAGGGTAAATAAATAAACCACCTAAGTGATATGCAAGTGAGAGTTTTAGTCATACTTGGGCTGAGACTATTACAGGATCAGTGTCGGAGAAACCCATAGCAGAAATTTTCTCGAAGGGCCAGTACGGTACCAAAGCTCTGTGTCAGAGTATAAGGCACTTCCATTAAGTATTATATATATATATATATATATATATATATATATATATATATATATTCAGCCTTTTGTATGGTAAATCTTTCCCCACCCAATATAATCTCACGTCACAGTCACGATGTTCATGTTACGCAAGATTAAAACTAATACAATAAGTCAGGATAAAATCTAAGCCTGTAAAGATGTCATAAATCTGTAACCTATACAGAATCACCTTGAATATTCAGGAAGATTCTGTCTCATGATTTGTGTCAGGTGTCCTGGGTATAATGTACTTGATATAGCAAGTACGAGAATGTAAATGTCACGATATCCATCTTCTAGGTGACGTTACACAACCCCGCGTACGGTGTTGGCACCCGACTATTAATCGAAAGCTAAGTAAGTCACACGGCCCTATGGTTGAGCATGTACAACAGTCACAGGAATAAATCAAGAGAACCAAAATGAATCAATATACTGCAATTTATGGCAAGGTACACTTGCTTGGGTTTCCGGCTCCAATTGTAGCTCTAGCTTCAGCGGGGATTACAAGCAGTACTCCGGTTGCTGAAATAGATATCACCATCAGATCCAAAAAATATTAATCAGCTAGAAATGCCTGTCCATGAGTCCAATTTGGAGACAAGGGCAAAAATGATATTTTGGGTCAAAGCGGGATCCACATGTAGGCCACTTTGCACCGAAAAATGCGTCAGGGTCAAAGGTCTCCAAATCTGTCCAACTTAGTATCAACAGATCAGGAACAATGATACTAACCCAACAGAACTTCCAGAATTAGATTTCGATGAGCCGATCACAAAATCGCCCGTCGAGTGGAGCCTATGGAGCCCACGACACGCGATTTTATCAACGTTCTCAGAATCGAACCAAACTTGGCTCACAGGACCAGCGTATTGCTACGAGTCCGATGGCTCAAGTTTCGTCTCAATCCGACGTGTGTACACTAAGTTATAACGAGAACCAGAAAGGTCAGATACGGGGCGGCGTCCGCGGATACGCATTGATTCCGGTGTGCACGCACATCCGAATTAACTTCTGCAAAATTCCGCATGTCCGTATCAACAGCGCGCACGTATCTGTAAAGACCGCACGCGACCAAGTCGTCTCGTTTGGCGGGGCATACTCAGTTCCGGGATAAAACAGGGCGTTGATTTTCCTATTTTTGGATCGCGGTTCGCGATCACCACAGGACGCGCTGCACCGAGCGGGTTACACGGGCACCGAGGGGGTCATACAGGCTACGCGATGCAACTGACGGAACGAGAAACAGAGCAGCGAGGAGAGAGATAAGAGTACCTGAACATGGCTCAAAAACCGAGATTCTTCGTGTCCGACACGTGTCCGACACGTGTCAGGGTGTTGTGTCCACAGAAGCTAGGGTTAGGGTTACGGTTAGGGCATCGACGAAGACTCGCCGGAGGAGCTCGCCGGGGAAGGCACTGGGCTCAGGGATGCCTCGGGGAGGTCGGGCGGTGCTCGGCTTAGTCGGCCGGAGGCTAGGGCGAGGCGGGCTCGGGGCTGGCCTGCGGGTGCTGGGAGAGGAGGAAGTAGAGTCTAGAGTCGGCGTCGGGTGCTGGAGAGTGGGGCGGAAGGTTGGACGGCGAGGCGGGGAGGTGCCTGAGTTGTCTAGCTCGGGGACGGCCGGCTACTGAAGTCGGGGAAGGCGGGGCTCCGGCGAGGTCTAGGGCATAGCTCTCGGGCAGCTAGGACTTTTATAGGCCGGAGGGGGAGAGGAACAGTCGCGGCGGGTTAGGGGAGGCTAAGCGAGGGGTCGGGGACGCGAGCGGGCGGCGGCAGCGGACGTTCCGGCGGTAGGGAGGTGAGGAGTCGGGGGCTGTTCGGTTGGGGAAGAAGAGTTTAGCGGGTCGGGTTCTACGGGCGGACGGGTCGGGTCCTAGCGGATCCGGCCCGATCCAATAAATGGATTACGGGTCGGGTTGGGCTAGTGGGTCGGGTCTGGGTTAGACCCGGATCCGACCCGCTTAGGATTTGGTTCGGTTTAAATGAACCTGGTTCGGTTCAGAAATTGGTTTGATTTGGTTTGGTTTATTTCAAATAAATCCGGTTTATTTTGGTTTAATTAATTAATCAGTTTTTAGGGCTTTTAAAATGCTTTCGGGGTCCAATAAATTCCCAGAAAATTATCCTATGTCTAGTTTTTCATTTTACACCATAAAATATTATTTTCATAATATTTTAATATTATTTATTATCATTTAAAAATTATTTAATAATTAAAACACCTAAATTTAATTACAGAAAATTCCTAGAAAATTCCAGAAAATTGTAAAAAAATTCAAATTTAAAAATTCTTGAAAATTAGGGGGTTTACAATCTACTCCCCTTAAGAGGATTGCGTCCTCGCAATCAAAGAATAACCGGTCAACAGAGATGACACGGTTGCAAAATTTATTCGAATTAGAAAATCAAGGTTGAGGGTTTAACACATAGAGAAAATCATTTTCCTAATCAATGGAAGTTATGCAATTTTCCAAATGTAGGAAATCTAGAAAATTATAGTTTTTAGAAAAATAGGTTATTCTTTAAAACATATCAGGTTAACATTTATAAAACATTCTAGGTTATTTAGCAAGTTCAAATTTACTAGGTTAACACTAGGTTATCAATTATTAACAATTTAAAACTGTCAGGTCAAGTCTAGGGTCACAAACCAGCAGGCACGAACTACAAAGATGCTAGAAACGGAACTACAAAAACTTACTCGCATTAGCTACTCCATGATTCTACGCGTCTTCCACAGTCATCGCGAAAGCTTAGCCGCGTTCTTGAGGTGGTGCCCTCTGCTGTTGCTGGGCTTGCTGGTAGGGTACTGCTTGAAGTACCAAGGGTGGCCTTGGTTGATGTCCTCCTGGTGCTGGTAGAGCTTGTTGGTTTGCCCTTGGTGCTCCTTCTCTACTCTTAGGGCAATCCCTCACTACATGCTGTCTGGATCCGCAACCTAAGCACAGTCTGAATTTACGTCTACACTCCTTCTCAACATGGCCTATCTTGCCGCAGTAGTAACTGGTAGGATGAGTCAGGGATTTGGATGTAGCTCCCTGTGGTGCTTGATGCAGATGAGATTTTTTGGCAGCTTCTCCATTCGTTGCTCTGGCTGGTGCTGATGTGGAAGGCCTCTTCAGGTTGGATTCTCGTCTAATGACACGCTCCATACGTCGAGCTGCAGCAAGGACGTCCGTGTACGAAGTAGGTATGACGGATCTGATCATTCTTTGTAGCTCAAATCTTAGCCCATCAAAGAACTTCTCGGCCTTTTCTTCTTCTGTTGGGATCAAGGTAGGGGCAAAGCGACTTAGACGAATGAACTCCGTGTTGTATTCTTCCACCATCATAGTATCCTGAATGAGGCGATTGAACTTGTCCCGCAGTTCTGATCGAACGATAGCCAGAATGTACATTTCTTGAAAGAGTCTGGAGAACTCTTCCCAAGTAACTCGGTCTGGTCCGAGCCGTCTCTCTTCAGATAGCCACCAGTGATAAGCATTGCCCGTCAATTGCATTCTGACGGCAGTTATCCAACGTTTCCTTGGTAGCTCAGCTGCTTCTAATTGATGTTGTATGTTGGTGAGCCACTCATGAACTTCTGTGGGCTCCTCCTTGCCTGAGAAGGTACGGGACTTCAGTTGGCGAAAATCAGTGATAGAGCCCGTCGGTTGCCGTCTAGCTGGTAGGTTGGCCTGCTCCAGTGCATTTACTAGACTGCTCCTCAAGTAATCAGCCTCGGGACGCTGAGCCTCGTGTTGGACTTGTTGTTGGGCTTGCATCATTGCGTAGATCATTTGGAATATTTGTTGCCCGTCAATAGGCTGCCCTTGTGGAAATACATGCATCGGTGGAACGAACTGCGGCGAAGGTGGAATATCATCACGCCAAAATCTAGAAGCTTGCTGATCTGCTTGGCTGCTTCGGTGAGTAGAGGGATCTCCACTCAATAGCGTCACTTTATCTTCTCCGTAGGTGGCTACATCACCTATTGGTGTTCTTGTTGGAGTTCCGTCGTTTGCTCGTGAATCCATTACTCTGCATCAAAAATAAACTATAAGAGGCGCACAGGATCAAGGCAAGATACAAGTCAAAAATTATTTCGAATACGATATAGATATCAAAAATGATTCAAGCAAGTGGATGAGATCCTAAAAACTTATCCTATTCTTATTGCAGGCCTGTTCGGTCCCTAAGTTGAAACCGAACAATTTAGTCGTTGACCTGCATGGGCCACCACAAAAACCAAGTCACGCCCCAGTCCCAAAATATCGGGGACTAGACACGTGGCAATGGCCAGCAGCACGCTCCGATGGACAAACCCAATTTAATGGATCCATCGGGGCATACTTAAGCTGTATTACAATAGTCAGGGTTTACTAATCTTATCCACAGAATAAAGATAGCAATATCACCAAAAGAAATAAACAACATCCAGTTACAAGTAATTAAAAATCGGGGAACAACCCGATATTAAGTCTGTTTACAAAAGTTTATTTAAACAGGAAAATAAAGAGTTTATTGGCCATAAAAACTAAGCATGGAAGAAGCAATTATTCAGGAGAAGTCCTCAGCGATCACCTCGTCCTCAAGTTCCAGTGCTGCTCCGAGAAGTGCTCATGTTCCGTACACCTCAGGGTAAATCTCGTCTTCTAAATCTGGGGACATAATCCATTCCAGGTCCTCAGGGGACATAGCAAGGTACAGATAAAACAAGCCAAAATATTGCAGTACAGAAATAAAAGAAACAATAGGGTAAATAAACAAACCAGCTAAGTGATATGCAAGTGAGAGTTTTAGTCATACTCGGGCTGAGACTACTACAGGATCAGTGTCGGAGAAACCCATAGCAAAAATTTTCTCGAAGGGCCAATACGGTACCAAAGCTCTGTGTCAGAGTCTAAGGCACTTCTATTAAGTATTATATTTATATATTCAGCCTTTTGTATGGTAAATCTCTCCTCACCCAATGTAATCTCATGTCACAGTCACGATGTTTATGTTACGCAAGATTAAAACTAATGTAATAAGTCTGGATAAAATCTAAGCATGTAAAGATGTCATAAACCTGTAACCTATACAGAATTATCTTGAATATTCAGGAAGATTCTGTCTCATGATTTGTGTCAGGTGTCCTGGGTATAATGTACTTGATATGCAAGTACGAGAATGTAAATGTCACGATATCCATCTTCTAGGTGACGTTACACAACCCCGTGTACGGTGTTGGCACCCGACTATTAATCGGAAGCTAAGTAAGTCACACTGCCCAATGGTTGAGCATGTACAACAGTCACAGGAATAAATCAAAAGAACCAAAATAAATCAATATACTGCAATTTATGGCAAGGTACACTTGCTTGGGTTTTCGGCTCCAATTGTAGCTCTGGCTTCAGCGGGGATTGCAGGCACTACTCCGGTTGCCGAAATAGATATCACCATCAGATCCAAAAATATTAATCAGCTAGAAACGCCTGTCCTTGAGTCCAATTTGGAGACAAGGGCAAAAATGACATTTCGGGTCAAAGCGGGGTCCACATGTAGGCCACTTTGCACCGAAAAATGCGTCAGGGTCAAAGGTCTCCAAATTTGTCCAACTTAGTGTCAACAGGTCAGGAACAATGATACGAACCCAATGGAACTTCCAGAATTAGATTCTGATGAGCCGATCACAAAATTGCCTGTCGAGTGGAGCCTATGGGGCCCACGACACGCGATTTTGTCAACGTTCTCAGAATCGAACCAAACTTGGCTCACAGGACCAACGTATTGCTACGAGTCCGATGGCACAAGTTTCGTCTCGATCCGACGTGTGTACACTAAGTTATAGCGAGAACTAGAAAAGTCGGATACGGGGCGGTGTCCACGGATACGCATTGATTTCGGTGTGCACGCACATCCGAATCAACTTCTGCGAAATTCCGCATGTCCGTATCAATAATGCGCACGTATCTGTGAAGACCGCACACGACCAAGTCGTCCCGTTTGGCGGGGCGTACTCAGTTCCGGGGTGAAACATGGCGTTGGTTTTCCTGTTTTTGGATCGCGGTTCGCGATCACCACAGGACGCGCTGCACCGAGCGGGTTGCATGGGCACCGGGGGGGTCATGCTGGCTACGCGATGCAACTAACGGAACGAAAAACAGAGCAGCGAGGAGAGAGATATGAGTACCTGAACAGGGCTCAAAAACCGAGATTCTTCGTGTCCGACACGTGTCCGACACGTGTCAGGGTGCTGTGTCCACAGAAGCTAGGGTTAGGGTTAGGGTTAGGGTTAGGGTTAGGGTTAGGGCATCGACGGAGACTCGCCGGAGGAGCTCGTCGGGGAAGGCACTGGGCTCGGGGATGCCTCGGGGAGGCCGGGCGGCGCTCGGCTGAGTCGGCCGGAGGCTGGGGCGAGGCGGGCTCGGGGCTGGCCTGCGGGTGCTGGGAGAGGAGGAAGGAGAGTCTAGAGTCGACGTCGGGTGCTGGAGAGTGGGGCGGAAGGCTGGACGACGAGGCGGGGAGGTGCCTGAGTTGTCTGGCTCGGGGATGGCCGGCTACTGAAGTCGGGGAAGGCGGGGCTCCGGCGAGGTCTAGGGTATAGCTCCCGGGCGGCTAGGGCTTTTATAGGCCGGAGGGGGAGAGGAACAGCCGCGGCGGGTTAGGGGAGGCTGAGCGAGGGGTCGGGGACGCGATCGGGCGGCGGCGGCGGACGTTCCGGCGACGGGGAGGTGAGGAGTCGGGGGCTGTTCGGTTGGGGAAGAAGAGTTTAGCGGGTCGGGTTCTACAGGCGGACAGGTCGGGCTAGTGGGTCGGGTCTGGGTTAGACCCGGATCCGACCCGCTAAGGATTTGTTCGGTTTAAATGAACCTAGTTCGGTTCAGAAATTGGTTTGATTTGGTTTGGTTTATTTCAAATAAACCCAGTTTATTTTGGTTTAATTAATTAATCAATCAGTTTTTAGGGCTTTTAAAATGCTTCCGGGGTCCAATAAATTTCCAAAAAATTATCCTATGCCTAGTTTTTCATTTTCACCATAAAATATTATTTTTATGATATTTTAATATTATTTATTATCATGTAAAAATTATTTAATAATTAAAACACCTGAATTTAATTACAGAAAAATCCCAGAAAATTCTAGAAAATTGTGAAAAATCCAAATTTAAAATTTCTTGAAAATTAGGGGGTTTACACTATCAAATAAGAAAACTATCAGAGAATGTACTCGCCTGAAATCTATAGTGAAGTATCAAGCAGTATCTGTATCTGTGTCTTAAGGACCTAAATGTGGAATATCATATCAATATAGTATTTTATAATGATAATAAAGTGAAACTAGTTAGTTTCTAGGTTTCAAGCCTTTTCTGTGTCAAACTAGGTTAAAATAGTTAAACTATGTCAACTCTAAGTCAAACTAGTCAAGCTTGGTTAAACTAGTCAATTCTAGGTAACACTAGTCTATACCTAGGTGGTACCAAGCTATACTTAGGTTTCTAAGTCATTCCAATAGGCTTCTAGCTCAATAGACTATAATATACACTAATACCTATAATCACCTTGGTAGTATCTCTAATACCTTAACTATAGAGATCTAATACCTTAACATATAAACCTCATTATCTAACATAGGACCAATACTCTAATATATCTTAGTATATAAATACCTTAACTAGTACCTCATAACTTAATACTTTAGTTTAACGAATATACCTTAACTATAACTTACCTCACATACACACACTACCTTACCTCATAACTCACTGCTACCCACTGGATACCAAACTTTAATACCCTAAAGTATCATAAACCCCAATACTTAGACTCTAGTTTCAACACTATCCCAAAAATAGGTACATGCAAATATACAATATTTTAATCCAAGACACTCTTCATGTATCTCAATACTACAATACTCAAATCTGAGCACTGAGCCACATCTTGTACTACCCCAATGCTAACACATTTCCACTGTCCACTCCACACATTGGCTTCTCTAGATTACACTCGGGTACACACATATTCTCAACACTGGTAATCCCTTGCAATATCCAATCCAATTCTTGGACACAGTTTAATTGTGCAGTACTGCACCTATTTCCCCCAAGCACTTAGCCCTATCTCATTGTTGTTCAAACTCTTACC